>OZ037996.1:2742974-2797974 GCA_964035705.1 Porites rus | reverse complement strand
AATAATTCCTTTCACTAAACAGCAAGAACACTGGTAATTGAAACTCCAACACATTCTAAAGCGGAAAAGCCACAAGCTATAATTTATAATCCAGAATAATTCAAGAATATTTTCAGCTTAAAATCGATGGCAAAATAAGAATATTCAGCCTGGGCTGGATAAACAACATTCAGTATATATAACAAAAAGAGTGTACTGGATGAATGTATCTGCTTTATCTGATTTCCTCTAAAAATATTGTACATTGTTTATCAGGTCAAATTTCATTCGATCTGAAACCACGGTATGTACACCCAACAGATGCCCTTTCAGCCTCTCTTGATACATACCAATCATAATGTTGCAATATTGACCTTTTAAGGGGTCTTAATAGGATTTACTGAGACGGTGAATCTCTTTCTACTGTAGTAATCCTCTCTTATATAGCGTAATCTTCGGTTCCTGGCTTACGGCAGAATATTACGTAATTGTGAAAACTTGGTATACATGGGAAGGTAAGGGCTAACCCTCTAACAGAACATCGGGCTGAAGAAGGTTGACAAGGTAACCTTATATTTCGTTCCAACAAATATAGCTTCCTTAACCACGAAACGAAGTTGCCTTAAGGCTTTAATAACGCGGTAAATAAAGCCCCAAGTTACGGATAAATGTCAGGGGGCCATGCATTAATACTTAAAATGAAGGAGGGCTACGGGTATTATTAGAGCAAACTGCTAATTAAGAAGGTCTTGTTTGGAAGGAAGACCCATGACGTTTTTGCTGATATAACTACAGTGCATTACAGGGTGAAAGGTCGACATCAAACTTTCAAACTTGAAATATTAAATGATTAGAGTTTGTTTGCTTTCTTTCCTCTCATTTGCTTTTTAACTCCCATCCGTTTCTTTTTTTCGGAAGCCTAAATTATAAGAACGAATTCTTTCGAAATGAGCGATGAATAGAATCCACACAAGTAAGCGGCGTTGGTGTCGTTTGCAGTTTATTTAATAAAATCAAGAGTACAAAATGCAGAAAATGACTACCTCCAATTTACCTAAATTATGACCGTCAAGTCCTCATCTCGGACTGAATGACAAATCCTCTTCTTTATCAGTACTTTGGTTTTAACCAGTAACATTGTAAAAAAAAACATTCATCTCATAATGAAAGTGGAATCAGATTTATCCAGTCATGTTATTTTCCGGTCAAATCGTGGTGGCAGTGCTGAGTTTGACTTACAAAAATACATGCATGGGCGTGTCTCGATCTAAAACAGCACTTGATTTCTGCCAAGACGTGGTGGGCGTGGTCCTATCATGATTTCTGGCTTGGTCACTTGGCAATCAGCAACAGGATCTTGAGGAATAATAGTCTTGACGTAGGTACTGAATTCAGCAAGAGAGCATGGCGAGGCACTGCAGTAAGGGATACGTCGTTCCTGACCATGATACAGCAGTCTTACGGCATAGTCTACGTTCGTAGCATTAGTCACCTGTAGTAGCTCCAGCTGCACCATAGAGGCGTACGGGCTCCATTTATAATCGCTTGCATTGAAGGCGTGTAGGAATGGCATAACTATATAAAGAAAACAAACTGCATCTCAGTTTCTCGGAGTGAGTTGTATTAAGCAGTAGAATGCGGCCACGTAGACTTAAGAAAGTGCTTAAAACCTTGCGAGATAATACTTTCCTACAGAGATAATTTAATGTCGCCTCTTAAGCCATCAAAGATTCCCACTGATTCCAAACCAAACTAACGAAATTGATTTTCTTAGTTTCCTTCTTCCACAAAGGCTTTCTTCAATAAGACTTTGGTGAGACTTTGTTGAGAGGCGGGGGGGGGGGGGGGGGTGGTTTTGGAACTCTGCGGGTGGTTTTGGAACTCTGTAACTTCGTCATTTCATTCTACCCCTGATTCAAACTAACACCTCTAAGTAACTCAACGTACCTGTATGGTCATGTCCAGAGTACAGATAAAACTTTTCAAATCTCTCTCCGGCGATCACATCTTGCATCGCCTATAAACAAACAGTCAGAGATAAAATAAGGTGTTTTTCATCTTTTCTTTCCTCTAATCAACATAACGGTTTGAAGACAAACTAATAATAATGGTTTTATTATTATCCTCAAGTGGGGACCAACTCATTGTCTTTCTGTCTAAAAAATATCCTTATTCATACGTATAATTAATAATGATAATAATAAGTGCACTTTAACTAAAAGGTCTAATCACTGATCGTGTTTAAATAAAGGATCTATTATTATTTACAAAGCATAACATTATGATGAGAAAGGAGGACGTTTCCTTTGTCTGCTTTTTCTATATTAACATTTCTACTTCTAGTATCCACTAGGTTAAAGATTTTTTTTCTAATTATTAGGGCAAGACCAGGTTAGTTCAACTATCATCTGCCTTCAGCCCCGCCCTCTTTTTTTTTTTCTCCTAACTATTATTGTATGTAATTTAATTTTGTTATAATTATGGAGAAACAACCAGCAAGTTACAGTTTTTAACACGTTCTACCTGCCACATCTCAGCAATCAGAAAGCCGATGCCAACTCTGGAGTAATCTTGAATGGAAGGGTAGCTGAATGTTGAGTAGGACGTGTATGCTAACTCGGTAGCGATACGATCGAGCAAGTCTTGTGTCACAGCGGATGGGATGGCAAAACCATGGCAAAGGTGGGTCATCAAGCAATCATTGACATGAAGCAAGCCGTCGATTGCTGAGGGTACATGTGACAATTTGTATAAGGAGATAAGATTACTAATTTCATGAACAAGGACCCAGAGGCGGCGTTATTCTTATGAGGTAAATCTTTTTTAAAGCTGCCATTACAGTGAAATCATGATAAAACAACAAACAAGGGCCATAAAACAACTTTAATTTTGCGTTGGTCATTAATACCAAGCCAAAATGAGTTGTTCACTTAATCTACGCTCCCTTCACAGTTCACGCCTTACCAGCAGAGAAAGAAACCCACCTTTGCAGTCTAATTTTAGTTACAAACCGGTTCACAGAAGAGATATACATATAATGTACATTCATGTGTATTCACAAAAAAAACCAGCAACATAAAATGACAATATATTGAATTTTTGAAAAGAGTAATTATACGGCTTCCTTTATACAAATATGCAGAATGGAGACCTGTTGTTTCCGGTCAGAAATTTGTCCCATTGGTGACAAGTAGACTTTAACTTTAAGCACCACAAGTCATTAGCTGTTGTCATTACAGACTTAAATTGAATAAAACTTCAAAGAACCAGCAAAATATCGCAGGAAGTTCACTTACTCAAAGTGTATTTCAGACCAAGTGCCTTCTGGACCTCAGCTAACAGGGGTGCAGTTGTTTCGGCATAATGCTTTTTCCACATATCACTCGCAAAAAATTCCTTCTCATATTGTTCCAACTTGGGGCAAAGACTGAAAGTAAGGCATTGAAAAAGTCAGCTCTATATTAGAAATTTTAACAATATTTATATAACAACTGACAAATCTAGAGTATTCTTTTTTATTAAATGAAGTTTTTGTAAACTAGAATCTAAACTAAAGCCCTACAAGTTTCGGGTACAGGTCACATTCAAACAAAACTATGTTTTATCGTTTATAAAACTAGACTCGTCTCAATCTCTTCTGAAAAAAATATTGGAGTATCTATCATGAATCTTTGACCCGCAAATTAAATACTTGCCGAATAATTATTTTCACTTCTTAAAAATGTCAGAAAAAGACCCTATTAGCCTGCGAGGGAGATTTACCGCGGGTGACTGGTTCATTCCACGGGCACTTTTGTTGTTCTTATTTAGGCTGTAAAGCCGTGAGATGAATTGGGATAAATCGACATCCCTCACAGTTGCGAAAATCCCTTGCTAAGCAGAGCAGCTCATCCGCAAAAAGCACTATGCAATCTCATCTAGCCAGCTGGTTCACTACCTATCTACAAGCTGACGTAGCATATAACAAATAATAATTCTCAAGTATTTTCCAGCAAAGACAAAATAAGTCTTGGCCATATGGTTCAGACATATCAGCTAAGTTTACAGAAAGCAAAGTTCTTCTTAGAATTCTAAGTCCACAGGATTTACTAGATTTTCAGAAATTTGTCCACCATTCGACCATGCATACAAAATCGGCTTAATCCTCAGCTTGGCAAACAACTTTGTTCAGAAAGAGAAGCTAGTTCTTTTTTGGGTGACAAATAAGGTGACTGATGCCTGATAGGCCATTTTTCAGTTGTGGGCTTAGTTTCCTTTGAGTAAACGTGAGGCTGAGGTTGAGCTCGTTTTGATACAAACCTCCTCCTAGTTAACATAAGACCATGATTTGCATAACAAAGCAGGAAGGGTTGTATAAAAACCGGGTCAACTCCAGCCTCGTTTCAACCTGTAAGTGTATGGGTTATTAACAGAACTTACTTTGCATTTGGCTCTATATCATCATATAATTTATCCATGACATGAATATTAACAACTTGTGCTTTGCCTGATGATGATGATGGTGGGGGGAATAATCCTATTCCAAGAGCCTGAGCTGACTAAGTAAACCAAACATACAACCTTTCAGTTCAAGATCGGCAAAAACAAAATCTTGAGGGGAATTTATGATTAAGTACAGTTGTACCTCTTGATCTAAACAGCCACTTTGGGGACAGAAAAAAGTGGTTGTTGCAGAGAGGTGGATGTTGTAGAAAAAGAGAGGTCTAAACAAGAGTCAATGTATGGTCACTGCTTGCCAAAAAAAGTGGGATCAATAAAATTTAGGTTTCTGGGAAACTGCACACCTACCCCTCCCCTTAGCCACCATTTTGCCCTGAGTGAGAAGTGAGTGTTAGTGTTGGCTTAGGGGAGGGGCAGGTGGTTAGTTTCCCATAAACCCAAATTGATCCAAAAGGTGGCCGTTTGTAGAGAAGTGACTGTTGTGGAAAGGTGGCCATTAGATCAGAGGAGGTTCAAATGAACTGCTGAAGATCTTCTAATTTAAATGGTTTACACCTGATAGGATTTTCTTAACAGCACAGCAATACTCATAGTGATGACACCTATTTATCTTAATGCGCCAACCAGGAGACAAACAAAAGATTCTCTTATTATCAGATCTTTGAGCGAAATGTGCAAGAAATGAAAATAGCCACTTCTCAAACCTTGCAGCATCTCTGCTCATGCAAGTACTATGCCATGCCTCTCAACTAACCTTAAGGACAAATAACTGTGTTATTTCAGTATCAAACACAGACTGGAAACAAACAAGCACCTTGCAATCATATTTATATTCAGAATATAATGGCCATCAATTATTAAATTTAAATAAATACAGTCGAACCTCCTGTAAGCAATCACCAACAATGCAAAGATTTAGTGGTCACTTACGTGAATAAAACCATACGGGGTCTCTTCCAAGAAGAGGTCCCCACATGTCTACTCTTTGGAAAAAAATTCATTGCATGCAATTTATTTCTGTGTTACCTAGGCGTAGTTCCATGTTGTCACTAAAAGATCAGATCATCTGTAAAGTGGTACTTGCTCACAAGAGATTAACAATAATTGGGAAATTATAAAACACATGCAGGTACCCCAAAAAGTCAGGTTGTGGTTGCTTACAAGAGGTTCAAACTACAGGGCTTTGACCAAGAAAATTTTGCTCTTTTGGGCCTGTGGTCACTTATTGGAGGCAGTCACCTAGGAGGGGTGGTCACACATGGAGGTTCGATCGTTATCAAATAATGTTATTAATCACGTAACTGGAAGTCATTAGTTTAACCTTACCTGTCTTGTTCTTGACATATCTGCAAGTTGCAAAGAAGAAATTAGTTTATAAAAACTAGTTATATTCACCATGTAGTCATTACATTGCCGCAGACAGCCGGGAAATATCACAGGGTTTGTACTCTTTTGAGTTCTTCAAACTCTATGACTTTTGCCATGACTTTTTCCATGACCTTTTCTAGTTTTCCATGACCTCAGGTTTAGCTGTCACTTCTGAAAATTTTCAAAACTTTACTTGTTTAAGTATATTTTTTTACCTTAAACAGTTAAACAGAAACACTCTGGTATCCACCAAACTGTATGTCATTTGTGCTGTTTAATTTATTACTCCGCTTTGTCTTACATTATCCTTGCATTATCGTCTGTAGCAACTAATCTACCAAACAAAACTTCAATTTTCCATGGCCTTCAAGGACAGAAAATTAAATTTCATGACTTTCCAGGCGTTGAAAATGAAATTCTTAAATTCCATGACTTTCCATGTTTTCCACGACCTGTACCAAACTTGTAACATCTTAACAGAGTGTAAAACAGGGTGGCAAAGGGGTTTTGTCATGCGTAATGAGTCCTAAATTACGAGCATGATGCATGAACCAGCCAAACTTAGCCCCTTGAGGTGTAATTGTTCACAGAACAGGGTGGTGCATGATTTACTGTTTCCATAACACATGATGCATGATTTTCTTTTTGGATTCTATGATTGGTGAATATCATTTGAAACTAGAAGCAAAGACATCAAAAACAGATAGTCGTGACACTTTCTGGTCCTTTTTCTTGTTTGTACCATTATGCTCATTCAATTAACTGTTAATGGGTGATCCTACCCAAAACGGACGCTGATTAAAATTTGGCTGCACGATCACATTCAATGGGTTAAGACACTGACGTACGAACTTACTGCAATTGCACCTCATTTAAGTGATGTGTTATGACTAATTTTTCCCCTTCCTGTGTGATGGCCATAAAAAAAAATTCAGTGTGAAGTGTGATAGGTACATGTACCCCCCACCCCACTTTGCCACCTTGTATTAAGGGCCTCAAGGGAGTGCATAGAACAATAAAATTCCCTGCTGACATTTCCTATTGGCAGCTGTACTGTACTAGCTAGGCTCCTCTGAGCTCTGAGGAATAAGGGCTTAAACCTCTTAGCTTAGGCTTAGATCAATAGCTTAGGCTCCTCAGTGCATCTGATAACAACAATTTGGGATTGCCTTAGAAATTATGTAAGACTTGAACCACTTGAGAACTGTACCGCGGGGATGCCAAACTGTGTACAGAGTCTGTCAATCAGGATCAATGATATCAAATGTGATCAATGGTATCAAATATGGCTGATAGGTCCAAAAGGACTAAGTTGACTTCCTGCCCATTGTCAATGGAGCGTAGAATGTCATTGTGAACCCTTAACAGGGTGGTCTCTGGGCTGTGTGCTGTGAAATGGTTGGTAATTGCAGCTTGTAGTCTTGAAAGAAGCCAGCTCTCTATGACTTAGTGCTTAGTTTGGGAAGTAGTAACTCATTAGAGGAGTTAAGACACAATGCAAGATTTGATACAAGATAATGTATTTATTATGGTAGAAGCTACCATCAGTATTTCTTATCAACTCACTTTACAGTGTATTACACCAAAACACTAACTCACCATCAGTCCTAAAGAAGTCTTCATGTACACTATAGTTTGAGGAAAGGAATCCAGTGTCAACATATGCTTTACGCAAATTCTCTCCATTCATTTCCTCCTGCTTATAGCCCTTGAATGTAAGATGACCTAAGCCACAATCCCCACGTATGATGTTACGACCTGCCATGTAAGCTGCAATTTGCATAAGAGAAATGTATAGTTAAAAACCACGCAAATTCGATCCAGGGGTGAATCCTTGACTCCTCTGATAAAAATGTAAGGGGTGCTTGTCAAGTGACTGGGCCTTGGTGTGGCATATGTTTCATAATACTTGTATAAAAAAGTCTCCATCTTGATACTTGTAACTTTGATCTTTAAAATATTAGTTTACCCACTCCCCTCCTCAGCCTATTATTATCACCCACAAATCCACTTCACCCCCTCCCCAGGGGTGGGGGGATGGTACTCCCTATAATGGCTTACACTTTACACAGGGAGGGTCCACCTGAAGGGGGTTAACCTTTTTCAGGCTTAAGGTATATGAAAGGGATAGGATATTTCACTAGTCGAAGTATATGAAAGGGTTAGAGAAATCCATCATTTCGGTTTGCAAAAAGGCAAACAGATGCATTTTATGGGTGTGAAAAAGTCAATAAAATGTCCTGGTTTTGTGATTTAATTCCTATTTAAAAGACAGTGTATTTACCTCAGTTAAAACGGATACAAAGTTCTAAACTAGCTTAAAGCTACCTTATCTGATATTATATTAACCCCCCAAAAACCAATCAATATTTTGAAAATGACCCCCCAGCAAAAAAGCCGGCCCCCTTCACCATAGTAACAAACAACCAGTCTATAACCACAGGAGTGCACTACTTTACCATCTCTATAAACACGTGAAACTTCTATATCATGAGTATCATGTTTGATAGTAGGAATGGAAGCTGAAGATAGTAGACAATCCCATTCAGCAGTGTCATTATCCCAACAAGGACTGGCCGAAGCTCTTGTCCTGTCACCATGTCTATGGGTGAAAATATACTGATTAATTATATACAACAACAACATTATTTTATTACTTATATTGCCAGCAATTACAAAAATTGTTGACTAACCTTTAGTATAAAAATGTATCTATATAAAAATATACATAAACTGTAAAAAAATTAGTTGAAATTTTTTCAAAAAATGTGCTTAAAATCTTAACAAAACGTCTTGACTATATGACTAAAAAGAGTCAATGTTCTCAGCTTGCCTTAATATTACTTATAAAGGAAGGCTGATTAATTGATTGGTTCTAACAAAAATTTTCTATAGCTCATCAAATTGTCACACTGTACATATATGTTAATAATTGTAACTTTACTCAATTGTGCCAAAACAAGTCTTGGGTTGATGCAGTTCTAAATCACAAACCAAATATGTTCAGGTTACAAGAATTTCATTGCATTGTAAGTAGTTAATCCCCACATGCAATATTTGCAATTATATACAGTCGAACCTCTCTAATACGGACACCGAAGGGACAGAGCAAAGTATCCGTATTAGAGAGGTGTCCGTATTAAAGAGGTCACTATGATGACGTCACTTTTATGACTCCACTTACAGTTTTAAGTGTTCGGTAGCTAAAACCAGGCTCACTCTCGTCTTTAAACTGCATTGAAATTTATTAATTCACAGTACAAAGACACTGTCTTTCGGTAGCATACAACATTGTAGATCTCAGCTACAAAGTAAGTGCAGTTGTAGACAAATCACAGCGCAATGCTACATGTAAAATTGGTTGTAAGGTAAAGAACAATTCTGATGAAAGCAAATGCAATAGAATTTAAGATCTTTATGCTATCTGTAGTTATTCAAGCCTTAAAAAGTCGGTTATGTTCCTCTGTACACCTTTCGCAAATCATTGTTTGATATACAGCAACTGGGCTTTTGTAATCACCTAACATGCCTTATCAGCAAGACAGGATACACCCTGTGCAGATTCTCCTGATCAAGATTCAGAATTCACCTGATCACCGCAGTTTCCATAATAAAGAGGATAAGTTTACATAAATTTACTCTTTGGGGCCAAGATTTAGTGTCCATTGTCCACATTAGAGAGAGTCCGTATTATAGAGGCGGTTTTTTAGGAAAAATACCAAGAATTTTGTCTGGACATATTGGAAACTGTCCATAATAGAGAGGTGTCCATACCGAGAGGCTCGACTGTAATATTATTATTACCAATTTTTGTTTTTGTGACCTTGTTTGCCTCTGAGCACATGAAATTTTTTGTACAGTTGGTTACGTTTGCAAAGTAAGATGACCCAGCAAAGGATAGCTGTCAAGGAACAGAGGATTTTGTCACCAATTGACAAAAAATTGTAGGCCTCCAAATATTCTCAACAGCATCTTTGAAGTTTGGTAACAGTTGAATTTTGTAGGTGAGAGAAATGGCTTCATGTTGACCTTTTTTTTTTTTGCAAAACAAACAAAATTTTGTGCAAAACAAACAAAATTTTGTGTAGTGCAAACAGGCGCTTAGTCTCTATGATCAGAAATAAGTCCTTTTTCCTCTGGGGGTTCCACATGGTGCTCACCCTTAAATAGGGGTATCACTCTCCCAGATGAACTACGGCTCTGGCCAACAGTTTAAGCAGATTAAGTTGACTATTTCTGGTAATTGTAATTCTAAACAATGATTCACTAGAATATATCACTGAAACTGCAGCCAATCAATCATTTCTGTCTGGAACTCTCCAACCACACCCTTCTCTGTTTAAATCATGCTCAATGCAAACTTGGGGTCAAGAAATGGTCATGAAAACATTCCACCCTTGGATAACAAGCAAAAAAAAATAAATAATAAAAATAAATAATAAATGAATAAAAAACAGGCATACAGCTATTTGTAGGAATCAAGATAAAGACAATGATTTTCAGCTGTTTAGTCAGCCTATTATTTGTACATGATGTAATCTCTGCCTTATGAAATGTGTCTGTGGTCAAACCCCAAGGATGTGGCTGTTCTGTCTGGAAAATAAAACTTGGATTTTTGTTTCCACGCTTTTCCCTGTTTACTGGTTGATTATCTAGTTAACCCACAGCAGTCAAATTAAAAACTGACAAGAGATTTTAAAAAAGAAAAAATTGCCTTTTAAGTAAATAAAAATACATTATGGCACACTTTCAATTTACTACAACGAGTCATATGATAGATACATCTGTAAGGGTCAGTCTAAATCACCACACCCCTTTCTCAAAAGTTTGAACACTTGATGTAGAAAAAGCTCGAAAAAGAAAACCAATGGGCCAAACAAGACATAAGAGCTTAAATGATTTTAAAATTTCTTCGAAAACATGAGGACTTTTTTAAATTTTACGCGGATCTGCCGGATCATGTATCTTTTAAGCTCTTATTTTAGCCTGAGCTCAAATTACCTGTTGCAAGTTGCATTGACGAAATTTAGCAGTGACTTTGGCAAAAAATAATAATAATAACTGAAGATTTATGCACAGATAGATACAGTATGATACTTAAATATGACATAACAGCGCATTCGCTTTCGATCCGAATATTGAAGCAAAGATTTTAGTTGCAAATTGCGTGACGACTGTACAAATTTTTATGGTAATTAACATAAAAAAATATGCGGAAATTTTCCCCAAACAGAGCGTACCTAAGATTTACCATTAACTGTCCTCATATTATTTGTCTTAAACATAGTTAAAAGCTAAGAAGAATAAAAATTAACACAACACATGTTGTTTTGCACGTCGCGAGCTACAAACCTTATAACAACGTGGACTTGCTTCAGGCTAAACTCCCCCCGTGGATCTTTTCTTAGCGGAGTGTAGGCATAGTTTTGCGGTCCGCAATATTCTGGTAGATCTGCCCTAACACTTCCTGCAATACTACAAAAGAAATAGCAGCAAATCGCCAGTAACACTTTTACAGACATGCTTCCGTGACCGCCAGAAACTTACGCTGTGTCTCCAGGGACCTGGAATTGACGTATAAATACTGGTTAATAGTCCCTCTCCAAAGAAACGGACGAGGATTCATCAGCTTGGGAAAGAGTCATGCAAAATTCCACTTGTGAGGCAAAACTGAGGACGACAATATACCGCTTGTAAGGGGTAATACAACGTTTATTTAGCATGAATCCATGTACATATTCAGAATAGAATAGAACAGAATAGAATAATTCTTTATTTAACATGGTAAAGTTCATCAGGAGTATAAAAATTTTTCAATAAACCTAACTACCCTAAACGATATGCAAGACCATCTACAACTAACCTAACTAAGACCTGTTTTTCATGAATGCCGTGTACGCAGTACTTAAAAATCAGCGCAATATCTACCTACGAATGAAGCAAGTGATAAGTCCATTGCATTGTAGGCCCCCTTTTAAATTGATTTTAAAAGGCCCACATAGCAGCACGTAGAATCCGTGAGCAAGTATGGCCTGCCTGTTCCCTTGTGTGACCACGCACTTTACTAGGCCCGGTTGCATATATGGCCCTTACAAAACAGCTTTTACGTAGGACACTTATGAAGGCCGTGTTGGATGGGATGACTTACACTCTCATAGGTTTCTGCCTTAGTGTAACATAGGACTCACTTAGGACACACTTTCTTTTTTTATATTATACCTTATTAAATAATGATTCACTCTTTTTGTTTTAATAAACTATTGGTGAGTGTAAAGAAAGTGTCTAGTCGTTTGAAGCACTTTAAAGTCTCAGAATCAGAATAGGGAAAAGCAATTTTTTATCATAATAATAATAATAATGATGACTTTGTATAGTGTCAATGTATTACGCCTTAGAGTTAGCTAACTGGGGACACTTTCCTACTTACTGGCACAATAATCTATTACATGACTTTTAAGTTTATGATCTTACCTAAAACCTGAAACTATATACAAAAGTACACGACTCCAAATTTACGCAGATCACAGCAACGTTCTATGCATCTACACAAAAAAGTTGTGTTTCATCGTTTAATTTTGAAAAAAATCCAACCAAGAAACTTCAACATAATCGAAAATATTATTTTCTTCTCCGGCAATCGCAAAGGAACCTCGGCTGAACTTCTTATCAGCTAGTCTTATGAAGACAAGTTTTTGATACACAACTGCAGCCAAAACCGGGATAAAGTAGCTGTTTCTTCTATTTTAGAATTCTAATTTACGCAATTCTTCCTCTTTACCCAAGTATTCGGCAGCCCGCCGACCTGACCAGGGAAAAAAGCCAAGGAAACATCGGGAAACGACAAATCATGTTCTTCTTTCAAAAGGTTTGATAAACAACTTTTGTCACTCGTGAACGGTCCCTTTCTGCGGTCTTCCTCGTGCAGTCCAATCCATTGTACCACTAGCACTTCACAGCCGTCGGTCCTAGTTGCCGACAATATTTACGGAACCCGCTAAACGACACATAAGTGCTGGACTTGAGAAAATCGTAAGTGCCTGAGCTTCATTAAACTGAGGATGATCTTCGTCCTGTACAAACATATAAGAAGCCCGAAATGTGTTTTTGTTTTCATCCATCTGGCGTGATTGCATGGTTATTGCTGCAAGAATAAATAAAAAACGTGGCCTTGTTGAAGGAAACTTGTCTGGGACCGTCTGGCGTTCGAAACCAGGAAAGGGGAAAGGATCGGCTGATATGCATCGCGTGCGAACGGGTTGGCCGGGCAGCTAAGTTGCGAGAAGTCACGCGAGAGCCACATGGGAAAGGAGACGCTTCGCCCGGCCATGATTGGAGAGCTTGCTCGACCTTGCTCGCATACGACCGGGCAGCCGTTCCCCTTTTTGAACGATACCACTCAACCAAAAAGAACCTATCAGTTTTCATATTACCTTTCTTTAATTTACATACTGTTTGGCTTTTCAAGACGGCAAAGGACAAATGATTATGGATTTATCGAACGGCGAGTAAGACTCTTCAGTGTTTTTACCCTAATCCTGCAGTTTTGGATTAGTCTGGCTGAAAGTATATCATTATACGTATACTGATCGGATTCAACAGTATTTCTGTCTATCACAGTGTTTCTGCACTTCCTTTATCTGTTTATGCGAAATCCTTAACGCTGCTTAAGTACAGTTCAGCTTAGAACAACAGCTACTTACGTCGCCTAGCCAATTCATAAATGATTCAGTTCAAATCTTTCTTTTAGTTTTTCTTTCTCTTTTTTTTTTCAGATTTTAAAAAAAATTGTTGTAAATCAGCCATCTACTGGATGTCACAGCCGATCTTTAGGCTGTTGAAATGAATTTTTTACTACAGTAGCTGGTGCTTCAATGTTATTCGTGAGTCTTGTATTGATTTAATTAAAACCATAGGCAGTTTCAATCGAACTCAGATAACTGACATGTTAAAACACGTGTCTCATCTAAGCCTTTTCAGAAATTATTGATCGAAGTTGTAATTTTGCGGTCACTTATAATTGATAATATTAAAACTGAGTATTGACAAGGAAGTTAACAGCGCACGTCACCCTGTAAAACAAAATCGAAGGCAATTGAAAAGTCATAATCTGGACTGATATCTCTTGGAACATCTTATCACACAAATATTGAATGACGATGATTCTGCCGTAATTAAAATTATTAGACGGATCAAAAAGCTAGTACATCCGATCAAAGAAATCTTACTCTTTGCCGTTTTTCCTAAAAGGTTTTTGAAGCTTTTTGCCCGGATCTATGACGATTAATCTTTCTGTAGACTGATATCAATACTGAGTTAAGCACGCTCTTCATTCTTAAAAGTCCTTCCTTTTTTCTACTGCTGTTTTGCCTCGATTCACGCCGAATCGGTAGGAAACGATTGCTGCGAGCGTGAAGCACAACTGAAGTCCACCGAATCGCCTAGCAAATGGCACCCAACGTTGGGTGAGTGAGAAACCAAAAGTACAAAAACAGTTGGTGCAAAAATGTCCCAAAACCGGAAGGAGCTCACTCGCAATAACGCAACTGCAGTTTTCAATATATATGCCAAATGCAAGTGAGTAAAGAAAAGAAAGCACCGTTTTACAACGTACACCCACTGAACTTGAGCATCTAAGAAATGGCTTTAAAGAAATATATTAATAATTGTTAATGACAGAGTAATTTTGACCAATTAATTACATATATGTTCTTTTGAGGACGCCGAAAGAAATCTATGTGGTCTTGCGACACTACAACGCTTAGGGCTTCTCCTTGTTCAAGTTTTTCTACACCGCAGCACGCGTTAAAAACCTAGTTATGGTACCAATGAGGCACCTTAATAATTACTTCAGACTTATAGGAGACGGTTTAGTTTACTTTCAGTAGTCCGCTCTTTCACAACGAGCACCTATGAATGTCCGTCTCAAAGAAAGAGTTTACTTTGACATGTTTTGCATTCTTGTACAAGAAAACTGGCAACCTTTGTTTCCTTCAAGAATGAATAGACCGACAAAAAACCGCCTGATTTTTGGCAGTTAATCTCTAGACTTCCGTAAAGACAGTGGTGTATTTATCACCAACGGCTTAAAACTCTCAAAATTGACCACTGTGGCTAAGAAAAAAGGTTTTCCCCAAACAAGTATTAGTGTTTTGGCGATCAATTGTTGCAAAGTAAAACACACGCTCCGTTGAAAGATCTTTTGGCAAGGCGATGAAACTGGGTTTTATGCATGATGTACACGTATGTGGGTCTCGCAGCAAACAGTTGATAAGCATCTACTTTTGAGAGATTCTAAAAGGATTGAATAAACAACTCTGCCACTATTACTACAGGCATCACAAACGACGACCGCACTTTAAAGGAAAGCAGTTCTCAGCCGATTTCTTAGCTAAATAACCTTAAATGGCTTGTTGACCCTCTAGAAAATGAGAACTATTTGACGGCGAACTCCGCTGGGCTAATGCTCTTAGAACGATCTGGGTAATAGCTTTCTCGGAATTCCGTTTGACACCGTCGCACATTCCAGTGTTTTCCTCAAAGTTGGTGGTCTTCACGCTCGTGTGATAGTCGTTTAGCAGTGTTTAAAGGGCCATGGTGTTAAAAAAGAGTCACACGCGTAGAAAACTCGGCTGACGTATCCCTCTGGATAGTAAAAGGCGTCTCGCGCACCAATGCGCGAAATATACGTTTGCCTTATAGTTTTCTGCCTCACTCCCTGTGAAAACATTTCAGTGCAAACAAAAACAAAGAGCTCTCTCTTATCTTATCTCTTAACTGCAATTATGTGGGTCTTCAGGTTTTGCCACGCTAACTGAGACGAAATACGATCTACTAATTATGTTTTCAAGCCGCGAAACCTCGCATCTTGAGAAGGGAGTTTATTCTTCCTTCATCAAGTAATCACGATGACATAATGCAGGACATAAAGAAATGTCTCCACCAATAATGTGGCTGCCCTTACATTAAAAACCCCTCGGATTTAAATGCACTCCAGACCAACGATTGTCGAGATAAGGAGCTAACAGGGAAAAATTATCGGCGCATCAGAGCTAAGAGACAAGAGTTTTCATCCGATTAAGCGTGAAATTTCCACTGAAACCTCTGCGTCTTTTTCGAAAGACCTGCCTAAGATTATGCTGCAAAATAGCCACGGCATGAGTATTCCTGCTTTAGTACCGCCATGTTTTGAAGAACCTGGGTATGGGATCAATACAAGTGTGTCTAGGCCACCGTTCTCCATCTGCCAACCACACGTAACCGGTTCGAATGGCATTGCGCCATCTGCCAGGGTTCTTCAAGAAGTTATGTTTCCCAACGAGATGAATTACCCAAGTTACATGCCTGATATACCATCAAACCAAGGTCTAGCGCTTCCATGGATGTCCTCGTGGCATCAGAGGCAAAATCTGCAATATCTGGGACACCCTCATCCAGGTAAAATTATCGTTTCAATATTTTTTACTACTGAAATCAAACCTCACTCAAATCTGTTTTGAGTTGAATGACTACCTTTTACGAAAGACATGTTGGTCTCATTTGGCGCCCTTCAAGAACTTATCGATTTATTTAAACTCGACATGCTCTTTAATTGTTGTCGTGATTTTATTTGTGTTATTAGAACTTCTTAAGCTATTTGCTTAGCCCTGGTTATAGCGTGTTTGTTTACTGTTAGTACGCTCTCTGCAGGACGGAGTAAGGCAAACAAGATGGTGTGAATTAGGCGATGGAAATGGCACGCGCGCACAAACACGCACGTTTAAAATTTACTTTGGGATTAAAACAACCGTTGCAGTAAAAGGTTCGGAAACTTCAACTGTCTCGTTATTCTTCGACTACAAAATCGCGAATGTAACTGTTTAACCCTCGGCGTTGATGTTTATGTTGTATTACGGTACGCGATAGCACTGAGCGACAGTGTAAACTTGCGTCAAAGATGAGGGAATGCAACAGCATTCTGATAGCAATATTCCTTCTTGGCGAAGTGATTGATTGTCTCATTAAGCTGGGACATTCGCTAGATTTGACGAGTTATCAGAAAAGGAAAGGAAGTGAAATCGTTTCTGATCAGTTAGAAGAACACCTCAAACCAAACGACAGCAATCAAATGTTGTTCTGCGACACTACAGGTCCATCGTCATCTCAAAGGCAAGGATCGGAAGCCGATGCGAACTGATTAGATCATGTCACTTTACTGATCAAAGTTATCTGACACGAAACCTTGGACTCATCTATAGTTCTAGAACCATACGAATGGCCCAGTTTTTGTGTCTGTTAAGGTGCACATTAAAGCCTCAGAAAGCACTTACAAACGGAAACAAAGCGCGCTATGCCTCTAGCATACTTCAGCCAATTTAGTGTCTTAAGGACCTGAAGTGACCCTCCGTTTTTAATATTTTCGTATGAAAAGAAATTCAACTGTTTTAAATGTTGTGAATCTGCACCTGTTCGCAGAGTTAAGTAATGTTCTCTACCGAGAGACAAACGGTAAAAGAGAGATTTTTTTGTGAAAAAGTTCAGTTGATTGATTTTAAGTATCTCAAGTGTAGTTGTGTTTTGTCGCATTCCACCCGCGGAAGCCCCATAAATTAGCTACAACATTAAACAATTCCTGACCGGATATAGAAAATAAACAACTTGTTTCCTGCTTTGAGATAATGCAGCACTACGTCAAACCGAGCAAGCAAAAACCATGCAATATTTTTCGACAGGTACGCTGGTCAGACAGCTGAAAAATTGCTTGTCACAATCGACCGAAATTCTCTTTTCTCGACGCGCATTTGCGGTGATGTAGTCTTGAAAGTCAATTTTACGGTCACTCAGTTCTTTAAAAGTTTCTACTGAAGGCAGAGAACATTTTAGCCTTAATAACCTATTTTCTTTTGTTACTAGGAGATTATTACCCTTATGGATCGGAGTTTGGAGACTTAGATGATTCAGGAATGTACCCTCCAAAGAAGAAACGAGCTCGCACAACCTTTTCAGCTGAACAGCTTAAAAGATTGGAGAAACGTTTCCTCGGGAATCACTACATCGTCGGCGAAGAAAGACAAAAAATAGCCAAAGAGCTCGACCTATCCGAGGCCCAAGTGAAAGTTTGGTTTCAAAACCGGAGAATAAAATTTAAAAGGGACGAAGAGCTGGAAAAACTTGGAAAGAGTAAGAAGCGAAAAGGAGAACATCACATTCGAAAATGGCAGTTGACAACCCGCCACTTCGGACCTGAAACAAACGCGCTATTCCATGACAATTATGATAATACTTCTAAAAGGCGTAATTAAACTTAATTTGCTCTTTACAGCAATTGAAAAGATAAACAGAAATGCGCTGAAGGCTAGCGGTAAACTTAATCTAAAGCCGAGCTCGTCGGAAACTCGTTAATGAATTTTCCATCCAGACCAACGAGAGAAGAAAGAACCCAAGGTTAAGTGTCCAACTTCTAAAGTTTACGCTCCATGTTAATGCCTCTTCTAGTCATTAGTGATTAATTTTACGTATCCCTTTCGGTTAGGGGTTAATTTGGCTTTCTAGAACCCCAATACTTTAAAACGCAACGTTAAGGCAGATTAGCGTTAGCCCATCTAGAACATCTGTAACAACTTTCGTAATGAGAAAATACTCATGTAATGTTTTCACGAAATGTCAAAGTATTTGGTGCTATTAACGACTTTTTAAGGTGGACAGATTAACAAGCGCTTTGCTGATGCGATACGCTAAGAAAACAGCCCTTTTCCGTATGGACTTCTAGGATAATACGCGCTAATGATAGGTAATTACAACTTGTAATAAGTCTCCATATCTCTCCGCTCGTAGCTTTAAAATACAAAATGAAAATCGTTCAATAACTTGAAAAGAATATTCCCTCTTTGGGAACTTTACCGTATCGGTATATATATATTTAGCTTTTTGAGCCCGCATTCTGTCGGTCTTTCTAATATATGAGTTTTTAGTAGTCACCGCTAAGTCAGTATCAATTGCGGGTTTACGAGGCCCTCGCACTCGAGATAAAATGTACATACAGAATAAATTGATGGGCTTGCGTGATACTTAAACGCAACTTCCATGTTATTTATAGTATTGACTTGTGTTTACTTTTAAAATATATAGTTTACATAAAATAATGGTCCGCTCTATAGATTTCATAGCGCTATTCGGTTTTTTTTTTCTTTTCCTGTGACGGAATCTTTTGGGCGTTGCCAAGTTTGGCGTCCCAACAATCCACAGGAAAAAATTTCTTTTCACAGTCGTGTAAAAATGTACGAACGTGTTTTTCCATTGCGACCAGGCCGGTGTTTCCCAATTTGGGTGTAGCTGGATCTCATAAATCGTAACAGATTTGTTTATTTAATCTCAAATGACTCGTGACCAGTTCATTGTTCTTGTTAGATAACAAGCTGCTACCCGGCACTCGGTCAATTTTAAGTATTAACCTGTTTACAGAAGGTCTAAAATATTTATTGAAAAAACCGTCAGTGTAGTGACAGATCTTATTCAAGATCAGTTTTTTGTGGGGCACGAACATACAAAACATTTCAGTTCTTTCCTAACATAAACATATGATGCATATTTCAGAGTTCGCCTTTTTATCTCCAACGCTGACTTGCCCCAATGAACTTAAAGAGCGATAGCGATCTAAATATCCAGGGAATGCTGGCATCTAATGTATCCTCTCTGGCCAAGAATATTACGATTGCTTGCCCTCGTGTTGTTTAGCACATTCCAGCTCGTTCATTGCAAATCTCTTTCTTTCTTTTCACAACGCAGAGCAATTCCTTAAAATTTCACCACGCGCGCACGCGTTTCTTGGTTGAGGTTACTGTCAATGATTCTCACTGAGGGCTTACCCACATTTTTAACACAATATCTTTCAATACGCTAAACTAGCAAACGACAGTGTGGAACAACACGATAAGTTTTTAATCCCAAACTATTTTAAGTGAAGTATAGCATTACTTTCTTATCTACGAAGACCACGCAAATGGTAATTTTGGAGTTGGGCACTTCCGACGTGACACATGTAGGATGTCGCGATATGACAGCATTTTTTCTTCATCAATGACCTATCTGTATGCAATCACGAAGTTGGAGAATTGAGCCGAGATATCTTTAAAACTAATTACAAAGTGTCCCAATTATCAAGCCCGATCTAAATTATTTATTTTACTTATTTTGTGCACACTTCGTGAAATCCACTGGATCTTAGACCAGTAAGTCAAAAAAGTTTCCAAACTTTTGTTTTTGCACATAGAGACGATTGATTAGCGCGCTCGTACCAATGCAATATGACTTCTTTTTTTTTCGATTAAGCCGCTATGCAGATGCCAAACATCAGAGCCGCCCCCAGAAAATTGAATCATGATGGTCATAACCGGTATTTCATTTGTCAAATACACAAGCTTAAATAATTCATCACCTTTTTCACTAAGTATGTTTGAATAATATTCCAAATAATTCACGATATTTAGTAACATCTCAACTGGTAAGATCAGTCAAACCAGAACAGAAACCGAGAAACGTATCCTTTTTTGGTATTTCTAACCCACAAGGTATTGGGTCAAGGGAAGATAAGGGATCTTTGTTATAGTAAGGCTAACGTAAGCTTGTGTCAAACTCCATTTCAATAAAACCTCTCTCACTGATAGAGTCATTTGGTTTTTCCATCTTATATATGTATATTTTGTATTACACCTGTGCACTAGCATCATCAAGTAAAGACAGTAAACTAATCCTTACGGCAAGGAGATTGAGATACTATGAAAAACAAGCGGCAAAGTGTATTGCCCGATATTTCGGTTTGCTACTTTTGCCGGTTTGATATCTGTTTCGTGGTGCACAAAATACTGACCCCAAGTCCATGGACTACCCCCATGCACTACCCTAAAGTTGATTATGCCGCTGAAGTTTAGTAATTAGGGTTAGGAAACTCAGTGAATCAGGTTCCATTAAGGGTAATTACAGTACTGAGAAAACTGACGTGAAACTTGATTCACTCAGTTTCCTAACCCTTATCACAAAATTTTAGCGGTGTAGTCCATTTTAGGGTAGTCCCGGTATATGGGTAGTCCATATACTGCTGGCAGTGTTTTGTCCACCACCAGCGAAACGAACCTCCTACAAGGGCTTTGTTTTCTGCGTTTTGACTTTACTAAGTATTAAAAGTTTTTACTGACCCAGGTCTACACATTAAGGTACGGTATTCACTCCTTACTGGTTTGTCACTGTAGTTTTCCCTTCATATTAGATCTATTATCAGCCCATACATTGGAAGCTTTCTGCCTAGAGTTAATACCAGCAGCAGAACTGATGAGGGACGCGTGTTCCATTTGAACCTACTGAAGGTAGCTCATTTTTAACCCATTTGGGTATAGAAAGTCAAATCCTCGGCCTTGCTCTTAATTAAATAGTCAACTGGTTGCCTCCTGCTAGTTGAGGCTTCTAATCCTGTTATGCTCTACTCGATTTTTATTTTTTTCCCTAATTATCTGAGTTGAGTGCCTGTAAACTAGCTGGAACTAAGCTCTTTGCTTTGTAATTGGCTCTGTTACTACTCAAGTGATCTACTTCAGTTCTGTCATGAAAAGCAGACCGTAAAAGGAAATGATGTTTGAGTCGGTGATAAACATCGTTAAAACCTACGCTCAACTCTCAACAGTGATAAACACCGATTTTCTCATGTAATTTTTGTAGATAAATTTATTCGAAAGGTCACATGCAAATACTGAGTCGGACGTGATCTGAGACTAAAATTGAATTCTCTTGAAATTTTCACTTCTGTCTCGCCTGTCTAAGATAGGTAACGTATGAACACAGGAGCGTCTTTTGGTTTCAGAAGGAACTGTGGGAATCTGTTGTACTCGGCTGCAATAAATATGGTTATTATGTGGGTTGACGTACGCTGTACAACATCATTTCAAATGTCTTTGATGCAGTAGCTAGTTTTCAACTAGGGCTTAGTGTTCCAGTAAATTAGTCAGATTAGTACTGTGTAGAGTGACCTGCCATCTCATGGTTTTCCTGCCTCAAGGTCAAGAACTGCTTTATTAGCATCACATACTAAGAAACTGCCACACAAGTTGACGAGCCAATCGAAGGGAAATCGGCTGAGATCCAGAGGCATTAATTAAAGCATCTTGTCCGACGTGATGCTCTGGGTCTCTGAAGTAAGGTCAACTGAGAACTTAAATGATACACATTCCGCAACGTTTTTTGTTCACAAGTGTAGCTAGAAGGTTTCAGAAAGTTCCTTTTGACGTTCAACGTACTTGAGCTTTCAAATTTTAATCTCCGGCATTTAATGAACTATTTGATTAAAGGAATTTCTTTTGCTTCATTAATGTGAACAAGTCAACGGGCACACATTTCACCACAACGCCTCGCGAGAAAAGTCAGGGGTAAATTGATTGGTCGATCAAATCATTGTATCGGGGATTCTGATTGGCTAAAAGCACACGTTTAATTCACCATAACCAGTTACTGATGACCAAATTTGGAGGAATTTTGACTTTAACGAGGAAATGACGTCAAAAATGCAGCGTTTTCGCAGGTTAAGGCACCGTTAACCGAGAAGACCTGGGCACGAGGGTGAGTTGTTTTGGTTGTGAACTTGAAAAAATGGCGGACATTTCACTCGTTTCAAGAGTAAGAACCAGGCGAAAAAATAGCTAAAAACATGGCAAGAACAGCAAGAAGACAACTCGAGGGGCGACATCTGCTATTTGGAGAATATTTGCGGAGTTGGACAAACCTAAACGTACACTATCGAAGATGAACTGAACATCGATGGATCGATGGAGGTAAGCATGTTTTAGCTATGTTTTTAAACTAGGAATTATTTTGAATGAATAATAAAACAGTTATTGAATTCGGCTTTCGTATCATATGAAGAATTATGGAGATCTTGGAGGGTGTTATCTGCCTCGGCCTACGGCCTCGTCGAATAACACCCTCCTCGATCTCCATAATTCTTCATAAGATACTCAGCCTCATTCATTAACTGTTAATTAAGTCTTGGTCCCAAATTTTGAAACCGGGGTCTCGCAGTTCCCCATGCAAAGTCTCAAATTTACCATTCTGTACCCCTTCTTTCAATGCCATGGCTTTTTCTCGACATTAGATATTGCGCTGATAGTGTATAACATTATAAACATTAACCTTCTTTCATTCAAATTAAACATAAACCATTTTTCTCTACCCTAGCCAAAAATTGTTAAGATTTGATAGAAAATCGTAAACATTGTTGACTTAAGATATACATATGGAGTCGGCAATGTTGTCTATATTACTTTCTACAACACAACCAGCAGCTTAAAAAATCAACAAATAAACCAAATGGTCAGTACAGTACGCGCGATTTTAGGAAGGCAAATAAGCTTTGGTGACAGGGCGCGTTCTTCAGTAATATAAATGTTAGTGAACATGAACAACACGAAAATTAACGGAAGCCGAAGACATAGTGCGTGGCCGCAAGTTACCGACAGTACCCGATATTTGGCGAGAGTATTTTCCCAGCTATGCATCACAACAGTTTGTTTAGAAATTACTAATCCCTTCATTAATTTTACAACAGTTAAAGCTTGATATAAATTTATGAGACACTGAATCAGAGTTACACCTTGCATAATTACATTAACGTTTTAAACTTAAAATTAAACATAAACCATTAATCTCAACCTTCACCAGAAATTTTTATGATTTGATAGACAATCGCAAATATAGTTTACATCTACATATAGAGTCAGTCAAAAAAACATTGTCCATATTGCTTTCTACACCTCAAGACCACAAAAAGTGTTATCATCGCTGTTACAATTCTCATTAACGAGTACTGAACAAAGAGTCTATTTGTTATTCTTGCTACTGTAATTGCAACTAATAATAAATGATTTTAAGGAGATAATCTTCGAGCCGAAGCGAAGCAACCAAGACCAAAGTTGAGAATAGAGAATGAAAGAGGACGAGACCGGGTCAACAGTTTAAGATACTCATGCGAGTTCGCAAAATTATCGTAAAGGACGTAACAAAGGCGCGCGAAGCTTATTGTAAGAATGCAACTAATTTTAAAACCATGGAGTTAAAGATAACAGACAGCAACAAACATAAAATGTAAAGATTTGGCTAAATACGGAGATAGCTAGAGGCCAGGCTACTTTGATTTACGAATTATACTGAAGAACTCTTAGTACGCGACGTTTAGAGGAAGCTCGCAAAAATTGATGAAAACATTGATGCAGAACTCGTTGATTATAATCAACAAAACTGATAGAGTTATATGCTTCTTGTTAAAACAGTCATTCTCTCTTGGTTAAAACCAATACCATTGTTGCTTAGGGCTTGCGATGTTACTTGCGATGTTGGTTCGCTGATTTTGACCAATTTTAATTACATTAGTTTACTGCATTTTTTTTAGCTCCCCTCTAATCAGGGCCCTTTACAGCTGCGCCAAACTCTAAAACCTTAAAAATTGCCAGTACCACTGTTTATTTGCTGCTTTATAATCTCTGGTGACCCTAAATGGGCTGCAATCATGGCAGCATACAGCGTGTCTCCCTCTCGCGCGCCCGTTTTTTCTTCGCGCCCAAAATTTTCCCACCGCCTGTTAGATTTTATAGTAAACTGGTCCCTTACGGCAGGGGGCTTTATAGAAAAAATAAAGAAAGAAAAAATAATAAAATGGTGAATTGCGTTTGTATTTTATATACATACGGTATTTTACAAGCGGGGGCCCGTTGAAGATTTGTGTTGCAAACCTAAATCACTGATCTGGCAAATATAATTCACCATTTTATTTTTGTTTTCTTTCTTTATTTTTTCTATTACACTTCCTGCTGTAAGGATCAGTTCTGACTGTTTTAATTTGAAAATTCGGTGCTGCAAATTTTACTGATTCAGGTCCACTAAAGATCTAGCCGACCCTCGCTGCTATGAAGTCGCGCGTTGAGTGGTTTTGCCTCCAAGAGTGTTTCCGTCTAACTAGGACATTTGTTGGACTGGGAGCTAATCTCGTACCCAGATCTTGGTACGAGGTTAACTGGGGGCTCCTCCTCGAACTGGGTCCACGAAGTCGGATCCTTTGGAGAGATGGATTTCCATTAAGAAATCCAAACATGAAGTTTGTTTCTGGATTTCTTGTTCGATTAAGAAAATCCGAAAATAAGGATTTCAATTTTCCAATCGCAAAATATTTATTTTCTGTGCCACGGTTCCCGGGGTAAGATATAAAGCCCACCACCCGGCGAAAGAGCCACGATCGACTGAGCCGGGACCCTGGCCGGGACTGAGCCCACCCCTGCAAGGACATCTGTAACCGCTGAACGATTCACTTGAGCATGTGCATGCTCAAAACGCATGGTACAACAACAAAAATGGCGGGTCATGGATCTGATCCTTCGGATGCCGAAATACGGGGGGCAATGGCAGGTAAATGAGTTCTATTTTACGATATTCAGATTTCCTACTCAAGCCTTTTGCAAGGGAAATTATATATCTTATTCATATTTTTTTTCTCAGACATTTTAAGGGAAGGCGAACTTTCCAAGCTCACATCAAGAATTGTCCGAACTCAGCTGGAAGAGAAGTTTGGTGTGAGTTTCTTAGGAAGGTAAAGTGAAAGCATGTGTTTGAGAAACCAAGCTTGTTTATTCACAGCCCCTTTGTTTCGAGAAATAAAAATGAGAATAAAGTTCGTGAAATTACTAGTAAAATTTTTTACACTCTTGTGTACTTTTGCTTGTAGATCTGGTAATATTAATGTGACATTCCAGATTAAAAAAGATGAAATCAAGCAGCTTTACTTTTATCTCAGTTGTGAAATATCGAAATAAAGTTACGAAATAAAATGTAAAGTCGTCAATAAAAACTTGGTTTACCAGTGTAAAAAGCAGATTGACTTTTTCCAACGCATTTTGCGAAGTCCCCTAAAAGTAACGAGACATCATTCATTCGTGGTAAAAATATTTGACCCTGATTCTATGCCTAAACGAACGTAGCACAGAGACCAACATCTCGTGATTTTTCTCAGCATAGATTTGAAGAGATGTACTAAAGGCCAAAATATAGTACAAAATTTCTACAGCAAGTATGTCTCCGCTGAAAAAAATCAGAGACCCATGACCTGTTGCTCAGTGTCTACCTCGCGCTTTTTAATGAAACAAGGATCAAAATTTATGGAATTTGATGGAGTAACGTTATTTGACAGACCTTTTACACTGGTTAATTAATGCACCAGACCTGCCAGCTCTCACTATTCTGACATGGGTCTCACAATTTTTTGTCTTTTCTCACAGCCTCACAACAACACTCCCAATCTCACTGTTTTGGGGGAAAATCATTGTAAAATGAGTTGAGTAAAATGGAAATTCAATAGGGAATGCTAGTGTCTTTTAAAGCCTTGTTGGCATATTGTCCAACATTTTTTTGTAGCCATGATTAGTTGGCTTATCTGGAAGAAATGACCCATAATGTTGTAAGTTTTGACCTTTTTTGCTATGTGATGACCACAAATAAAGCAAGGTAATATTTTTAAAAATAAATACTTACCCCTCTACCCCCCCCCCCCCCCCCAATGGAAAAAGGGCTTGTAAGCAGAAAAAATAGAATCTCACTACTTTTTGTAGAATCTTCAGACTTTTTTCATGAGTCTCCAGATTCTCCTTTATCAGGAGTTGGCAGGTCTGATGCAAATTTAAGTTATTAAAAAGAGGTGGTCCCTGTACCAAAATGTTCGCCACCCAAAGTAGTTGAACAAGATCTTCGGCCTATTTCTCTCACGTCCCATATTGCAAAGGTCATGGAAGGGCTTACGATTCCCTCTTCAAGCAAGTCTGTGACAAGCTCGACACCCACCAGTTTGCCCTGGCTGGGAAGTCCACAACCCACGCTCTTGTTTTCTTCCTCCAAGTCATCCTTGAGGCCGTTGACCAAGGTGACAGTTATGCACGCATCTTGTTTACTGATTTTCAGTAAAGGTTTTGATTTAGTCAATCACAATATCTTATCCAAGAAATGGAGCTGCTGGGCGTGCATGAGGCCACTATCAGATGGATCGGCTCATTTTTAACCGACCTAAAAGGGGGGCGAATCGGTCAGGTTTATTCGCATCCAGTTACACCGAATGGGGGAATACCACAAGGAGCAAAACTCGCGCCATTGCTGTTCGCCATATTAGTGAACAATCTGTGTAGGGACTGGAGATATAGGATTAAATACGTTGATGACACCTCGGTATTTGAATCTATTCCTCGATGTTCGCCTAGCTACCTTCCATTTATCGCCGCAAATATTAACACCTACGCTTCCATGCGTAACATGCGGCTTAATGAGAAAAAATGTAAAGATATGGTTATCAATTTTTTGAAGTACCAAACCACTGTTATAACGCCGATTCAGCTTAATGGTATAGTCATTGATAGAGTATCTAGTTATAAACTCTTAGGGGTTATTATCTCTAATGACCTCTCTTGGAACGAACACTGTGACAGTATCCATAAAAAAGCTACTAAGCGATTGTTTGTGCTGCGGACCCTCAAGAGAGTTGGACTGGACACTAACAATCTCGTGTTAGTCTACTGTAGTATTGTTAGATCCATTGTTGAGTACGCCTCGCCAGTTTGGGCTGCGATCCCTTTATATCTTGATGAGTTAATTGAGTCTGTACAGCGGAAAGCCCTCAAAATAATATTTGGCCGGGTAGACTATGCGGAAGCCTTGGTCTTGGCCGGCCTGGAGTCTCTTAGTGACAGGAGAGTAGGAGCTTGTAAGTGGTTTATGGCTACTGCACGCCAAATGTCCCCCCTTAAGAACATCATCCCCTGTCCTGCCGCTTTTGAGTCTCACTACAGTATGAGGGTCCAACTTCCAAGATGTCAACATGGTCATACCAGAAGAATTAATGACTTTGTAACTCATAAATTTCAGTGAATGTATGTAAATGGTTAATTGTATGTGACAATGACCTTCCCCAACAATTCAGTTATTGCTGCAAGTGGGTGAAATAAACAGAATATCTATCTATCTCTATCTAATAATATTGCCATATTTCATAAATGAAATACTTCTGTGGAATGTGTTTTATCTTTGAAGTCAGTCAGCTTGATCTTTTAGACTGTGCTTTTGTAGACGTTTACAATCTAGTGATATTATTATTAGATCATTTATGAAGATGTCTGTTGTTATGTGATACAAATAATGTTGTTTCCAAAATTTTTGGTTGTGAGACTGTGTGGTATCCATATTTTACAGAAAACAATGTTTTTACAAAATATTCAAATATGTAATAATATCCTATAATTTTCTTAATTTTAGGAAAAAAGAAATTGATGCAATGTTAATGGAAATGATTGAAAACCAAGAGAAAGAAACAGAAAATGAGAAGGAGCAGGAAAATGGAACTAGTGATCAGACGAATGGTGTTGAACCAGAAAGAAGTGACCAAGAGGATGAGGAATCAGGGGAGGTTGTAGCCTTTGAATACAGCTGTCACTTCTCACTTCTCATCACTTTGGATGTTTCGCATGAGAGGCATCTGTGATTCAGACACAAAAATTCCATACTGATGATGTAGATTTGTCAGGAATCTGGTGAACATCCACTGATTGGTCGATTTAGTAATTTTATCCTTGTAGAATATGTTGTTTATGAATGACAGACAAAAGACAAAAGGTCACTTTTAATTATGTAACGGTCATGAAGCTACAAAAGAACGGTCATTATTTTGTCGTGGAATATATTATTCCTTTCAAGAGGGATTTGAGTTTTGCTGCCACTCATTCGCAGAAGAACTCAAACATTAAACCAGTTTATGTTAGCACTAATCTTGGATATCTTATTCATTTGTTAAAACTCAAACAAACTTAAATGCGGAATCCTCTCCAGGCTATGAAGTCCTACCAGATAAATAATTAATGTGTAAACATGATTTACATCATCATCATAGAATTTTTAGGGCCGAATGGCAAATGTCTCTTCCGCCAATCATCCCCAGTGATGAGGAGTGAGGAGAGAGGGCCATATTCCCCGGGGTTCAGAGGTTGTGGACTTTTCTAAGATTTTATGAAACAACTCCCATGTATTTATTTATTCACCAGTAGTTATATATTTGTTCTATAGGATGATGAACCTTCAGCAAAGAAGAAAAAACAAGTAAGTAATACTGTGAGAAAGTTTTGGAATGAACATTGGTTTTATGGAAGGCAACATGGCCCAGTAGTTAGCGCATCTGACCTACAATGTGGTAATCCAGAATCCCAAGTCCCATTATTACCACTCGCTGGATTTGATTCTCAGACATCACAAGTTCAAGTACTGGGTCATAGCTAAATGGATGCCACCTGGTTTTTAATTACATTGCATTGTTTGTTTCAAATTATTTGAGTGGAGGGCCTGTTTAAACTAGCTACTGGAAGTTAGGTGCACTTCCATTTTCATAAGCAAAGCATTCACCATTTGTTTATTCATTAAAATAACTATGTATTTAATAAAATTCAGTGAATTACCCAGGTTTTTCTTAACCTCATACACGTGTGAAAAGGATACTAGTTCAAATTATTGGGAGGTTCAAAAAATAACTAAGTGGGGGGGAGCTTAAATTAGCATCTGACTGGGAAAGAGGGTTGGTCTATTGTGTCTCAAATTGTCATGTGGTGTGAGAAACAAGGGTGGAAGAAATTGGAATCATTCTTTTTTGACTACTGTGCAATCAACTGAATCTAAAATGTTACTAGGTGGTGGTGGTTGTTGTTTTTATAATAATGATTTATAGTATCCACAGGGGCAAAAAATTGAATCAAGGGATTTTTAAATTAAAATATTAACTTTACAGTTGCCATTTTATTATGTCAGCTAGCTGTTAATCAGGCTATATAATGGTAAACTGCGAAATGATAATCTTATAGATGATGAATTTAAATGGCAATATATTTTACTTTTTAATCTCCTTAGGAATCTCATACTGTTGATGATGCTGAGTTAGCTCGCAAGCTTCATGAGGATGAAAAAGGCTTTAGAGCAAGGAGGCAAAACACAAAGAAAACTGTGGTGAGTGTGTGCAACAACATGATACAGTTTTGTTTCACGTGTAACTTGTGGATTTAACTGAAATGTATACTGAGCGAGGATACATTGTCTTTTTCCAGTTAATAAGATTTATGACTTTGTTGTGGTAACATTGCCCTCTCTTTATTATTTGTATTTTTCAAATTTTAAGGAAAGGAAAAAATCAGCAAGTGCAAAAAAACCAAAAGAAACCAAAGGGGAAAACAAAGGTAAGAGCCATGAAAAATTATTTTGCAGTTTAATGATGTCAAGTCAAAATCGCTTTTCTCATTAAATTTTGAAAGGATTGAACAGAGATTCAGCAAGGGCATTAAAGACTTATCTTGTCAATCAGACGCCTGTGTTTCTGAGCTGAGAAATTCTATGGTTTGGTATCAGTTCCGGCTTGAAGTGAACTACTAGCAGGTCATGCACCAGTACCTGATTACCGCAACAATGAGTATGAATTTTATTATGAAACTAATGAGGTCTGGAAAACTTGTTTGCAGGCTTTAAAAAGTTAATGGCTTTATCCCCTGTATTGGCTGAACTTGTAGGACAAGACAGAGTAAGTTGCTTTTTCATAAGTCTTCATCTTACAAAGAGTTTTCTGAGCAGTCAAACCTGTACACCTTCAGTAATCCTGCATGATATGAAAGTTAATATACCTTATTTTTATATGGTTGAATCGCGAGCGGGCAAGATGAAGTGTATGCTGTGTTCTGATTGGCTACCTGAGTGGGCAAGATCTACCTATCTTGCCCGCTCGGGACTTCCCACGTTTTGGTCCCGCACGAAAAATTTCTGTTTATGGCCATATGATAAATCCTTTATCGACCAAGCTTGATCGATCAAGTTGAGTAAATATTGGCCCTGTTGTTTTTTGCATTTTAATCAACCTTGACTTCTATTCTCGGTCCATAAAGACACATCCAGCCATCTTGATCTCACGCTTAGTCAATAATGCAATATGATAACTTCATTATTTGCAGGGCAAATGAAATTTATCATTCATTTGCTCTGTACATAATGGACTGTTGCTGTTCAATAAATCATTTCTGCTAAATTCAGTTTAGGACTTGATGTTTTAAATGTGGAGGTGTGGTGGGCAAGCAGTTAACACCTTTAATTTTGGATCTGTAAGCTAGGGTATCAAGCCCTGCCAAAAGAAAGAAACTTTGCTCCACCTTGTCTCTCTTAACCCAGGCCCTGGTTGTTCAAATGTTGGATAATGCTATCTAGCGGATATGTACATGGTGTATAAATAGGAATCAGTGACGTACTGCCACGGACTAGTACCCTGTCCAGGCGGGAGTAGCAATAATCCTAGGTGCATCATGCTTAGAAAAATGCTTACCTAAATAATTTAACAACTAACAGGACATCTCAAGATGTTCCATTTCAAAAACTGAAAGTTCACATTAAACAGAGGTTGCACAGGATCCTATCCAAGGGGATACTTCCAGTAATGGTGTCGCTTTTATCCTACTAGTCCTTAAGTGCCTGCAAAGATGTTGGGTTTCTTGAATGAGGTCTATTGTTAAACAATCTGACTGTGTTTCCAGAAAATATCCATACCCACCGATGGAGGGTAATCAGAAATTCCAAGAAGGAGGGGGTTCAGAAAGGACACATCTTTAAAGGAATTTATGAAGCTGAACTTGAATTTGCCGAGGGGTTGGGGGTGGGGAGGGAAGGATTTAAGCCAATAAAGCAATACAACACAATGGAACCATACAATCTGTTTTTCACCTTCCATGTAATAGAGCTCTAATTAACTTGGAGTAGCAATTATTAAATTTGCCAGGAAACCTTGTTCTTTTTTCCTAGATGGCAAGAAGTGACATTGTGAAAAAAATGTGGGAAATAATAAGAGAGAGAAAGTTAGAGGTATCTATCTAGTTCATGGTACTTTATATAGACACAATATATTGAGAGACAATATATTAGAGTCATAGACAGTTTTTGTCATGTTACTAATTATTTTTAGAAGTTAAAGTAATCATTACCATGGTGCATTCTGAAATGATTGGAAAATAACAGGTCATCAAATTAATTCTGTTAATTATTTCAAGGACAGCAAGTTTTAGACTGAGGCACTTTTCAGCGAGTTCTGTCGTTGCCATGGTAACCGTTATTTTGATTAAAATGAAATTGTAACAAAAGAAAATTTAACATATGAATTGCTTTCAAACCTTCCATTTTAACCAGCTGGCCCTGGTTGTTTAAATGCCAGATAACTATCCAATGGATAAATCACCTTCCAATGTATAAGTATTAGGAAGCAAATTGCATTACAGTCAACTACCTTTATGGAAGAAAGTGTAGGGACCTCGACTTAGTGTCCTCATTAGCGAGAGTCCGTAATAGCGGGAGTTTATTTCAGTCAAACGTCTGCAATATATTTTGCCTGGGATTAAGCCGCTGTCCGTATTATCGGGGTGTCCGCAAGGCGAGAGTTGAGTGCATCTACCAGAATAGGATAGAGTTTTGTACTGTGGGAAGTGTCATCCACCTTTAAACAATAAACATTATTGCAACCTGAAATGCTAAGGTTTGTGGTACTTTATAACCTGAGATCAGGAAGGCGAAACGAAAAGAGATTTTAGCCTGACCACGTAAGAGAGAATGTATGGAGGCTGCTAAAATTGGGCCTGATCTCAGGTTAGGTACTTTGTGATGAGTTGTGGCTTACAAGACTGCTTTTACCAATAATCTTTTGACGGAGGTAAACTGATTTGGTTATTTAGATAGGTGATCTCTTACAAGAGTTGGACACTTTAGGAGCTCAACCATGACAGTCAAACATTTATCCAAATTGTGTTTTGCAGAACATTATTTTTTTTGTACATTTCATGATTAGACACACTTCAAGAGTTACCAGAGCTTTACTTCTACAAAAGTTAACTCTGCAAGCCACCTTAGTATTTGACTCTCCAGTTTCTTGTAGAACTATGTTCAAAAATTAAATATTTTTGTTATCATTCTAGGATCCTAAAAATAAGAGATTTACAATTTGTGATGAACAGCTTCACCAAGTCTTCGGTAAGAACAATTTTTTTTTCAAGTGTCTCGGTTTGGAATCAGATTGAGATAGCCTGCGCTTTCGAAAATATCCAGATACGTGTTGGCAGGACTTAAATAAGTGTTCACATTAGTACTTTCATGCTTCTTACAATGATAATTATATAAATAAAGTAGGATGTGTTGCTGTTGATGTGGTTTGATGGTCGTGATTACTACATCACGTGATGTTTTAATGTTTTTTAAACTTCTTTTATGTAACCCGTCAACTCCTGTTTTCCAGGTTTAAAAAGGTTCCAGACATTTTCAATGATGAAATATTTAAAGAAACACATCAAGGATCCAGAGCTGTTAAGCTAATGGTCAAGCGGTCTTTAGAATACAACACTATTGCATAATGCACTGTCATTTAAAATGAGCATTTGATATTATTTATTTTGAATTCAAAGTACTTACCTTCCTGTAGACGTCTCCAATTTCAGGAGACATCTGCACATAAAGTATTAAGCCTTTAAGCCCCAATATTCCCATAAAAATTCTCCCTGCTGATCTCCATACGTTTCCTTGAAAAACTGGCTGAGAGAATTTGTTGAAAGATCAAAGCATTGTCCTTTTGGTGATCATTTTTCTACTAAATTGTCACATCCCATTCTCTTGATTATCTATTGATGTTGGTCACTTTTGGGACTTTCAGGGTTAAGCAAGACTTTCTTAACCTGCAGAACAGGTGCTATGTTTTCTCGTTTTTCGGGCACGAAGCGGGCCTGGAGCGCGAGACACGCGCGACGGGAAAAAGCGTGGGAGTCGCGCGTGCCTGTGGCTTCCCGCTCGCTTCGCGCTTGCCTTCCCTCGCCTGAGGAACGGCAGGCTAGACTTCCTAGAAGTCCGTTTTGGTTGGGTCATCGTTGTGGTTAAGTCTAGGTACTAAGGCAGTCGGCTCTAATAAGAGGAGAAACCTCTTGCAGATCACTCACACAGACGAAAGTAGGCGGATTAACACAGATTACTTTTTGCTTAATAAAAATAGTGAATAATAGCTGGAAATCCCAGCTGTCGTTGATTTGCAGTTTATAAGGGAGTTTAGGTAACCCTGACGGCGACGGCAACGAAAACTTCTCTAAAAAAGATAAATTCGTGCCGATTCAAACTTCGTCGTTACTACCGTATTTATTCGAATAAGCGCCCAACCTCGAATTAGCGGCCACCCCCACCCCCACCCCCACCCCACCCACTCAAACTCAAATAAGCGCCTACAACCAAAACCCACCCCCTTCTCCCTCCCACCCAACAAAAATGAATCAGTACTAATAAGAGACTTCCCCGAAGACGGAGATTTTTTCAGGGTATTTTACAGAAACTTGCTTTGTTACATATTCGCGTTTTGTTATTACCTTTTTTTGTATTATTTGCCGCAAGATAAACATACTACAATTGCTGAAAATAGTGAAAATTGAATAAGCGCCCAGCCTCGAATAAGCGCCGAGGGCGGTTAATCGAGTAAATACGGTGTTCCACCTAGTAGTTCAATTTGTCAAATGTTGGCAAATTTTTCTGCAGTTGAATTCTTAAGGATTATATCCAATGTCAGAAAAAGAACAAGCTAGAAAACTTACGACCACTATACAACATGAACTTTAAAAATGTCACGTTTTAGTCGTGCAACGACATCCAAAACTAATCGTTTGTGTTTCAGTAGGACTGAGAAACTTTAAAGCTTTGGTGAAAGGGTCAACAAAAACGTGCAACTTGTTTTGCAATATGGATACAAATCGGTAGACTGCGAGCAGTCCCTCTTTTTCTTCAGATTTAGTGAGAGCAATGCAAGCGCGCGGGAGCAGCGAAGCCGCGAGACGCGCGAAACGAGGGCGGCAGCCTCTCCTGTCTCGCACCATCAGTCACGCGCGTGGCCATTTCCGTGTCTCGCGTTTTGCTCGACGGACTACAGAAAAAAGAGACTGCTCGTAGTCTACAAAACGGTTGAAAAGCGATGTTGTGCGTTTTACCACCCACGTTCAAACCTGTTCACAGTCTGATTTGTTGGAAGACGGCTAATTGATGTTGGTGGTAAAAAGCGCAACATCGCTACTCCACTCGTTTTGTAGCAATGTTGCAGGACAAGTCGCATGTGTTTTGTTGCGCGTTTTACCGTACCTTAAGTCAGATTTAACGTTTCCTGCGTTCACTTTCTTCGATCCGTAGATTCCAAAGTATTTTTTTATAGTTGAGCCCTTGCAATAATTGCAGTATTAAATTTGCCTTTTTGATTTCTCATTCAACTTGTTGTTTCAGTCAGAGCATTGCGTAAGTGCAGAACGAACATTTCTCTTTCTTTTTTTACTGTTGATTCCGAACGCGTAAAAATGGTAAAATTTCTGAGCCCCTAAAAAGCCGGTTAATTTGGATAAAAATTATGCAGTCACAATTTTAAAATCCGAGCAGATTTGTATCTGGTGAATTACAATTTCTTTTCCCGTGCAAAGTAAGCAAGGAATGGCGTTTTTTGAAGTCAAGTTGTCATTGTAGTACAGCTCTCTCAAACAGGTTTCTTGCTGTAATTTTATAAACTGTTCCTACTACATCAGAGTTAAAAATAGTAAAGAGTAATTGTGAGTAATAAAAGTATAACTATACATGGAAAATGTGATATTTGTGTCTTCAACACATCTTACTTTCTTTGCCCCCCGACCCCCTTAAAGAAACAAACTTTGGTACGGACACCACGTTATTACAGTCAGTTTGCATTGTCCCTGGGAAAAGCCTTTCCTTGCATTTGCTCTTAATTCCATCCGGTCCCCTTAATGTCCGTATGAACACGGTTTGACTGTACTTTTCTTTCACCCCGAGTCAGTCTGGGGGACTTTTCACTAAGCAGGTGGTCTTTGGTTTTCCTTAGCTCTCATCGATTTTCCTCTACGTCTCGGGTGTTATCCATTGCGTTTCATTCTTCTTTCTCAAACTCATTAATAATTCATAAAGAAAATAGAAAGGATGAGTGTTTGGAAATCTTGTCTTGGACAACCAAAAAGCATAAAAAAACACTTTCCAGGCCACTGCATTCTAAGTGGAAAAAAATTCGAGGACTTTTCAAGGACTCGCTCAGAAATATGGAGAAATGGATTTCAAGGACTTTTCAAGGACTCGCCCTAAAATTCACACCCTGCGAGCAGAGGCCCTTGGATCGTCCTAGAGAAGTCGACTTATCTAGGAAGATCAAAGGGCCTCTGCTGCAGGGTAAACATTCAAGGACTTTTTTTAAGACTGTCTGAACCCCGTACTGAACAGCTACACTTCAAAAACAATAATTGTACGTTGGCGTCTGATTAGCAAATTTCACTGCTAAACCTCGTTTGTCGACTTGCATCCTTTTAGCATGGGATTGGGTATGTTTTTCAACTCTGTTGCCCAGGAAATTCATTTAGGTACATCGTCGCCAATTTACAATTTGAAAACGAGGCTTGGTGGTAAAATCTTCTCTACCATGAAAGCTATCGATCCCCTCTACATTTACAAGTTACTCCTAAGTAAAAATGTTGAAATCCACAAGACACAACAATACGAAACAAGCCAATATTTTTTGAAGTTGCTCAAACGCGAGTTTATTTGCTATTCCTTGAAACTCTGGCAATAATAATTTATAAAAATGTCATCTTTTAGGTACACTTTTTTTTTGCTCAAAAATACACATTATTTACAGATCACATTAAAAATACAAACACTACCATCCAAGATTATACACAGATGAAAAAGTGATTGGATAGGAGATATTAATTAGGTACCCTGAAAGAGCCCATATCATAAATATTTAATAATTATTTATAGAATATTTTGGTGATGAACCTGACATTTACACTGGTAAGGAAAATTTACAATTATTATCTACAGAAAAAAAGAGTAAATCTAAACCCACAAAGGGATTTTAAGCATAATCCTTATGCAGTGACCTCCATGACTGAAAAGGTGGACAATAATATTATTTTACTGGTAAAGACCACACTGGTAGTCTCCTGGCAAAATTTGTTAAGAATTAAGGCTATATTCACACAATACCGCATAGCTTTTATGTCGCCACGAAAATCATACTGGATAGGACTTCTGTTCACAAATAAGAACATTTGTGGTGGTGCAATTTCCGTGACAGAGCAAAAGCTGCGCTGCACCGATTTCTCAAATGGAGAATCACATATCAGACAGGTGTTCATACTATCCACTATTGTGTGAATAAACATAGCCAAACAGTCTGAAAACTTTGCGTAAGAAATCGACTCTTGTTACAAACATGATAACAAACTGAAAATAAGAATATTTTGTCATAGTTACCAGCCTTTGTAAGTTTTTCAATGAAAATACCTAGCTTGTTAAAAATTAATTTTAGGAATGATAATCAGAATAAAAACATTCCTTAATAACAGCAATTGTTACAACCTGATTGATTAGTTGACCAGAAAAGTTATCTTTGTCACTCAGGGTGCAAAGAAAGTCAGTTTTACAGCTTGCCATTCGTGCAGGCCGTCGCTAAAACATACTAGGCAAAAAGTCATATCAACTAGCCCGAAAAATTTTTTTGGATGAACACGGTTGAGTACATTTCCTCTGTAATTTAAATTCCCCAAAAAGCGTCAATCGCCCATTGACAAATTAAGAACAGAATTCACTAGCCTAATAGGAAAACCACCAGGCCTGGGCTACAAGAGACTACTTTCTTTGCAAACTGTTTGTCATAGATATTGTGCCACCTATGTCATTTCCAGTCCTGCTGTTTTCAGAGAATCTTGGTTTTGATACGTTTTTTTTTTCAATCACAAGTCTTCAGCTTACTACAACACCAACTTTTAGAACACCCCTACTTAATACTGTCAATTTTCTCTCAACAGGTACCTTCCTAAAATGGACGGCTAGAGTTGGTCTGCCTGCCATTCATCTGCGAGTGTCATTTCTTTCTTTGACTTTCTATCAAGCAGTTATTCCCCTAAAATGGGCACTTAGTGCCAGTCCCAGTGGGCTCTGGCTTAAGACAGTTGACAAAATCTTACAACACCTGCTTATTGCCCAATTCCCCCACAAGGCAGTGCTCTAGCATTGACGGGTGGCCACTGCCAACTAGTTTTTGTCCCTGGGCAACTAGAAAATCTTCACTATTTCATGGAACTCATAAGCTGGGCCGCAGAGTGGGGGCGAGGGGAATCATTATAATGAAAAAACTGTTTGAATGCAGAGGTCCACACAACACGTGGATATAACTGACTGGTTCCCTCTTGCCGGATCTCTAACCTATACGGAGAGGCTCCAGCGAAAAGTAGTATCTTTTTCAGGGGCCAGGTGTATGAAAGGGCAGAAATTTCACCAGTTGAAGTATATGGAAAGGCAGCAAAATCTGCCATTCCAGTCTAAAAGGGCAAACATATGCATTTTAGGGCTGTAAAAAAAAATTGAGAAAACACTGTTTTTGTGAATTAAAGTGCATATAATTTATGGTTTGTAAAAGGGTACTATTTGTCAATAGAAAGTACATAAAACAGCTAACTTTTCTGTCAAAAATGAAATACAAAATGGTAAGGGGTTGGACCTCCAAATGGAGCTTCTCCGTATAAACCTTTGTTAAGACCCCCCAAGTGGGACTTAGAACCATGTATTTCAAAAGTTTAGAGCTCAGAGCATGCTCCTTCTTCATTTTTTCTTCATAGAGCACTGCCTTGAACAAAAAAGACTGACAACTGACACGCAAAAGAATCTGTGTGGTTAAGTCATTCTGTATTGCTGATTTGCACAAGTCACAACGCCCATGTTGGCAGTCAAGAACAAAAGTATATTTCTCCTCTGGGAAGTAAACTCTTTTCTCATCACTGTAAATTCTTTGAGAAAAATTCTATTGTTTTGACCCTCAACATGGCCGCCTTTTTACATGGTTGCAAAACAAGAATAGTTGATTTTTCAAATCAATTAGATCTTCAATATATTTTGGATGGCCGAGTTCTGTTGTACACAATTCCCTTATTTACAACTCTTACAGGATATATTATTATTTTTCACACGTTTGACATCCCGTCTTCAAAGATGAGATGGTTGTTAGTTGATGCAAGATATATTGCTTAAGCTGATACATTAATAAAAGTATGGCCCTGTAAAAGGACATTTAAAAACAGCCTTAAGCAAGTATTCAAGTCATAGAGTAACTTTTTGATACAAATAGAGAACATAATTTTTTTATCTCCAGAGGGATATATGTTAATTTTGTACACACACGAAGAATCATTCTAAAGATTCTGTGAGAACAGATTGAAGCTTTTTCAGAAGGTTTAATGAAGATGATTAGGACTAATGCCTTTTAATCCATGCAGTTCTAAAATTTTGCCACAGTGGTGTACTGTATCTTGCCAGAGAAGCAGGAAATTGTGACATTCCCCCGCAGCTGACAATTTGAACTTTTTAATAAAATCTAATAAGACTGACCCCCCAAACCCACCCCTTAATAAGAATTTTTTTTAAACCAACTTAAAAATTAACTAATATGGATTCAATACCAGTTGCAACAAGTATGGCACAGTGAAACAATGAAAAACTTCACTGAGTAGCATGCCAAGAATTAGGAAGATTTAAAAACTCTTCTAGAGTTTACACTTAATCCACCATCACTACCAGTACTGCTACCAATACTAAAGCGGTCATCAGACTCACTGCTAGCGTATCCTGTTTCTTCATCATTCTCCACATCTATTTCTTCACTGCTGGTGGAGGACTCGCCTTCTGAATGACGAGGCCTCTTGATACCCATCATCAATTTGTCACTGCGGCCTTGAAGGGAAGCAAGTCTTCTTTGAAGTGCAAAATGCTCCTCATTCAGTTTCCTCTTTGTATCCAATGCTTCCCTCTCTGACATTTGTAATGCCTAAAGACACATGAGATCAGCAAAAGTTAACTAGCAGGCCCCAGTTGTCCAAAAGGTCGATAACGCATGGATAATGGTATCCACTGGATCAATATCAAGGCTGTGCTCTAAAAAAATTGAAGGGAGCCCAGTGCTCTGAACTTGTGAAATCCAGTGTGCCCAGCTTATGATCTCTATGAAAAAGCTAAGATTTTCTAGTTGCCCAAGAACAAAAGTTAGGAGCCACGGGCCACCCGGCTCTGCTAGAGCACAGCCTTGAATACATTTCAGTGGAGAACACAATTTGTTGGTTTTGCCAATACTTAACCGTTGGATAGTGAGTTATTCAAAGGATAAGCAGTAGTCAACGTTTCAGTGAGTCAGGTACAGCTAAGTAATGACCAAATTGCTGTTTCAACAGTTTTCAAAAAGCAGTCATCATAAAGGCACATGATATTGTCACAGCAGCATACAAGCTGACTCCTCAGGGTGCAAAGAAAGTCAGTTTTATGGCTTGCCATTTGGGCAAGTTGTTGCTAGTATGTACTAGCCCCCAAAAATTTTTGATTAGCAGCATTGATTACAGTTCTTCTGTAACGTGAATTTCCCGTAATGAACGTGCTCTTTATGCTGCTGTGAATGATACAAATTCTCAAGGGTATTGATACAAACACAAGAAATCTGGCGAACTTAGTCATTTACTTTCCCAGAACCTCTACACACCTTTACAATTAACGCAACTGTTACAATCTGCAAGCTCCTAATGATCATTTTATCTGAGAAGTTTGGAATAAGATTGTGAAGATGACACTGGAATAAGTTCTTCCTAGCTAGTCCCAACATTTTGAAACTGCTTTGTCAGTCTCATGTGTAATATCACTTACAGCAAGACTGAAGGAGGAGATTGGAGATAGGAATCACCGTATCATGAAGTTGGTGTACATCACTTCCAGAAAATAAAAGCAGAAGTCAAATTAACTATATGTGCGGAATGGAATGTAGTGAGTGAACAGGTCTCAGCAGCTATTTAATATCAGGATGGGCATTGCATGACGAGACAAAAAATGCATGGATGCATAGGAAATTGACCGAAGAAGCATTTCGCAAAAATATCAAATTTCTTTTGTGAAATCTTCTAGGAAAAAAATCGTACTCGGCTAAGCAAAAGTTCAGCAAAGAGGCTTCATTTGATGATAACACAAAAGGATTTCGTCCAGAAATTTAGAGGTTAGCCAGGCGTTAATTTTATTTTACACTGCCACTGAGCATTTGAAAAAAGGTGGACCTACACTACATACATGTAACATTTTGCTATGGCAGTTTCTAGTTACACTAAAGTATTTCTGACCACTCAAAATGAGGAGTTTAGTCAATAATGACATGTAATAAAAAGTTCTCATTTGTCACAAATGGAGGTATGATACCATTGAACGAAAAAGCGTAAGAAAGCTATTTAAAATAACTTCATTTCCCTAGTTTTTCATTCAGAAATATTTTGCAAAAAGTACACCACTTGAAGCAACTATAATCAAATGTTTAAATCAGATCTCTTGATTAAAACTGAAAAAAAATTCAAAGACCCAACAAAACCAAATCTTATTTATCATTATCACTTGGACATTAAAATGTCAGTTGCATCACCTTGCAATAACTACAATAATAGTATATACACGTATTTCTTTTTCACTTAGTGAGCAAAGACATGATGTTTCATAATGTTTGAATCAAAAACCATGATTGTTATAGGCCAATCCTTGCTGATGTCATTGTTTACATTTTTGCTCATAAGCGTACAGGTTAACTCATAGAGGACATTGCCAGATGCACAAATTTCATTTAAAAGTTGAAAAGAGCTGGTTAATTTGAGCACTTTCTGCAAGTTTCAGCTCCATTACGGAACGGCGCCTGTAGATCCGTGTCGCCCGCAAAATCGCGGGTCCCATGACTATTTGCGCGCTCACAAAGGAAGCCGACGCATGTCGCGACCTTTGATTCAAGACCCAAGTGTTAGGGTATTGTTTCCACGATACAAAGGTAATTTAACTTAAGAAAATCTATAAATCGAAGCTTTCGCGCTACTCTCTGAGCTGTTTTATAAGGAAATGCAAACGCTCAACTTCATAAATATTTTGACTTCATAAGATATTTTAACGATTTAGGCCAGCAGAATGTATAGAATTCCAGAAAAACAATTCAGGAAGCCGAACGGTTTTGAACTGCGCTTGATGTTGTTTTTATCAGTATGCAAATCACCTACCCAATCACTTACTTTCCATCGAACTGAAATATCCTGACTTTTTTTACCACTTTTCGATTTGATTCGTTTCATTTTATATTATTTTGTGCAAGCTGAGCTCTTTCATGCGAATTTACGCTTTCAAAAGGAAAAAACTTCGAGGAAACGTTGTGTTTACAACCACGGCAATTTGTATCTATTTCGCTTCACTTACGCTTATATGCAAATTACTGTTCACCCGCCAGATTTCGCTGGAGAAAAAAATATCGATTTTGAATTCCCAAATGCTTGCCTTTTGGGGCACCCTTTTTATTTTGGCTATCAAGATTTTAAAAGCTAAGCTTCAGACTTTTCATTCCAACGTTCTAATGCGGGAAACTTAGGAGAAATGCTGCAACTGATTTAAGTCACGAACACGCTTTAAGACCGCATAACTTGATCTTTCTGTTATCTTTTGTTCTTCTATTGTCTCCAAAACAATAACGATGTTTCACCAATTTCCACCTACAAATAATAGGACACATTTGATTGACAGAAAAATTTGCATTTACTAGCGACGCGTTTCTACAGGCGCGATTCCGTAATGCTTTGCAATCAATAACAATGGAACTAGAAGCAATCAAAACTACGAAATGGCTGAATGGAGGACTGTGTAAAGTTTGGGGTCTTACAAAGAAAAATTAATTTCTTCAAAAGTATTTGGTTTAAAATCAGGCTCAAAATTTCAAAGATATCTGAAATCAAATAGTACAACTCAGTAAATCAACACTATTGCCTGATGAAGACCTGCAGTGTGCGGTCAAAAAGTCACAATCAATATCAAAGTGACAATTGTGTGACAAACGACAAAAATAAACCCATTATACACATTATCGATGATGATTTCTATCTTTCATGACAATCATTATTTTCTTTCAATATTCAGAAATGTTATTTTATTAGCTTCATCAGGTTATGATAAGAATATGTTAACTAACGAGGCAAAAAGTGTAAACAAGGCCTTGCCTATAACATTTTGTGACCCCTAATAAACAGTTTCTGGCAATCTTCATAAGCCCAATACTATCAGGCCAGGATTTATTAATATAACTACTGACTTAACACACCCTTGCAATTAACCAATCTTACAACCTAGTTTTACCTTTAGCTGAAAGTAAATTTCAGTGTGCAATCAATAATCCACTTCCCACAAGGGCACCCTGTTTTATGCAAAAAATCAATAAAATGTTTATACAGGGCACCCTGGATTTCATACACGTATGTTCAGAGCCTACAACTTTTGCTAGAACACAGCCTTGAAATGAAAAACGATAAAATATTTATTATTTTTTTAAAAAAAATGAGTAAATTAAACAATATTGATTGTCTTTTTTGTGACTACTGTGCATATTGCCCCACTAGTCGCTATTGCTATTGAGTTCGTTTTCCGAAAGTAAGTAAGTATTTTAATTTTGGGAATCGTTCATCACAATGATGATTAGTCGATAATCGTGGATGACAAACAAAATGCTCAGCTGTCTCGTGGTCTGCTTTGATAGCTTATAAGACAAGTTGTGCGTATTCAAGTTTGAAAAAACGTTGCCATGTAACCGAATGAAAACGCAGTAAAATACATAATTTCTCAAGAAGCGTATCTTCACTTCTCATCTTTAAAGTAAGTCTAGAAACCACGATATCTGTACAATAGATTTCTCCACTCCAAATCAACTCCTGTGAAAACATTGTGTAATGAAATTTTGGAGCAGACTTTCGGTCACCTGCTAGGCAACAAAGTAGTTCACAGGATCAGGTTTCATCAAGGATATTCATTTTCTAGAAGCAACTTGGCAAATAACATGCAATTCACAACACACATTTAAAGAAACAGAATATTTTTGGACTTTTTGTTCTTTAAAAATTATCTTTAAATGATGTTTCTGTTATTAAAATTTATCAACTTCCAAGCACGATCAAGTTTCCGATGTTCCTGTCAATCATTTCTTAAGTGTGAGTCTTCACATGCAATGTCACAAAAGATAAAAAGTCTTAGGAAAATCTCCTTCAACCAAACCAGAAAATAACTGAATGGCTCATTGGTTTTCAGCCAGATATTTATTTTACTGGGATTAGCTAATAATGTGATAGTATCAAACCGTGAAAATATATAATCCAATGCAATTTGAGGCTTTTTTTTCTCATTCAAAGTATATTATTTTCCAATACTGCTTTTAAAGGCTTTATTTACATTGTATCGTAGTGCTGAAAACAACTATACTTTCGATTTCGGTCCATCCGAACTAGGCGCCGGTTTGATCAACAAAGCTAGTTGATGTCTAGTCAGAATATGCCGATTTATGTTTTGCGCTCTAGAGTCGTCATGTTACGCTCTTCCCTAGGGAGCATGGGTAGGTATGCAGCGCATTGTAAAAAAGGTCATTTCTATCGTCGCGCACAAAAAAGGCATTGAACAACATTGGAAAATCATTCTCGACCATTTGACAAAGTTGCATGCATTCATGGCAAAGGTTGCAAATGCGTTACGAATCATTGAGAAACATTGCAATGCATTTTAAAGAATTCAAATGTGTTGAACCATGCATGATAAAAGTGTGGGGCTGTATGAATATCCACATAAGGATATAGCATATGTAGCACCATTCTAGCATTTTCATTTTACTCTTCAGCTACTTTTTTTAAATTTTCTGTTTAAATTACTTTGGAATGGCCCATACATGGACCATGAGAAAAACATTTTTAGGTACTTCAATTAACTGAAGCTAAACTGGATACTTAAGGCATACATGAATATGCAAGATTATTTTCTAACCATCTATAAAAAGCATCAACAAACTACTTGAACTTGTTTTTATATAAAATATATGTTCTACTACTTGAACTTGTTTTTATATAAAATATATGTCCTAGCAGCCCTATACCTTGATTTTGCTATTAATAAAACATACCAGAAATTTTTATGTCCTTGACATTTATCTTGGAAAGCCTGCTTAATTACATTCGTGGCACTTCAGAAAATCCCTCTGGTGTCTCTATTAACAGGGTGTTACTGTATTCCTCCAGATGTTGCTGTAGAGAGGCTTTTATATTTACCTCAACTTGAAATTTCAATTTTGTGCAATTTGTGTGCAAAAATGAACCAAAAAACATAGCATAACCATGACTGTTGGAGAATAACTTGAAGCATTATAAGACCAATTTCAAAGAAGTGTATCGTTTTATAACCATGTTTAACTATGAAAGGCATTTTTTTGAAGACTAATCTCTATAAAAGCCAGCTTCAGAGGGACTAAAAACACTGCCATCCACCAGTCAGATAATAATGCCTGTTTTACTCAACATAAGTCATAATTATAAGCAGATTCAAAAACCCTATCTGTTGGCTGCAGATACTGAGGCCATGTAAAAGTGTTACGTTAAAAAAATAAGCACACGCTAAAAGCACAGCCATACATGTAACAAACGTTTGGGATGTCAACATTACCAAGTTCAAAGCTAATGTTTGAAGCTAACACTGCATTATTATTAATCAAAGTAATTTCCATGTCCATACAATGTCATGGTATTTTTATGCAAATCACTTTGTTATGAAGTAAGCAGGCCACCACCCATCAAGCTATCATATTTATCAAACATTTTATTCACATCCCAAAAACAAGAACATTTCAGGTAATATTCTGTTACAAACATGTACATGGTTGTTTGGATTAAGCTGTATGCTAACAAAAAACCTTTCTTATTTCTGTGAAGACTTCACCTGCCTTTGAGCTCAACAATATTAATTTTGAAAGCCAAATTTATAATGACAATTCCAAGAACTTTGCACCTGTAATTTTTCACAAATTAGCAGCTCCAACAACTAGGTGCAAGCAGTGCAGCTATAAATAACGTCAGTGGGATACTTTTCTTTTTGGGGGGGCATCTCAACTTTATCTTCAAAAAGAAAAATGTTCTTCACCAGTTTGAGCCTTGTTAAAGGGAGAGAAGATTTTCCTTTGGGCACCAAAACAGAAGCAGAATTGCCCTGATTCTTTCAGTAAAAAATGTCACACTTATCGTCAAAACACAAGAATTATTTTCCCAGGAAAAAAATTTAGAGAACAGCTATTCTCTTCAGTATTCATAGTAATTAAAAATCGGCTTCTTTTACATTGTAAATACCAAACAAAGGTTATGTCTTTTGTTTTCAGTGCTGCCCAGTGGAATTTTTTTTAACTCCTCTGAGTAAAACAGAAAATTTTTTAAACTGACAGCCTGGTAGAAAGCCTTTAAAAGACGTGTTACAAAAATTAAAATTTGTGGAACAAAGCCACTGGATAGTAATAAGTGAAAACCTCTTGGAATTTTTGTCTTATTGTAGAAGAATGGCAACACAGGAAATACAAGATGATATTTTTGTCTAAGCTCTGTTTGAGACAAATTCATCTGAAGGAAATATATTTGCAGCTCAACATAGAAAAAACTCATTACATTTCTTATTTGCATAAAAACTGTACACATTTAACTCACATATATTAAGTCCCTACTGGTAAACAGATCAGGCTGTAAAAAAAAAAACTCTTTAAAATTACGGAATATAAAAAGGGCTAGCTGAACAAATTATTTTGATTGCATCATAATTAAACTTTTTTCTCCTCTTCTCATGCAAGCCGTTGCTTTTATTTCCAACTTCCAAAAAACATCTGCTTGAACACTTGATTCATAGGGTAAAAATATAAGTTACCAGATTTGCATTTGGCAAATCTGTAGCATTCTCAAATAGCTAGTTTGGACCTATAACCCTCTTCTATTCTATTGCACCAGTACCTAAATAATAACAAAAAACTTTTCAACGTCAAAAGTTATTGTTTCGTAGTTTTAGAATCAAAGTCACTATGTAAAATAAGAAAAAATGAAGTGGAATGTTTACCTGAATATATTGTTGAGCGCTCTGAAGTAATGCTAATGTGGTAGCTTTTTGATGTTCCGGTGGCGAAGGAACAAGTTCTTTTAGTAGTTCTAGACAATCTCTCAGGTGAGCTCGCCTGATGAAGGAATAAGGAGAAAAGAAACTAAATACATTACCATATTTTAACATTGAGGCTAATGAAACCTGCTATTGGCTTTTAAAAACAAATGGCTTGGAACATCATCCACAAGCGAGAGCTTCCATCATCAGACATGACAGAATTCCTTTTTTTTTCCTTCAATTAATTGGGATGGCGTGATTTTGGGTAACGAATGGGCAGCGAGCTGGTCAGTTTTAAAAAAGGACTAATTCCAGTATAAAGAGCCTCAAGCACATTTCCTTTTCAATTTGAAGCTTAGAAACAGATTATTATCGCTAAATGGACTCTTTTATTCGCCTGACGATATAGGCGGAAAATTTTCGCGACTGGTACCCGGCGAAATAATTGCACTGCACCAATAACATCCACTACAAGGAAAATTACTGACCCGCGATATTTTATTTTTGGCGCCCAAGATCTGTGCAATCCATCTGGACCTCAATCAAAATATTCATTTCAGTAGTTAAGGTGACATTGAAAAGAATTAAAATTCTCTTTTTCCCCTGGAGTATTTAGCATTGGAAAGACTAGACTTATGGTTTATAAAGAAACCACTTCTCACGCGTGCATACGTATTCAACTTGGTATGTATTTTGCACGTGCAATCTGTTGTTTTGATGGGCCACGTGGCAAAAGAGCGAAACATTTGTCGAGCGGAAACCTCCTACCGAAACACACATTGACAAAAAATATGTTTCTTCCTCCTTGAAAGCTTTTGAGTTCCTTATTAAACTGCTTAGTGATTTAATGCTCGTTCTAGGTGATGTAGCTGGTCCTGCATACTTACCGGTTTTTCTCCAACTGGTTATGTGTTGTACGGCTGGTAGCATTGACAGTGGGTTATATATAGAAAGTAAAGAGGTGAAAGATTGTCATTAGTTAACGAACCACCTAAAAGAGTTACGAAAATTGATTCTCCGAGGGAAGAAAATACATAATACAAGAAAAAACCTGATCAATTCCCACAGGCTGGACAACAGATAGATACAAGTTCTCGAGGGCAACGTTGTGTTTATAAAACATGCATGAAACTTTAGAGACAGAAAGAAAAGCCGCGAGTGGTACTTCGCTAGCACGAAAATCCAGACCCCACACTTTACGGACATTATAGAGGTTTACAGGTACGACAGTCTGTCAACATGAAATTTTTAGACCGAAACGAACCCTGCAAATACATCCCACGCTGTCTTGGGGGAATACCCTAGGAGCAAAACTGCTGGAGAAAGCGTTTTCAGTTACTAACAATATGCTTATTTCACAAAATCAATTTCAGCCTTGTAGAATGGAACTGACAACACTTGCTACTTTCGTATTTCATTTCCCTTACATAGAGAATTTTTGAAGACTTTTCATGATGTTTCAGAAGAAAGAAACAGCCGTTAAGGTACTTCACATCTGCTGTGTACATAAGGTACACCGAACAAAACACTGGGCGCCATAATTCGAGCGCAAAATTTTCACCGTAACGCATGCAACGTGGCAGAAAGCGTTGGACGAGTGTTTTTGATAAAAAACTTTCAAAGGAGAGGGTGTTAGTCTTACCTGTAGCTGGGTGAACGTTTCGTTTGCTTTTTATCCCGTTTGACAGACGCCTGGCTTCGTTTCTTCGCTGTAGTTTGGGGCGGAAAGAGGACATTAGCGGGGCGTGAGAACGACATGTGCCGCGAAATTTTGGCAGAAAACGAACAAACCTTACCTTCATCTCTTTGCTCGATGATTTTAGCAGCTTCTAACAGCTGTTCGATATTCATGGCGTTTCACAATGTGAAGATTTGGCGAGCCAGAAACGAAATATTCACGAGAGAAATTTTTCTCTGCATGTGCTGTACGCGGATTGTAAATATTATCAAAACGAAAACAAGATATGTGTCACGCGCCCAAACGTCATGGAAATTACACGCCAAGCTAAGCGATCTGATTGGTCAAAAGACAAAAGAAAAAATCACGAGGGACAAAAATGTTAGATAAAGACCAATCAGAAACGACAAAATCTAACGTGTAAATTCACATGGTTGCTTTGGTACTCCACGTGGGAAGCTTTTTAGCAACTGGAAAACCAACACAAAACACTGTCATCTTCCTGATCTTTCACGAGAATATGAAGTAATTTTGGTAAGATGAGCTAAAAGGTACTACCCTTTGATTGAGCAACTAACTTTTCTGTAGCGTGTATTCTATTTCAACAGAAAATAATGAAAAATTGCTCGCAATAATTATTTTAGAAAATGTAATTGTAGATGTGTCAAATCGATGAAACGTTTTTTTTGATTGGCATGAAATGTCCGAAATCCTCACCAAAATGGGCGGGGTACAGAACAGTTGATACCTACGTTAATTTGGCTTGTTGAGGCACGCACGCAGGAACTTTTATCACCCACTTCTTTACGCAAGTTCAGTATACGTAAAATATAAACCACATAATGATGTACTTTTATCGATCTTTCCGTACCGTTCGAGATAGTCCCTAGTTCCCCAGGGATTGTCTAATTCCTGAATGAAAAAAGAAGTAGACCTCTTTTTTTAAAACTAGCTACCCGCATTTATAGAGAAAACCGTTCATATAAACGAATTTTCTGACAAGATATTTGAACGTTTATAATTTTATTGAATTTGTGAAAATAGTTGAAATAGCCCGGCAATAAGATTCCTTTTTTTTGTTTATATCTTGTTCTATCAAAAGAATCAGTACCCAAGGTCGTGCGATTTTTCTTCTTATTTTGTAGTTTATCCCAAGACCTTTGGACTTGACGCGGTTATGTATATCTCTCATAGATTAGATTAATGGGAAGTAACTGATCTTATATGATGAGTTGCGGTATCTAACAAAGGCCAGGAGACAAAAAAATTATTCCCAGGAAACAGGATAACAAAGCTGGGAGTCAAAACTATATAAACATCCTCCAGATAGAGATGAAAAATTGTGATGAAATTTTAATAAGGTACAAAACTTTGACCAAAGAACTTGAAGCGTGAAACGAGCGTGCAGATTTTTTTTATTATTGCTGTCATCACCGACTCTCGAGACCTTGCATAATGTAAAGAGACAACAAAGGCTTGCGTGGTCTTTTGATGGGCAGATGATCTCTTATACAAAATGCTAAAAATTGTACCTTTTTATTTTTGTTCTGTACTAGACTTTCTACAAGTAGAAATCTTAATGTCCTCGATAATTTGATGATGAAAGCATAGATATTTTGCCACAAACCAAGAGAGGAGGGATAAAATTCACTGCAGGGGCCATAAAATTTTCGTCGCTTTAATTGTCGTCATTAGTGGTTGCTGTAATCAGACCGATTTCGAAAGAACCTGTCGAGACAGGGAAAATTGTCAGCATTTCACGCAATCTCGATTTTTCCTTACAAGGTATATATTAGCCGTGTCGCATGGTAGACCTGCAATGCTCGGCGGTTAGAAGGTAGGTGTTTTTCACCTTGGCCTTGACATTTGAAGTATTTTTCGTGGGATTTAATTTTTAATTTTTAGGTCACGTGAGCGCCCGTTTCCCCGGTAAACCCACAACAGATCGAATGAGAAACTTGCCAATACACGCTAAAGAGAAACATATTTTAACACAGATTTTAAACATGATATGATGTAGGGTGAAAAGTGAGGAAAGATCCTTTCGACCCTTGCCCGCTATGTTGGAACAACACGTACAAATTCCGAACTAAACGATTTGGCAGGAGAGGTTACAGAGGTTTATATTCTTCTGAAGAAAAACATCAGGAACCAAAATAATACAGCAGGATACGAGTAGGTGACTGAACTGAATATCAAACTTAAACAGTATGTGCTTTCTACAATGAAAAAGTTCCTGATGGCGATTCGTGCTTCAAACTTCTCTTGTTCTGGGTACCCGTCTTTCACCTGGCTGAACACGGCACATGTGACTAGTCCCGAGGGGGAGTGATCTGACTGATCCAGCTATTTGAAATGTATAAACCGCAAGTCGACTAATTCTGTGGATGAGAGGTATTGAAAAAGCTAGTTGCTCTATCAATTGGATTGTGTTTTTACATGCTGTGAAGTCTGTGAATAACGTAATTGCCTTTCGAACAATTAATTTGTTTACCCTTTGAACTGCGGGATCGATGACATTAAAGCAATTACAGGCTTTATTTGACAGCAGCCGACTATTCAATACGTCATTGAACACTAAATCGAAAATTCATCACCCAGTGCAAGATGTAGAGAGAATAATCCAGCGACAATACAAAAATACATAATATTGTGTGCACGAAACTTCAAGCTCTAACTCAGGAAGTGTCGAAATAAGCAATAGACAACGTACCTCACCCGTGTAACCCGTAACGACAACACGATCCAACGAGGAATGTCTTTAAAAACCAGAAGCAAGCTTGACTTAATCTTGTTGCATTCGAGAGCCAAAACGCAAATTATCAGATTTGTATAGAAGCTGTGGTTCTGATCCGGCAATACATCATTTTAGCACGGAAGCGTTCAATATAATTAAGACCTTTTTATTACATTTTGGATGGCAGGCCTTAAGAAACTTATGGTGCTTACGCCTGTAAGATCATTTTGACCGAAGACGATTTTGCATAAGTTTTCGTCAATTGCTGTAATGGAGTAAGGCTAAAGTAAATCTTCGATATACCAGGTCGAACCGCGAGAACAAATCGGGACAATCGGAAGGCGTAAATAAGTTGGAGACGCCTAGGCTAAATTGTCACAGTTCAGGACTTTTGAATCAGTTGCAGTAGGATCGGAGTTTTGGAACTTTGATAACTTTATTCCTTGAGCTATGATGCTTACTTGAATGTACCCGGCGTGCAAATTCAGCGCCGCGAGTGAAAATTCGAGAAAAAAGAAAGGCACGTGATCACAGAAATACAATACAGTCATCATAGCGGTCTATCTTTGAACTGGCCAACCAACATACAGGTTTTAATACAGTACAATATAGGTTGACCGTTTAATACAGATTTGACAAACCTAGGAGATAAATGAAGCCATAGACGGAGCAAATATCTATCACACGACCGCAAATTGACTTCAAGTATTTTTTTTTTCTGCAATTCGATTCGTACTCAGTCCTGACGAAAGAATAGAGGTAAAAAAAAACATTAAACGCCATGCCGGTACAGTGTATCTACTGCACTGGAATCAATTGCATCTTTTCAAAGTGTACCGGCTTTTTGACAAAAAAAAAACTCTCTGGGACCTCGGAAAAGGTCAGCGCCACCGCTTAATTAAGGTGACTGCTTACTACTAGGTCGATTTTACAGTAATGAAGCGAAGTCATTTCACCTGATTTCCTGGCCCGGGTTGTTCAAACGTTGGATAGCGCTACCAGCGGCGGATAAATCACTATCCAGCGGATAAATATTGGAGAAACTAATTGCGCTATCCAGTGGATAGAGATTTATCCAGCGGATAACGTTATCTACGTTTTGAACAACTAGGGCCTGGACTTGGTAAGTTACCGTTTCATAGAGGGGAACGAACTGCTTAATTCAAGTTCACTTAACACAAATTTTCTCCGGTTTTCGACGAACACAACTTGATTTTTTCTTGATACCGTTTGTCTCCCGGTTCCGGCCCCGTCAACGCCCTCTCATGACCCAACCCTTGGAAAAATAGAAGTTATACAAAGTTTCTCAGTAACAATCAAGGTATACCTAGTAAAATCAAGTACTGCCATGATTTTGCTTACAATAGCTCTGTTCTGCTTTGCTCTGTCACCGGTTACACCAGGAGCCATCTACAGCTCCTGGTTGTATGCAATATTTATGTATGACCTACGTCACTAGCCGCAAGGCTGAAAATAAACTTTGTGTTATTCAGATTAATAGTGATGTCGAACATGTTTTGGCATAATAAATTCGACGATTCATTTTCCAAGTGAAAGACATTTTCAACTTCCTTTGGTTTCAGTTTAACGAAGCAGTTAGTTTCTGTATATAACATTTCAGTTCCTTCTTCCATATCATTTTCTGTACCGGTTATTTTGATCATCGTGCAATGAACGTTGGATTGAGGCTTGTGGATAATCATTTTTTGTTAGCGATAATAGATCGTCTAAATACTCACTCCTGTGTCATTTATCTTAGCTGTGCGGTTTCGACCTGCACTTCAGTGCAGTGCCAACTGACGATCAGTAGCGTTGGCTGTTCAAACGTGACCATGATGTAAAATATTCTGAATATTTAAAATTGCAGTAACCTTGACCTCATTAAATATTTCATCGTTTCCACTTCTCTTCGTACAGCCGTTTCTCAGGAAACAAACGCATGCAGCGGATTGACTGAAATGTCAACGTCCTAACCTTGGCCGTGCCGTGATGCATGTGTTCACTACCGCCCAAATGGCAAGGTTCTTTATGCGATATATCATTTCCTCTCGTCCCTCGACAGATTTAAATACAGTACGATATTTTTCCTAACAACAAACAAGACCAGAAAACAAGTTTCAGTGTAAACATTTCATCAGGGCATTTTAACTTTAGTGAATAACTCTTTTTGTGCAATTTAGGTGTAAAAATGTGGTATGCTTAGTGTGCAAGTTTCCCTTTCATTTAATTTATGATCGGTTCTGCCATCACTGGGCGTTGTCAAGTAGTGTGTATATTATGTGTAGCAAAAGTAAAACAAGAACAGTGAAATGCATGAAACTACAGAAGATCGGAACATATTCAGTGTAAGTGAATGAAAACTACAGGGAACCGATGAATATATTGATAACGAAGAACAGTTATGTCTGTTAAATCTGTATGTTATGTATTATGTCTAGTTCGTGAATCAAATACCTTGTGAAAAATGCCTTCACTTGGGTTTTTAAACGCTTTTCGCTTTGATAAGGAGAGTGCGATTTTTAGCCTGTTGTAATGAGTCGACCCGGAAGTTTTTGGCCTGATGTGAACACGTGCTCGGATACGAGCCAGCGTGCAGAGACTTCTCCTCTTTCTTTGACACTCGCGTAGGCTTCTCGAAACCGGAAAAGCGCAATTGTGGTTAGCAAAAAACTTCCCGATGGAACGTCATAGGGCTATCGCCTAGATGTGCTTAGCTGGCACTTTTTGGCGATCAAGCAAAAAAGCAAACGAAGGAGCGGCGAAGCGGCGAGAAAATTCAAAAGCGTTTCTCGCTGTTTCCATCTTATACCCCTCGCGGCTTCGGCCCTCCTCGTCAACTCCGAAGGTCGCTCTTCACTTCATACCATTTATACAACTAAGTTTATGGATCCTGAGTCATCACTAAATTTAACATACTGAGAAATTAACTATGCAGGAAAAAAAAACCTTTTTCTTCCTCTACTTATGCGACAAACAATATCAGCCAGTGGTCAGCCTCCAGACGAACTCCAGTCAAGCACTCTTCGTCCGCTTTTTGTGGTTTATATTTGCACATGATGTCCCTAATGTCAAGTGCATCAGAAGTTTATCACATGATGCAGAATCGCTGCGAATAGTAAATTTGTAGCTATGGGCGGTTTTCTCTTTTGTGAATAAAAATAGCAGCGAGTAACTGGCACGAACTACTATTTAGTAAATTATGCTAACATTCCGGGCCTGTGGCGATCAAGAATTGCGTTAATACTTCAAAAAAATACTCAGTTCTCCCGAGCACGATGTTGATAATAAAAAAAATAGGCGGGAAACTGTTACATGATCAATCTGTTTTTTCTTTCCGGTTTTCAGGGGAACCTAACGGCTGTTTTCTGTGAAATATCTGTTCGGAGAAGCAAATATTGCCTAGAATTTTCTGTAGCTTGAGGGCTGAAAATTTCTAGATCTAACCGTTCCATTCATGTACAATTTTCAAAGCTTATTTCATTCCTCCGATTAGGCTATTTTTCGTGAAAAAAGGAAACCTAAAATTCTCGGACTGAAAAATGTGATGGAGAGAGGAATCCGGAAAAGTTCTCACTTTCGTAATACGTTAAATTAATTACATCTAAAATTTTCGGGAAAAAATGCTGAAGCCCTTGTAATTTCGAAAAGACTCAAGATCACGTTGCTCTAGGGTGACCGGACAGATACAAATTTTACAGTGCCCCTTAAAA
>OZ037996.1:2412974-2737974 GCA_964035705.1 Porites rus | reverse complement strand
GGGCTTCTTAATAGGCCTGGCTTCCTACAGTTTATTTTTTCAAGGAGAAGTGTGTTCATCTTTTTTAACACTTGCTTGCTTTGATTGAGATGTCACCATTAGGGAGTTTGAGCACCAAATTAAGGTGCAAACCTTCAAAGGATATTTTTTCCTACTGTAAATTTTAATCAAGGTATTCACAAATGCTACTTTCAACCTTTTCTCTGTGATACATTTGGTAAAGAGATATCACTAAGTAAAATAACTTAAGCATTTTGTTGTATGTGTGTTTTTTAACTCCACGAACATTGATGGTTTGACGAAAAGCTTTTCAGTATACTGGATGAAAATCATTGACGTATTTTGCCTCTTTACAAGATCGCTTCTTGTTTATGGAAGTTTCACTGTTTCACCAGGAGACGGGAGCTAGCATGCACGCTTATTCCAGTGTAACAGATCTTATTGCACACATTGCACACTTCTAAAATTGGCTCTGCACAAACGAGATGTCATCAACTTATGCCTTTACTCTGCAGAGCGGCCACTGATCGTCTAGTAAGACAAGTAACAATTCCACTTTTAATTCACTCTTTTTGGGAAACTCCTAGAAGAACCAAGTCGTGTTTATTTTTTTCTTTTCTACAACAGTTGACTTACTGGGGACGGCTTAAAAGGTGTCTGGATGTAACAGATCCTAGAACGCTGTTTGTTAGTGAGGTATGTTTCTACTATTAATTTTATTATATGTTCTCTTATTTTAAGGGGCCTCATTTCAATTTATTGATTTGGAATTATTGATTGCAGAAAAAGCTCCAGGATTCTATCAATCTTTTAAAGCAGTTTGAAATTGGGACTTTGCCTGATGGTATAACAGATCATAAGGTATGAATCTTCACTGTTATCTTGCAACTTCCTATCTCAGGTATCTCTAGACCTAATCTAGATAAAAAAAAATCTAGACTTACATCAAGTTCGACTAACATTAAAAGCTGACATTAAGGCTGTAGATGTTGCTGGTCAAAATTATATTCACGTTACAATTTTTCAACTGGCATACAATGGTTGATTCTCAATTTCTTTTGTCTCGTAGCCCTAATTTATGAATAATTAGGGCTAGGAGACAAACCTGAATATAATTTTGACCTGTAACATAGATGTCTCTTGTGTTTGACCAGTGCCATGCAAACTGAGCTCAAATGGCCCTTTAAGTTGATATAACCACTCAATTTAAAATATTTTGCTAAAGTTGGGATAGGGGTACTCCCTTAAATTTGCTATGGGGATGTGCTTCTGAGTCACTGAGACTCTAGACCTGTCCCAGATTAAAAAAGAGGTACATTTGCTGCCCTGCTCCTGACAAACAGTTTGTGGCCGGCTCAGTGATATAAAAATGATGAGGGGAGCGAACATGTAATTTCTCACCCAAACTTGACCAAGAATAACCAGGAAAATTGTCCCTGTTTCAGAGTCAAACAGAAGTAAAGTATACCCCTTTTGCAGAGCTGATAAAGAGTGATTTTATACCCTGTTCCAGATCAGTCAAAGGGGTAAAAAGTATACCCTGTTAAGCGGCACATACCTGTGTAGACTATATACGCGAGTAGTCCCCCCTCCCCGTAGGGCCAAAGTTAATGTTTCTAAGGGATGCAAATGGTAAAATCCCAGACACACATACATGCTGAGACCAATAAAAAATTCAATCCAATCTCAATACTGGAGTTAGAAAAGAAAAATCCGAAGTAGCTTTGAAAAAAACCAAAAGAACATATAACCCATTCGCCCCTGGAGATTTTGCCGAAAAACGTGTTTTGAAGCTGATCAAGTTTTCTGGTCACTCTCATGCTATTGAGAGCTAAAACTCACCACAAACTATTTACAGGTCGTACACTTCACAGCCTTCTGATCCAGATGCAAAATATTAGCTTGTGAAGTTCATGCATGCGCAGAAAGCAAAATTTCGAGATTTAAAAAGTTTAAAAGTAACACAGCAGTCTTGACTTTTACTTTTTACTTTCTCTCCTCCCTCTTTTTCCACTTTTCTTGCCTCATTTGTTTTTCTTTTGCTGGGCATTTAGTAGGCTTCATTTTGGTGGGAAAGGTTTTTAGGAAAGCTTTTAGGATCTTAGGATTAGATGAAAGGAAAGGTAGGTGGGTAGTGGAACAAGATTTACATGGCAATTTTCTCATTCTGGTATGGTTTGAAAGATCTCTTTACTCTGTTCACGTCACAAACGGTAGAAGGGACATGGATCTGCACAGGTGGTCATGGGCAGCTCAGGGGCAAATGGGTTAATGGAAAAGACAACAAATGCCATCATACGATGCCAGCTCAACCACAGATTTGTTGTACCTAATTGGACAAAAAAAATTTTTGCCTGTGATTTGATATTTACCATTCCTTTTGTTTCTAGCTCTGGCAAGCAAGAAAAATTAAAGAGGTATGCTGCCATTAATATTTTATTGATAAATAATTTAATTAAAGAAAAACCACCCCAACTGTATGTAAAAGATAACATTATAATGATGACAATTAAATATTAGACAGTTTTTGTAATAGTTTTTACCAGGCTAAACACATTTGTAAGGAAGTAGAAGAGGGTTACATACCTGTCAGAATTACACTTGCTAAATTAATGTTAAGTATGCAATTCTTGTCTATTCCTAGGCCATAATACATCCAGACACAGGCAAAAAAGTGGTGATGCCATTCAGAATGTCAGGTTTGTACAGATGTGTGTATTATAAAAAAAAAAATTGGTCATTTTTTTGTCCCTCACCTGACTCACAGTAAAATTTATGCTTTTTTGTCTTTGTTTTGTTGCAGGGTATGTTCCTTTTGGGACAGTGACGGTATAATAGTATTTTTTGAGTTGTTATGTGAAGATGTATGTTTCTGTGTATTTTTAGTAGTCTTATGAAACTATAGTTGTGTTTGTTATGCATTACTAAGACAGTTTGGTTGTAATCTAAATATTTCAAATTAGGTGACTATTCTTGCCAGCTTATTCACAAAAAGCTATTGTCATTAATCTAGAACAGGGATCTGGAAATAAGCTTGTAATAATAATGTTATTAACAAGTAAAGTCTGCTTAAAATTTGAAATGAATTTGTTCAGGTTGTAGGGATGTTGTTACCAGCACCATCTTTGAAGACAGTCATATTCTGGCAGGTACTTTTGTATGGTTATCAGTAACTGAAATAATACTAAAGGCATTCATAGGATGACAGGCTGTCTTGATCAACTCTCTTACTGGGCCTCATTTTGGTGGGAGTGTTTTTCACAAAATGCAGAGAATCATGAAATTTTTAGAAAGACATGCAGTTTTGGAATTTTCTGGTCAAAATGTTTTTACCACATTTTTAAGGTTTGACTAAAGCATGCTCATTTAAGTATAGTCTCTTTGCCAGTCAATTGTCGAAGTTGTTTATGGCCATTAAAAAAATGATAATCTTATTGACAATTTCACAAATGATGCAATGAACATGGCTTCAGATGGTTAGTTAAGCTTGGTTAATGGTAGTTAAGGTGTGAATTTTTTTAGTTACCCCTTCCCCGCCCCTCTTCCTCGCAGAATCTGCCCCATTGGGTGTCGGCAAAATTATGACACAGGGTAGGCTTCATTGTCCTTGTCTCCTTTTTTTTATTTATGTATTGATTGAGCTAATCATAAGAACAACAGATCTCGACCATGATACAGAGTTGGCATTTTACTGACATCTTGTCTCCTTCTCTAAATATCATAAGTTTTTCAATTTTTCTTTTTGGCATTTTTAAACTGATTCTTGACTGTTGACTGTTTTCTTGACATTGCAGTGGATGAATCAGAGTCACAATGCAGCTGTAAACTATTCCAACAGAAATGCAAGCAAGGTGATGAAAATAGCTTGAATATGATAATATGTATGGGTATTATCACCTTGAGTGGCACACTCAAGCATTTCCTTGACCAGGAAGGGGAGGCGAGGAGGTGGGGTTGGGAACAAGGTCTCATGTTTTTTACCCAAACAATCTTTGCCTCCAAAAAATCCCTTGTTACTATTTTTTCCTACACACCAAATTCCCTGAGGTATTTTCCTCACTATCAGGTGGGATTAGAGTGATGGTAGTATTATTTAGTATTTTAACTTAAGGGCAAGTCACACATATACACCAAACCACAGCCTGGTTAGTCTTTCAGCCAAGTAAATAAGTAATCCTCAGATAATGAGGAGTCCCACTTTACGTATTTAGAATGTACAGAAGGCAATGTTTATTTGAGTCAATTTTGATATTAATTATTTCAAGCTTACTATTATTTGATTTTCTAGTCAACGCCAACAAGCCGATTTTTACTGAGTTACTTTGGAGCTGTTACTAGCGCTGTGTCAATAGCTGTAAGTTGCTTTCCTGATCCTACAACAGTTGACTAACATCATCATCAATAATATATAGATTTAGCCAGGGCTAAAAGCGAAGCTCCAATTAATAAATTTATAATTTAAATCAAAAAATAAACTTTTAATCCACAAATCATTTAACTTAAGGGCACATTCATGTGACTTTTGAGGGAAAGGCTAAGTTATTTTAGAGTGAAACATCTTACATCGAATTGATAACCTTATATGTACACCCAAAAAATAGCAAACATCTTCGATCACATTCAAGATCACAGTGGATTAGGCCTCGAAAACAAATTCTTGGAAAACAAATCACGCCGAATTTTTTTGCATTCGACAGGTTTACTTTACAAATTCTTGCCCACAAATCTGGGGGTGTTTAAACCAACCTTTTATAATTTTTATACATCACATTTGAGGTGAAACAGTACTATTTATCATACAGACCTCGGACAGAATGCAGTATTTCACAATTTTTCAAGACAAATTGCACTCAGTCAATATTCAGGACGATCAATTGTAAAGCGAAACCGTTCAAAAATTTCCAAAATCACCCATATGGCCAGCCGGTTCTCGTTTTTATAGTGCAAGCTGTCAGTGTGGTCGAGTGTTTGAATGAACTTTAATAGAGTTAAGCTTCAACATAATAGCGAATTTATTATTATTTTTTTTGTTATTTAATGGTTTCAGTTATAACGATGTGTAATCTTATAAAGCGTTTGATACGCGCGACATTTTTGAGTACTCCTGCAAGCGATGTTCATGAACGATGAAAACAAACGGCACAGACTAGCGTTTAAAATTGCAAGAGAGACTACTAACAATCAAAAAAAGAAATATAATTCGGTGAAACATTTACAGAGATAACAATTTTCATTCATGAAGACAAGTATTAAAGTGTCTCTAAAAATCCTGAGTCTCGGCGTGAAGCTTTATAAGCCGGCTTCCCGGCGCGGGTGTTTACTGTTTTTCCAAGGTGAACTCCTCGAAGCAAGAAAATCGCTCAAAGTTTTCTTTCTACAGCCAAATTTATAACTAAATATTCTTCGGAACGTTTTCTTTCTATCTGTGGTGAGCAAATATATCTGAAGGCTTTTTAAAGTTCTGTAAGCTTATATCAAACCGTTCAAATCTGATACTAGGTCAGATCATTGACTCAAACTACGGCTACAAACGTGCATAAACTTGCCGCATAAACTGTCAGCGTGAATGTGCAAGACTTCATGAAATTAGATATAACAAAAACAAACATCAAATACAATAGTTACTCAGGCTTACCATTCGAGATTCAGTTCCTGAAAGCTATCAAGGAAGGCCACAGTTGCTTGAGACTTTTAACCCCTCAAACGCATTAAGCAATGTGAAAAACGAAAACGATGCCATCCGAAATCGAATTACCAAATTTTGACAAGCGACGCGTTCCTCAACCAAAAACCCAGTAAACAAACCAGCCATGAATAACAAGACTCTTGATAGCAGCTGTATTTCATTTTGTACATCCAGAAGAAAGAGACCGTTAAAAACATGACACGTTGACACAAAACTCTTCAGCTTCAGCTGTCAAAGTAAACAATTTTCAAGATGCTGCATAATTTTTTCGCATGAACTCACCTGTCAAATTTTGACCAATCAGAGTATAAAAATTGGACGTAGAGCGTGACCAACGCGTGACCATGGTAAGATAAGGTCTTCCCCGCCTGTACTGGCGCCTGTACTTTTAAAAAAACTGGCTGAATTTTCATTTCCGAAGTCAGTTTGAAATCAAAATTCTAATAGTGCGGGGCCATAGTGACATAAACACAACATATTTGATATGAATCCTTGGAAAAAATAAACTTGAGCCTGCGATCATTCCAAACTGGTAATTTGTCAGCGGATAACTTCAAAAAAATCCTCGACCTCGATGGGTCGACACTTGAGCCCGCGCTACGGTCAGGTGATACTGGTCAGCGGATGCCCTGTTTTGACAGCTGTCAATTGATCACAACATTGATGTGAAATTAGTTTTCTCTTGGGCTCCCAAACTAGCTAAAACGTGAGAGTAAACATTGGTTTTCCTGTGGTGCGGACGGACGGTCGGTCGGCGGTCGGTGTACGGTCACGTGATTACCAAATTTTCAGGGATAGGTAGATTTACTTAGCAATGGTGCTCCGCCCACGCGCGCGCGAAGCGCGCGCGTGGAGCTCCGCTATCATCATTATTAACCAAGCACTAAGACTTGTAGGCTCGATTACCAGCCGCTGTTCGGGAAAATGAGCCCACACTCATGCCCCGAAAGAGCGGCTGGACGCGTGCGATTTCCTTTGTTGGTTTAAGCCAATCATGTTACCGCCTGCAGATTTTCGTCTGGCAAAGATTGTCGCAGAAATTATCACATCAAAACAGAAAGTCCTTGCTTGATCCATCGCGTGGCGAGGCGATTTCGACGGCGCGGAGACACTAGGCGAAATTCTAGAGTCCGAAGGAACACAACGTTTTGTTCGATTGTTTGTTGTGAATGATTGTGGTTGGAGAGATTTTGCATCTTCAAGGATCTTTTCAAGGCGCTTTAGGTCTCGATAACTGCGTTCGTTATAGATTTAACCGTCCACGTTTATATTTGACAGAGGAAGATTCAATCGCTGGAAATTCTGTCTGGTAAATCAGAAACTTTTCCATTTAATTTGGTCCGCTTCCAAGAATCAGTCAGTTCGGACCCACAGAAGACGCACAATATTCGAAGATTAAAGAAAATTAACTACATGTCGCCGTGTACAGAAATGTACCGAAGAATCTTTTTCAATATGTAGGGAAATGTACCGAAAAAACTATTTCGAAAGTCATTTGGGCGGGTAAGGGAACGCTTGATGTAATTTTGAGCCATACAAATAAGAAAATTGGAGACCGGTTTCACTTCCAGTGATATCGGAGACGCCTAAATTATCAATTTTCCAATTACGTCACAGACAAGGTCAACGGGTCACGCGTCCAGCCGTCTCTCTTCGGGGAGGATCAAAGACCGGACCCGGGAGACGGCGGAAATCGAGCCTATAAGACTTGTTCAAAACTTACCACTACCCCACCCCCTCACATTCTCAGTAAGCATGTAACAATATTCCTGGCGTTCTTTCGGTAAAGCGTATTTCGCTGCTAAAATTAAGGAAAAGACTTTCAACCCCCCTCCCCCACCCCGCCCACAGTCTTAAATAAACTAAAATAGTGTTTGAAGCTATGTACTGGACCAATCCAGATATGGGTGATTTTTGTGAGCGCATAAACACCGTGAAATAAAAAAGCGTATGAGGATGAATGAAATCTCGTTGCCCTAATTGATATCCATGCATTATGTTGTCGTGCCTCTTCACACTCACCTTGGGGACTGGAGAAACGTCAAAACTAGATAGAGTGATTTTGAGTGATTGTTTTATACAGCTGTAGCTGGAATTTTACCCTTGCAGCGAGCGCCCTCATTTGATTTTTCAAGGTCACATGACATATAACAATAAAACAGTTTCCCGCCAAAAAAAATTAAATTAACTCGGGATCTTGGGATCTTTTTGAACACAGCTTGGACTTACTACTTTGGTGAAAAGAGCGAGGATTTCTAATCCATCATTGAAAGCTTTACTTCAGCGTTTAGTGGCCTATCCCGCTACAGGTAAGTCTCACTTACTACAAATATATTATGCAGTGTTTATGAAGCCCGACAGACTCGTATCAGCGGTTAAGTAAGTAAGCAACAACGACGGCGAAGACGACAAAACGTCAAATTCGCGCTGCTTCAAACTTTATCGCTCTTATTCCATCTCGTTCAATTCGTCAAATGTTGGTTAATTTTTCTGGAGTTGAATTCTAAATAACTGTATCGAAGTTCAGGAAAAGAAACAAAGAGTCGTTCTCCACAAAACGTGAAATTAGCCATCTTTCACTTCGTGGTTGGGCAGTGACGGCAAAGAAATGTGGAAAAAAGGCGTGATGCGTGCACGTGCAAAGTTGTTGTTTTGCTGATCTAAACCTATTGCTTTCTTGACGTTCTCGTTGCGCCGTCGACGACAGCAACAACAACTCTGCACGTGTATCGCTGAAAGTTGAGAAACGTTTAAAATTTCATTTTTAGAGGGATTTTTTTGCCAACTTAGTTCCACTATTTTGCAACTGTTTTTTTGTGTGTGAGTTATCTGCAAGAGTTTTCTCGCCTTTACCCGATAAGAGAAATAAACTAAGCAAACAAAGAAAGGCTGGTTCGAAGTTTTTTTTCATTTGTTGTTTTCTCTTTCACGCCTTGTAGCTACTGCAAACATTTGCAACGTGGTCCTTATGAGAAATCACGAGCTGTTCACGGGGATTGAAGTGAAAGAGAAAGATGGAAATGTTGTAGGAACTTCAAAAATAGCTGCTAGAAAGGTGAATATCGAGATACAAAACTGCTGAGTCGATAACCCGCAGCGAGAAACTCACAACTCTTTTTGTAGAATATTAGGAGCATTCTATCTTGATTTCAATCGCCATGACATACTGGGGCCGGTTGCTCGAAGCCTGGTTAGCGCTAACCGTTGGTTAAGAGGTATCAAAATGTATAGGTTTCCATGGTATTTAACGCTGTTTAGCACTAACCATGCTTCGAGCAACCGGGCCAGATCGATAAGTAGCCTGTGTACAGACGTCCCCCCCTCAACTCCCGATTTTTCCTGAGGGAGGGGGACGTCTGTACACAGGCTAATCGATAAGACAACGAGCCTTTCCTCAGATAGAACGATATCATCCCCGCCTTGCAACGTCTGACAATTTGCCTCGCAACGCAACCAATCAACCGTGATAACGAACGCGATAACTGACGTCATTAAACGCTTAACCTGAATCCGCTGTAAGGCCGCAATCAAACGTCGCCACTCAACCTTGTCCTGAGTTTTGGCCTGCACTTCGCCCCATGTTTGAAATAACCTCCGCGTATTTACCATAAAATTTGCAAACGAAGCCAGAGAAAACAGTCGACATTTCGCGACGCTACCACTGTTTTTCCCGCCAAATGACGTCTGAGAAACGAGCGCGAAATTCCATACAGAGGACACGTGATGCGTCATCAGTATGGAATTTCTGAGCTCGTCTCTCAGACGCTACTTAGCTCGAGTGGAAACCAGTGGAAAATGCGAAATGTAGGCTGTTTTCTCAGGATAGTTTCGCGCGTCTTTGCCTACTTAACCAGCTAAGGAGCAAGGAGCCGGCAAACAAGTATGCACGGTTTAGCCATTGTTGTTGTTGTTGTTGTTTTCAGGCGGTCTTTGAAACAACGTTAACTCGAGTGTTACTTCCGCTACCTGTGTTGGTGATTCCGCCGTTTGTTATGCAGCTTCTAGAAAGGTAATACTCAGTCATCTGCCTCAGTCCTCCCCAGCTGCTTCGGATTTCGCACACAGGCGAGTGCGAAACGCGAGTGACCGTCGAGTGACGTCTGGGTACGAGGCAACTCAGTCATCACATTTTGTAGAGACAAGGAGTACTTGTCCTTTAAGGTGTTTCGATACAGTTTTTGGAGTACCAACTAGCATTATTCGTTCACCTGAAAAAAGGCCTAGGGTTCTCCATGCTGGATCTGAACCACACCAATTTTTTACCACTAACTGGCTTTGCATTGAGAGTCTGCATTTAAAGTTTGATAAATTGGTAAAATTGATATTACTATGAAACGATAACAAAGAAAGGTCGAAATTAGTTCAATTCTAATTACGCACGATTTAGCCCTGCTATTGAAAATCCTGATATTAGGTGTGCTTTATAACCAATTAATCTCCAATCTCGCCCCACGACCTAATGTTTACAAAGACCTCAGATGTGTCTCAAATACATTTATCTGTTCGGATGTCTTAGAGGCCTAGGAGCTTTGATAATCAATCACCGAAGTTTTAAGTGGCTTTTTCGTTTCATCCAAGTCTGTTAGCTACCTTGATTGGCCCGGTTCAGGTGGAGGACATGGAGTGGCCGTATTTTAATTAGAAAATTCTAGGGGACGTTTTGTTTTTATACCGACACTTGAACAAGACCTTTTTTTAACAATAATCACAATATCTTGGTAATAAAATGCGAACAGCACAACTGCCGAAAATCGTGGGGAAGTAAGTAGAAAAAAATCCGAATGTCTTCAGATATCTTAGATGATTAAAGCGGTTATCCAGAAATTTTTAGCCTTTCTCGAACTTCAGAAATTTTTAGGCAATATTAGCCTGTGCCACGGACGGAACCTATCTCTGGTGAAGTCCGTAGTTACTTACCGCGGCTTAATTATGTCTGCGACGAAGGCTAAGGCAATATTCAATATTTGCTTCTTCGAACAGATATATGACAGAAAAATATCGTTGGTGCTCCTGAATTCTGGAGTGCTTATTCTATCTGTTGCAGTACAGTGATGAAGGCATCGAGACAGATCACTAAGAGACCTTTACAAATTTTTTGCGTTCAAAATGAAGCAAACCGGAAAATTTTCGATCTATTTGAGGTCAATAGGCCGGCGCTTGAAAATTTAAATTATACGTGCATCATCTCTTTACAATCTTATTGAGTGCAACGTGTTTTTCCACCACAGGACGAAATTTATGATGTCTCGTCCCAGGCTTCATCTTCCTGTTCAAGCGATGGTGTGTGTGGCTGCTTTTGGCTTTGGTCTACCGCTTGCTATCGCTCTCTTTCCTCAAACATCTCAGGTAAGGTCTTTGATAACGAAAAAAGTTAATGCTGCTTTATTATAAGGCCTTCCCTGATAAATGCTTGGCTCAATTGTTGGGGTTCCAGATTTCGAAGGGGTAGGCTCGGCGTTCGCTTCCCGACCGGACCAACATTCAGGGTTTAAATCTAGGAGAAGGTGTTGCTTTTATTTTACATCTTCAGTTACTAAGACATTTTAAAATTGTACGGAAAAAGAAAAAAGTCAACGAAAGAAGTTACTAAAGAATTTCTCGTTTGTCTACCCACGTAATATCGAAACTTGCGCTTTTGATTCTCGTCAGAGTTAGCAAATGTTAAAAAAGTGCTTGTACACGGCCGTCCTTATAAACTTTGCCTTCGAATGAAAGGGGTTTAGTTGGAAGTGAGAGTTTTTTTCACTTACAGGCACTGTGGTAACGAAGAATGATTTTCAAACTCATAGTGACCTTTCTGACATATTTTACCTCCGAAACGAAGGCAATGGGTGACTTCTAATTTTTTTGCATCTCTGAAACGAGTGAATTATTAATATGCGAATTAAGATTGCGAGAAAAGTTGCGAAAGAACTGCTGATTAAAATTGCAATAAAAACAGACTGCAATATGAATCAATGCTGTACAAAATCGCTTGGAAGACTTTCGTGTGAAACAAACCTAGCAAGAATCCCCTAAGTGTCATTTTGTTATTTTTTAGGTTTCGCCGTCTGAACTCGAACCCGAAATTCAGATGAAAACAAAAGAGTCCAGGCTTTACTACAACAAAGGACTTTAATGTAACGATGCAATACGATGACAAATGAAATTTAACTCAGTGTATGGAGCGTTTTTCAATGGACTCTTCTCACGTAGTCGTCTCTCGGCTGACCAATCATAAAGCCTACAGACAGTGTTTGAACCAATCACAACTCAAAAGTAAAACATGCAACCGGCGTCAAGCGCGGGAAAACGTAAAAGTCACGTTAGCTTCGATTTTGCTCCTTATTGAGTACGAAAATGGCGCGAGATTTGACAGCCAATCACAAAGCAAAGCAGTGCAAGAAAACACAATCGTAAGAGAAGCTAATATTTCTTTTGCCCCTCGCCTCTTTCTCAAAAAGAGGGTAAGTCCGAATTCTTTAATACAAAATTATTTTTTCATGTTCGTGCAAATAAAACTGATTTCACATGAAAGCTTTTGCACTTGGCCTCATTTTGAAAGTGACAGTTTTAGGACTCGGAAATGGCTCACACTCTGTTGAAAACCACTCCATATAGATAATGTAGTAAAATGTCCAGGGTAGCAAACATCCAATGAGTTTTGGTTTGTTGAGTATTTATAATTTAGTGTCCCCTTGTAACTAGATAATTTTATATCAATTGAATGTAATTAATGTCGATAAATTATGGTTAAAAACAAGGCTCTCGAAAGTGGCGTAATTGTGTTGCAACCTTAGCTACTCCTTTGTCCTGCCAACGTCATCAACAGAAAGCTGAAAGTTCGTCGCGAATATCGTTCTCATTGAATTGCTATTCAGTTGTTTAAGAAAAAACCCTGAAAGTCCCTTGGTACCATAGACACGATCGTTGAACGTGCATCCGCTTCTCTCCGCTGAGGTCTTGGAGAATTCCCTCTTCTGTAGTGAACTCGGCGGCGTCTTGTCCTCGTGTAAACTCTCTAAAGTGAAGAATTTCGAATCAAGCAATACATGTTATCGTTTTTTTCTCGCCTTTTTTTGCGTTTCGCGTTTTCCATCGCAAAGAGGTTATATTGTTTTACAGAGATTTGATAAAAGTGCGTTAAGCGATCTCAGATTATAGAAAGCTTTCACCTCCGTCATACCAGCCAGGTGGTCTCGATGGTATGGAGCGAAATGTTTCTGGTCCATTAGGCGTTGATCAGTTTAACCGAGGACAAGCGACTAATGGAAGGCAGCCGTTTGCCGGAAGCATGATGCTTTTCCTCTGTATTTTTCATTTGATGTGGTTCAGTAAACTATGGATGTTCTAGTGTTGAGCTTGCTCAAAACCATTTTTGCGTCATCTGTTTGCGGTCAGCAACATCTGTAGCGTGCTCCCTCGGTCTCCCTACTCTCGCAACCGGTCTCTGTCCACGCGCTGACAAACGCATATTTTGTGTGAATATCCGTTTTCGTGTTTAAAATAGAGAGCTTAAGCATTGACGACGGCGACGGCAGCGAAAACGTCTCTTTCAAATGAATTCGCGTTTTTTCAAACTTTGTCGCGTTTATTCAAATTCACCGCAAATGTCAAATGTAGGTGTATTTCCCTGGAGTTGATTTCTTGGGAACCGAACTCAAGTTTAGAAAGAGAAAGAAAAATTCGTCGTCGCTCGTTTACGTCCTTCTTAGGTATTTCACGTCATATAGTCGTGCAGTGACGGCAAAGAAATGTACAAAAAAGCGTGATGCACGTGCAAAGTTGTTGTTTCGCTTATCTAAACCAATTGCTTTTTTGCCGTTCTCGTTGCCGTCGCCGTCGTTGTTGCTTAAGCTGCCTGTCAAAGTAGTGCAAAAACGGCGAAGAAATGTACAAAAAGGTGCACTGCACGTGCCGTGCAAAGTGGTTGTTTTGCCTGTTTGTTTGTTTTGTTTTTATTTTTTCTGACGTTCTCGTTGCCGTTGCGTCGTCGGATCTGCCCAGTTTAATACTCTGGCAAACCTTTAATATGGTTTATTTAGGATATTGTAATGTATAGCTGTCACTTACCGGGCGGCTTCTGTAATACTCCTCTTGTGAAGAGCTGTCCGACTCGTTGCCTTCATAATCTTCGTCTTCAGTGGCCCACATATCTTCATCAGATGAATATTTGTCCCCCCAGTCTTGCACTTTATCATTTGCTGCTCTTACCTCGTTCTCAGTTTTTCCCTTCTGTCGTTTTTCTCCAAGTTCTGAGGTACCAGCGGATCCAGAGGCTTTTTCTGTTTCGTGTTTAACTGCTTCGTCATAAGACGGTGGTGCAATGGTCTTTGTTCACCAGTTGTATAGAAGAAAATGTTGTCAGTTAAAGCATCCGGAAACAAATAATCATTAATGTATGTTCACCCTATACCGGATAGCTTTTGCGCCGGCAGGAAAATCATACCGGATGGGGCTTTTGTTTACACACAAGAACCGTGATCTCGACGCGATTTCTGTGACGGAGCGAAGCTGAGGCTGCGCCGCGCCGATCTACAAGACTTACTTTGTGTATTGAGAACAGGTATTCGATCCCGTAACGGAAGTGAATAAGTCGGAGCGAGAAATAGAAACCACTGTGTCTGAAGTAGATATTTAGGAGTAAGGACTGGAATTTCGTGAATCAACCGCTTCTTCACGATGTTCGATGTGTGTGAACGCTTGCTCCAGTCCCGGGCCGTTGCTGTTCGCTTGTTCAGACTATACCAGATAGGTTCTCGTGCCGATACGTCGGCACGAAATGCTATCCTGTATAGACTGAACTTTGTCTAAATCAATCAATAGCGTATAAAGACGATCCGGGGTGGGGGATGGAAGGTTTGACTCGGGCCCTCCTTTTAGGCGCAGGGCTGAGAAAAGTTATTTTCGAGGCCGGGCACCTCTCTCTAATTTGGATTTTAACCAATCAGGTATCGTTATTATGGATTTCAAAGTTACTGGACAATATGGAAGCACAGTCAACCTGATCGCTTCGTGAACATCTTCTCTGTAGGGATACTGCTTATGAGGAGAGAAATCGAAATTAGTTTCGAAAACACTTCAAAACCCTGGTTTTTAATTGTGACAAACAATTTCAAATCTCGCTGTTTGTATACTGTCACAGATTTTGCAAGTGCAAGACTTGTTCAGGGGCACCCAACGACGGTTTCCCCCCAAATGCATTGAAAACACTTTTAAAGCTATCCAGAGTACTTTTTGATTTCTAGAAATACATTTTAAGCGGTGCTATAAGATTGGTATCTGTTCGGTCATCCTAGGACAACTTGAGTCTTCTCGAAATTACACGGGCTTCAGTATTATTTTACCGCCAAGCATTTTAGATGCAATTTAAAGTTTTACGAAAGTAAGAATTTTTCTGATCTCTCTTTCCTCCCTTTGTCTGACTACAAAAATAACTTAACCTGGGGAGTGAAATGAGAAAAATTAAACTTCAGAAAATCCAAGGGAATTAATTAGATAAGCACCGAAAATAGTACTTGAATGGAACGGTCATCTAGAAATTTTTAGCCTTCCTCAACCCATAGAAAATTCCAGGCAATTTTTGCTTTTCCGAGCAGATATTTTATAGAAAACAGTCGTTGGGTGCCCCTGATTGTTGTCCGTTTAGTGTCACTCAGTTTATGTTCTCACTACTGATACGTGATAAGTTTTGCGCCGCCCGAAAAGGATAGCGCTTCTGATCACAGAAAAGAACGGTGATTTCGGCGCTATTTCTGTAACGGAGTTTAGCTGCGCCTCGCGGATCTCTAAAGCGGAGGGTTTTTCGTGCGGGCACGAAAAGGTAAATAGCCTCATAGCGCGAGTTGATTGTTGTGGTGGAATTTTTTCTCTTACCATTTTCATATCAGCTGTTGGGCCTTGTGGTGCAACGAACTGGCCGCTGTATGTCTGATGAAAATAGTGTGTGCCATCAGGACCCACAGTAAAATTAACAACATTGTTATAGACAACTGATGGCTGACTTCCGCCTGCAGCCGGGATCCATTGCGGATTAAAGTAATACTGGCCGTAGTAAGATTGATTTGGAAAATGACTCATTTTGTCGACTCTCACTTTCTCGTGTTTTATCGGGAAGACGTTGGTTAACGCTTTTTCGCGTTCAAAGTTCTGCGTGCATACGACATCACAATCAGGTCTAAAGCGCGCGCAGGTGCAATTGGTAAGGTGTCATTTGCGCGCGCTGTATCAGTGTGAATTTCCTTTCTTTAAGGTGATGTTACACGAGACGATTCGTAACAACGATTTTTAGCGCAACACAGCGTTACAACATTGTTGCTACATTGTTTTGAGTAGTTACAACATTGTTCCAGCATTGCAACGCTGCGTTGCGCCAAAAATCGACGTTGCAAATTTTAAGGTAAATTTCCGCATTTGTCTTGTTCCACAGAGGAAGCTCTCGTGAGCGGACACCCTTAAGACGCGGGAAAAGGTGTCCATAATTGGGGCTGGCCGCTTACGGTAATGTAAAAATACAGAGTTTGTTGAGCGTTGAGGAAAACGGCGTTTTAAGTAGAGCTGTCCGCTTACGAGTGTCCGTTGGTACGAAATCTTTCAAGTGTCGTCAAAATGATAACACTTGTTTGTAAAAGGGAAATTTGCATCGGCGATTTCCGGGAAAAGAACTGAGCTAAATTCTTGCCTTTTTTTTCAAACAAGCTGCTCAGTTCTGAAAGGGTCACGGAGTAATCTATATTTTGAATGCAAGACTCGGGATCATTATGCCGCCAGTCCTCAGAAGAAATGATTCGTGTGGCACTATGTTGACGTAAAAGGACACTCTAAATACGCGCGCGTATACTTTCACCGCAGCAGTGCTATACTAATACACCAGTTTGCGCGGGCAGGGCTGTACCCTCAGCTAAAATGCTAGATTTATATAATAATTTTTTTTTTCTTTTTGGGCGGTGAAATCAGCCATCGAAACCATCAAATAAGGTGTAATCACACTGAATTGTCCAGGTTATGTCCACACAAGACCGTTTAATCTCGTAAACGGAATCTACAGCTCGTGTTCCGCGCGACGGGTCGACTACATGTTAACTTTTAAGGCATCTTCGTATTAACCTGCGATCAGGCGTTTTTTTATCGCAGGTTATGTTCGTATGTGTTACTCACACAAATGCTGAAGGACAATAGCCAATGTCAAGTTTATTAGAGGATGTACGATACAATTTTAAAAACAATCATTATATCAGCACAGTAAAAGTGTGTAAAACTAATAATCCTAACTGTATATAACAATCATTCCTTTCAATCTCGTCAAAATAGAATTTTACGTAAGAAATAGAAAACGTTTACACTGCTTCGAGTTTAGAGAGATTGCAACTAAACTGACTGCAAGGCGGTGCCCAGATACTCCTATGAAACTCCTATAAATTTTCGCGACCCCATTTTCAATGTCACCTTGCACAATCATAAAACCTTTCTTGGGAAACCCCAAGCCAGATTCGATTTCTCTTATCCCTCCCTCCAGTCTCCAAGAAGCACTTTCCTAGCAATAGATTTTTGCATTGTAAAAGTGATAGTGATTATGCCGTGCTTAAACATTCATTATCTATCTACAATGAACTAATATCCCCACCTTCACCACCCTATTGCTGACTTTGGTATATCCCGAAATGCTTTGGGGCCGATTCTGAACAAGCAGTTTTGCATAAATGTACTCTTGTTCTTCTTTGTAACACTACCATGCTTTGAATTAAAACTGTGTATAAATAAATGTTCACGAGATGAATGCCACGAAAAAGAAGAGATCTTGTTGACAAGCCAAAGGATTTTTAAAATACTCTGGTCTTTTAAAACAATTATTCTTAGACCTAATTGTTGCCAACAATAAACTTCCTTAACGTCACGTAAGCGATCTTCCCTTGAAATAATGAGCTTTAAGCCCATACAAATTCTTACTGTAATCGTGCCTAAAATAATGTTACGTGCTCTAACTATTTGAGTCTTTTAAGAAATGAAATCTTGAAGTGTGGTCAATGAAATACAAGCTACTCCAAGAGTTATGAACTAAGTGTGGGTTTAAACTCCGTGATTGCTTTAAGTTTAATGCTGACCAGTGACACATACCACTTTCTAAAGTACTGCTGGCTGAACTGCACTTTTCTTGCAGTTAAGAGTATTTGACTGGTTTTGAAATACTAATACTAATACTAATATTGTAGTTTCTGTGCTAACTATTCAAGAATCAGTTTTTATCACTGGCTGAACAATGATTTGCATCACTATCACAGCTGCAAAACAGGAAACCTATAAAATCTGCTAGGACCAGAAAAAATTTGTATATGGTCAGTTTATGACCATACAAAACCTCACAAGAATTTTTCCATTACATACCTTAAAATCTAGAGTAGTTCAAAAAGGAAGTTTACTATCAATTTAAACCCATATTAACTAAAAGTTAAGGTCAGGTCAATGTGTACTAGTTTTCAGCTCATATTTTTAATATGTAACTAAAGTTTCAGAAATAGAAGGTGGCCAATCCTTTTAATGCCATCATAGGAGAACCCCTTTCCAGGGCCATGAATACCTTACTTTGTTCCGAAAAAACTTATCATTGGGCAGATCAAAATGAAATATATGGACTAAAGAAAACATTTAATACAGTTAAGTTTGCAGTGATTTAAATCATCCCGGATTCTGTAGAAAGCTAAAGAATAGCAACCAAGGAAGCTTCTTGTACAACCTAAATGTCTAATGTGCAAAAATTATAAAACAACTTCTAGATATTGATTGATGTTTTTAATCAAGTGTATCTGTACTGCTCACTTCTCCATTAATCTTTTCCTCTTCGACGGGCTGATTTTGTGATGTTTTGGTCCTCGTCAAAATGTGATCAGAGCAAAGCAGGATCCCATTTCCTACGTCGGTAATTTGACCAGAGGAATGACCTCTGCAGTAAGAGTTTGGGCACTCTGAACACAGAACATTCGCCCATTTGCCACATTCATCACAGAAATGCCAAGGGCAGATCCACTTGCCGCGGACATTAACATCACCACCGAGACAGCCCTTGTGGTAGCACTTTGAACAGCCTCCCTTGTCACACATCAGAAGCTCGCCACCATCACCACAAATAAAGCAATCGTCTTCATGGACTGAAATGAGAATACGAACCGACTTAGATTGCATTTCTTGTGACTGACATACGGGTAAAAGCCCTATAACTTTTTAGTTACATGTATTTTGTATCAAACTATCAGTCTAATGGCCTGGAGTCCCGTATCAGTACAGAACCCAATTTGAATACTTCTATCAAAAGCTTAAAAAGGCTGAGTAAACTCATCATTAACTATCATGAACTACCTTTACTTGTAATGAGCTAAGCAGTGCATCAGATCTTAGATTTATTATAATTGAATTAAAGTAAAGTGAAACTTGTATTTAAGTCTTGAGTAATTGAGATTTCTTAGAATATATAATAAAGACTTTATTCCTAAGTACTGGCTTACACCAAGGCCAATAAAGAAAAAATAGAATAAATATATTGCAATAAGTAATGCTATATCAAATCAAATCAATATTCTATTCCATACGAAAATCATTTAAAATATGTACATATTTAAAACAACTAATAGCTCAAATATTTGCTAGTGCACAAGGTAATGGTAGGAAAGGTATGGGAAGACACGGGGTGATCTTTATCATGGGTTCTTAAGTATGTGACACCCTCTCACAATTTATAATAATTCTTCTTTATCTATCGCCTATTGTGTTTCATTTTATCATTTATACACCACTGCATTATTAAGGATTGAATGTACAGAATAAAGTTGTTTTTTTTTTTAACAATGTGCAACAGCACTTCAGTCAGATAAAATATCTTACAATTAAATTTACACTTAATTTGGCCAACTAGCTCATTTATTTAGTTTCTTTAAAGAATGAAATTTAAACATACATATCACACCTTGTTTAGACATTATTACTTAAGGACAACCCTGGTTGCAGAGGGCTATATGTCCATGGCAATGCGCTATTGAGAGGAGAGGTGCCTGTGAGCTTTATTGCCTGGTCAGTGGTGTTACAACTGGTGCCATGCTCATTAAAGACTTCATGTTGAACAGCTGGCAGAGGAGGGGGACGCTTGCGATGTTCAGATGACACTGGCAGATCTGAGGCCAAACGGAAATGTTTGCTTCAGTAATGTACACTTGTTTTAGCTTTTATCACTAAAGAAGCATCTTTGAAAAGCGTAGCTTTATACAGCACAGTGTTAGGCAATCGTATTTAGGCAATTACAGTTTAACGAGAAATATCCATTACTTCTAATTTTAAACTGAAAGTCACAGCTTATTGTTAACTTTGAGCTGCTAAACTCATTGCTTTTGGTCTTTAAAGCAGAATAAAGGATTTAATACTAAATTACTTTATGGTAAAATGAAAATGTTGCATTTTCAATATTGAAGCTTGAGCACATTTTGTTAAAAAAGCGCATTTTTATTACATTATTGCACTCAACATTTTCTGAGGATATTGTCAAACTGCTGAACTTACACAATAGGACAACGGGGGAAAGACGACTGCAAACCTTTTGTAAAAAGTGTAAGAATAATTATATTCAAAAAAAATTTTCCACAAGACTTTACCTTCCTTTTGACAGACCAGGGCCGGGTTGTTCAAAGCTGGGTTAAGATAACCTAGAGTTAGTGCGAAATTTGAACTCAAATATGAGAGCTTATAAAGCAAATTCAGTTTAATTCACTTTGCCTTCAATTTGATGATTGGATACTTTAAAAAGAATAGATAAAATTATCCGATAGAGTGCTCTTGGTAGAAAGAAAAAGAAACCAGGGTTAAAATTTAACCCCGAGTTAGCGCTAACCGGTGTTCAAACAACTGGGCCCAGAACACAATAATGTTAAGTGAAGATCACAAAAAAAAACTTGCAAATAATAGCCCTAATAGTTTGTCATACACAAGCGTTTCACCGTCCTAGTCTTTCTGCTGTCCCGTTGCATAAGCTCACTGATGACTTTCAGTAAAACTGCCCCCACATGCAAAAGAAACATCCATTTACCTTCTTTGACAACAGTTTTCTTGATTCGTTTCTTCTTTCTTTTATCTACTGGTTTTTTAGATTTTTCCTCTTGGACCTGGTTCTTGGGTCTCACTCCAAGAAAACTGCTGCAGTTTTTAGCTCCACAGTGGCATTTCTTCTTCTCGTTTCCTGATAAAATATTCAGACATTGACAGTTTAAGATGGAATCCATCAGGAAATTGAGTAATTTTAATTTTCAGTGGACAAAATCTGAAACAATATCGCATTCTTCTTTACATTTTTCATAGGCTATAGATATAATTAGTTATCTGTAATAACACCAAAGACTATTTCTCATGGGAGCCCGAAAAAATAAATGTCAAATTTCACAATAATTGTGAAAACACAGCTAAAATACTGAAAATTTCATCTGTAAGGTGTCATTTTGTGAAATTTGACATTTATTTCCTCGTGCTCTCATAAAAAAAATTTTTTTTGGTGTCATTACAGATAACTAATTACATCCATAGCCCTTGAAAAATGTAAAAAGAATGCGATATCATTTAAATTATTCTGGTGCAAGGTTTTTGTCCACTTAAAATTAAGATTACTCAATTTGCTGATGGATTCCATCTTAATAATGCTGATGGACTTCATCTTAATAATTATCATCCTCCCATTAGTTGTTCAATTATTTGATACACTCTAGTCAAGACATTGTGTCATCTGACCATTAATTTCACCACAGTAGGCCGGGAGGCTATAAAAGGCAGTTGCCCACTGCTAATAACAGGTCTAAGCTTACTGGTCATTTGCAGCAGCTCACACAATTTGAGACTAAGTAGGTCAATCCCACTGTACAGTATCATTCTAAAATTATTTACAGTATACATCACTGAACGCACCTGTAATAATGGAAGGGTGCACCACACACCTCCCTTACACCTCACTATACCACCTGCCCCCTCCTGCAATTTTGATCCCAAATAATTATGTAAATGTGGCTCCAGAAATTAAATGTAGTCTTACTTGAAGCACAGGCCAACAGCAGTTGCTTTCATGATTATGATAACAAAACTAATCTTTGTTTGTGGTGAGAGATGTACAAAGTTAAAATGATGCCAGAAACTGTACTATGAAGTTTCCAAAAAAAGGGGGGGGGGGGGGTGGGTTAAATTCCAGACCATGGCACAAAAGAAAGGCGATTGGGAGATTTGGTGACCCGTACAGCTGACTGGGAGTGCAGGAAAAACCTTTTTTAGTCCAAGTCTTAAACTATGTCCTCATGTTACCCATCAAATCCCTTTCCGCTTGACAAGAAAGAAAAGCAATCAAAGTGACTCTTCATTCAGTCAGTAAGTTCACATTGACAAACAGTGACATTTACGAAATGAATACTGCCATAATTGAGCACTCAGTAATACAGTGGCAGCTCTCATAAGCAGACAAACCTCGGGAGGCAAAAAAGGGTGCTGTCTCATAGCAGCAAGAACTATTTGTCAGTGTTTGGCTATACCATTGGTCTGACAGTGACATTTAGTCCTAAGCACAAAATTCAAGTGGTGGTTTGAAGCGCAACTGAACGTATAACATGTCTGAAACTGATATAAATTCATTTTGACGAACAGTTGACCTGTTAAACTTAATCTATTAAAATACAAAACTCAGAGGTGAATGAGAGTTCATTTCAGGTGTTCACTCACGGAAGCTTGCCCTGGGTATCAAAGACTTTTTATGTGCCATTTCTGGTTGCAGTCAAGTCTCTTCTCTCGGTTTGGTCCAGATTTTGGACACGACAGCTGATTGCCTTCTAACAACAACCTAAGGAACTTTGAATCTAACAGATGCTACGATTGGTTGACAAGAATGGGACACCAAATGAAAGATATTTCAAACAGTGTTGTTTACATTAGGATAACAATGTACTCTGGTCTTGCGATACTGAAAGTTTGGAAACTGTAATGACAGAAAGAACCAGCAAAAGACAATGGACAATGGAGAGGAGTAGTGATCGAATGAAGCGCAAGGCAAACAACTGACATGTTCTATTTTATGGGCTCAGCTAGGATGTTCTGGCTGTCTTTTAGACTGGGAATGGAATGGCATTGTTGTTACAGCTCTCCTGCTGAATATTGCTGGACTATGCGTGCGATTTAATCAAGTGGGATCAGTGAGTATCCCAAAAGTACCCCAGTAACTTTTGCTTATCTGGCTGATGCACTTATTCTGAAATCGTACGCTTAAGACTTTATGCTAGAAATGTAATTATGTTGTTCATGCTAGAAATGTAAACTTACAATGTTGCAAATTATATTACATTGAGAGTTTTGAGAGTTGTCAAAATTATTACTCTTTTGTTTGTTTGTTATTGAAAACTCATTTGCAGCATTACTTCATGCGCCAGTCCTTATTATCAGAGTTGGAGACATCCGATCTCACTGGTTCAAATGCAATCCAAAAAAAGCTCAAAGTTCAACAGGGACAGTAAATGGCATTGCTCCATACCAGAGGTTTTTTCTCGTGGCTTTGCCTCTTGTGACTTCAACCTGTGGCTGACACTGAAGCATCCTGCTGCATGCGAGAAAAAGACCTCTGGTACCCAGGGTAACAGGAGTTTAAAACTAACCTGTAAACCCTGAAAGTGTCCATGGCCACTTATGGGAATGTAAAAATACAGAATTTGTACAAGAGTTGAAACACAGTTTTGTGAAGGTGGCCATAAGTACATGTAGAGCTGTCCGTTGAGAGAACTTCCACTGTATCTGTAAAATTTGGCAAATTGTTAACTAGTCAGGATTATTTTTTTTCTCACTGTATGAGCAGCCCAACTGTGGTTAACAGGGTCTCGCTGTATTTCAACAAAAGGAACCCATGTTACCTTTACTCACCTAAACAATCCAGCTGATAGTCAAAAGTCAGTTCTTCTCCGTCCTTGATGTCTCGTGAAGCAAACAGTCCAACCCTGACTTCTCCATTAACTGTCCACTTCTGGGTCTCACAATTGGGATCACAACTATGGTTCATAAAGCGTGAGAGATTGCCCATTGGACCTGCGTCTATGATGCAATCTTTATCTATTGTCAACATGTAATAGTTGGTCACGTCTTCACCTTTTCGCACACGTTCTTGGCAAGTGGCTTCATCAATAAGTTCTCCCACATACTCGATAACAAATTGACCTTTCTTGACATCTGAAATAGGTAAACAGAGGGTTTATGAGTGTTATTAGTACACTGGACAAAACTATTCTGGATTGATGTTTCACTATACAAAAATAAAACAAGCCAAGGAACCTTACGGATATTTTTGTCCTCTAAACTTTATTAAATTCCACACATGGAAAAATAGTTTTATGGTTATCATGTGAGGAGGACTTGCATTACAGCATATCCAAACTTGGTAATGAAATCACAAAGGTCGGCAAAATCACAATTTCTATGAAAAACAAATCATTTTTTTCACTAAGCACGCTGAAAACGAAGTGTTGTTATGTTAAGAATATCACCCCCAAATAAATCTTGCCATGAAGACAACTTGGACCAAGTTATTGACATGCAGTACTGTATCCTTTTTGATACATCACCGTTTTTGAGAGTCAGAGACTCAAGTTGTTATGCTACCACCAAAGCAAACGCAACAAGCCACAAGGCAAATCCAACAGAGTTGTTTCAAGCTGTTGTGCGAAAAAAGTGAGAAAATGGCAAGCTCCTGGGAGAAGAGCCCAGAAATATGGTCCACCAAAACATGAACACGATATATTCTTAACACAGCACTTTGTTTTCAGTGAAAGAATATCATGTGATTTTGCATGCCTATGTGATTCTGTTACCAAGTTTGTATATGCCTTAATACAATTCCTCCTTGCGTGATCAACATAAAAATATTTTTCCATGTGTGGAATTTAATAAAGTTCAAAAGAGATAAAGTATAATCGAGGTTCCTTTTCTTGTTCTATTCTTGTATAGTAAAAAGTCAATCCAGAACAATTTTGTCCAGTGCACTATTAACAGATAAATCAACATGACTTGTGGTAACAAGGTTATCAGGGACTAACAGAGTTTTATTTACAGTTCCTGTGGTTAGAATTTTGATAAAATTTGTGACAGCTCCTTTAAGCAACTGCCATTAATTGTTTTAGAAAAATCTTGAGAGGCTATGCCCAGCAATTCAGTCACAAGAAACCTGAAGAGTTTGTATCATTACAATTACAATCACAGAGACCACTCACCCTGTTTGCATCTTAATCCCCATCCACGATGCAATGTTCTAAACGCTTCACAATCCACATACTGCCTTTTTTGAAATCTCTGATTATGACAGTTTTCCTTTGATGGGCATGTTTGAGGATTGCACTCAAACTGAAGCATGCGATTCAGGCAGTTGGAGTCCGCAGCACAGATATTCTCACTATCTGCGGTGCAGTCACAGATAGGCAGTTCTGAAGGATCAATCAGAATGCGTACGGCTGTCGTGCACTTGTTTACCTAACATAAGAATGACAATTGTCATAACTGCAGAGAAGTTGCAACAAAAAAGCCTATGTGTAAAGTACAACATATAACCTTGGTGTTTTGTATCTGACATAATGTCAAATCTTAACAAAAATTATTTACAATATAGTTAACTTTCTTTTTGACAGACACACCACTTAATAAAATGAAGAGGAAAGGAAAATGCTTTGCTCTGTTATCAAATTCTCTCAGCAAATTCTTTAACCTAAGGAAATGTATGGAGACTAAGGTGGACAATTCATATAATTTAAGTTGCGACAGTGCTGGCCAGCTGTTTCCCTCATCAGTAATATGCGGGGCTGCCCTAATCACATCGCAGGTGTTCATGGGTCTTTTTACAGCCGTTGTCTTGAGGCTGGGTCATTATGTTTGTGTGTCGTTGCTGACTGTTGCTAGTGTTTTTCTGCTCCCTACCGTCCCCCCCCTGACTAATGTCTGGCCTCTTAAAATAGGGAGCTTAAGCAATGATGACCGCGACAGAAAAAAAGCAACAGGTTTGATTAGCAACACAACTTTGTACGTGCATCACGCTTTTTTGTACATTTCTTTGCTGTTGTTGCACCACTACGATGTAAAAGTGCCCAAATTCACGTTTTGTCAAGGACAGGAACAGAAGACAACAACTGTCATTTTCTTTTCCTGAACTTTGATACAGTCCTTTAGAATTCAACTCCAGAAACAATTGCTAACATTTGACAAAGTAAACGAGACGGAATAAGTGCGATAAATTTGAAGCAGTGTGAATTCACTTTTTAAGTCATGTTTTCGTAGCTGTCGCCTTTGTTGTTGCTAAAACTCTCTACTAATTTTCAGAGGCAAGACATCAGTCAGCAACAAGTTTATTAATTACTAAGATAAAACCCAAGGCTGTGCTCTAAGAAAAATTAAAGGGCTCTGAACTTGTGAAATCCAGTGTGCCCAGCATATGATTTCTATGCAAAAGCAAAGATTTTCTCGTTGCCCGAGAACAAAAGTTAGGCACCATGGGCCACCGGGCTCTGCTAGAGCACAGCCTTGAAACCTATACATATTAATATGTACTTTCGAAGAGCATCTCAGCCCAATCAACCACTACATTAAAAAATATAAATAATTTAAAACTATAAATTGGTCATGGATAATAAAAGATGAATCTAGTTAGCATCTCAACTAATCTAAAATAATATTTTAGATTTTATTTTTTAAATTGTGGAAACATGTTGAAAGCTTCAAGGCAAGGAGAATGTGTGTGCAGCAATGAATGAATGATTTTGTTGTTTGCATATGTATGTACGTCGAACGACTGAAAGTAAGCAAAAGAATGAATTGAATGAAAGGATGTGGTATTTACTTGAAGCCCTCTACAACACATTTCCTAACGTTTGCTCTTCCTCCTGAGGTTGCATAAACTCTGCAATGGGAACTGCAGGTAATGGTTCGCAGGAGGGGAAAATTAATTCAGTCGAACCTCCACAAACGGACACCTCTCTACAACGGCCATTTTTTTTAGTCCCGGCAGACAGCCCTTACATTGTCTCTTGTTTAAACCTCACTACAACAGTAAAGGCCACTAAAGCGTGTCCCCAACCTGCAAAATAACCTCTTGACAATGACCAGTTTTTTCAGTGACTGATGAAGGAGTCAAAAATAGCCAAGAAATTTGATCTGTATGGTGTGCTGATGATGAATTTCAGCTATCATTATTTTGATGGTGTTGAATTTATACTACGCAGTAAATTGTCTACCATACTTAAAGCAAATGTTGCTAACCTTGCTTGTTTTGTCCTGTTAACATTTTGATTCAAAACATTACTTGATTAAATGCTCCCAGCATTATTTTATTTAAAAGTCCACAGTTACGACCTGAAATTTTTTCAAGCTGGCGTTTAATCGGGGTTCAGAGTTTATTAATGAAATGCAATTTCCTGTCCTTTTTTCAGGTTGATTTATTATTACCAATCCTCAGGGACATTTTACCACATGAAACAGAAAGCTCCACGAAATCTAAATGTTAGACTTGGAGTGGCAAAAGTTAAGATTTACTCAGTCGGAGTTTACAATACTACCTGATTGAATTAGAGTACTCCCGGTTTGATTTTCAAAGGCACAGTTAAACCCTGCATGTAGAAACCTACAGGTTTCCAACTTAGCCTGAAAAGGTGGCACTTTCCTGAAGTCATAAGGCAGACGTTAAGGTTTTAAACTTACAGTGTGACCATTGTAACTGGGGCTACTTAGACAAAGTTGAACAATTGGATTACAGGAAAATAATGATACAGTCCAAGAAAGGTGGTTGTGGGCCAATCAGCAGCTTGTAAGAAAACAATAAGTTACTTGAAGCACAAAGTTTAAATATTGATAGCAACAATTTCAATAGAGCAAATTGTTTCACCAGACTGAGACAATGTTTTTCTATTTGAAACTTACATACACATGTAAACACAAAGAGGCACAATTAGCTCTTATAATGTTTGGTCATCTGCCAGCAATTTCTTCGCTATCATTGCCACAGTTAAAAATATAATAAACATTTACATTTTTTGCCTCTTTCTTCAGCAGATTCAAAAGGTCACCTCTGTAGATTGTGTTCGGTTGGTTTCAATCCATGTAACTAGTTCATTTTGTTTCATGGTAATTATGATTGACAACTAACTTTCTCGGAATGTATTGTCCTTTTCCTGTAATCTGATTGGTCAACTTTGTCTAGGTGGCCCTGGTTATAGTAGTCGCACTGCAAGATGGAAAATAACATAACTTAAACTAACCCTGATGTGTTTATATGGGGCTGGTTTTTTGGACATCTTTTGAAGATCTTGCTCTGCTTTGTTTTCTTGTTCTATTCTCCACTCGCTGTACTTCTCTTTTGCTTCAACAAGTGCTGAAAAAGGGCATGATAAGTAAGTAATAAGCCCCTATAGTTTCAATTTGAGCTTCCTGCTTCCTTGCCAGAAAAATATCTCTAATTCTTTTACTTCTGTAATTTACGCCACTTTTAGCCTTCAACTAATTTCTTACTTTTAACACACATTCCAAATGAACTATGAATATATTCCGATCAAATGGGCTTTCGTTCTTGATGGCAACTACAGTATTTTTATGAAAATTAATTTGTGAGTCCTAACCTGATTTGTGGTTGTCGATTTCAAATGCTTGAGAACAACACACAAGTATTATGTGCCAAGGGTATGGTGCTATGTGATTGTCAAGTCTTGTACAGTTGTACAACCAAAAAAAATTATTTTTTCACTAGTACACTCACCCCTTTTGAAAATTTTGGCCAGATTCTTGTTGGTACCAGAGTCTGTTGATCCTTTGTCACCTTCCTGATAACTAAATACGCGACCTCTGTGAATCCAGTAATAATCATGTGACCCAAGAAACTGAACAGGAAACTCGCCAGGTTGATGACGCATGTTTTGAATGTTTGTTGGGACATCGCGTGGATTACAGATCTGTGCTGGCCACCATCTACAGATATGCATAAAACAACTCTTAATGAACTTACGAAAATAGCAACAGAATTAGACAGTATAGAAGTTAACAGTAGTTGTCATATTTCTTTGATTGAAAACTGGGGCGTTAATAAATTTTTAGAATTTTTGATGCATCATGACACAGTATTTTGAAATCACGTTTATTAAACCACTGACAATAATTATGATCAATCATTTACAAATGTTAGGTAAAACAGGAAGTTGTTTAAAGTTCCAATATCTTGCTTTAGATATTAGATAGACTCTTAATTGTCTGGATGTTGTTTTACCTACGTTTTTCTTATTATCATCAAACAAACCCCACACTCTGTTTATTTTAGGGTGGTGTTCATTGATAAGTTTGCTTCAATCTGCAGCGTTTAAACAAGGGCAGCAGTCAAGTTAATACAGTAATTGCAATTATTTTTCTGATATACTTTAAGGGGCATTTGTGCTGAATTTGGACAAGCCAAATCAAGAAAGATGGTTTAAGTCCCCAGGAAGTTATCACTCAAATTTACAAACAAAAAAACTTTCAAAAGCTAACCAGAAGAAAAGTTTTACAGACTACTTATAAAAATTTTCTTAATCTTCCCCAAATTGACCACTTACAGCTTTTGTTTTAAACTGTTCCTTCCTCTCTTTACAAGTTTACAGCAACAACAACAATCATTGTTGTACCAGCAACACAACTTTACAACGGAACTAAGTACAACTAATGTATAAACAATGTCCTGGCTGTCTGGAATAACCACAGGGCTAAAACAACCAGACAGCCATTGCCTCTGCAATTAAATATTTAGAACTATCTTAATCGTCACAAAAGACAATAATATTACATGAAGCAAGCGATTTCAATGTATAAGCACATGGAAATTGTCAAGCAAAAAATACAAAGTGCTTCTCGTACTTCTTTTAACAATTCCAAGAGCTCATACACTGTAACTCAACAATGCAGGTGGAATAAAATTATCATCTTTTTATTTCTTTCATAAAACATCCCATAAATAAAGCTTACTGAATTTGTGACATAGGATGCATGCTTATAATATGTCCATATAACTGTAGCCACCCATGACGCAGTGCATATGATAAACACCCGCTAATAAGAACCTGTGGATTAAGAACCTCCTGGCACAAATTTGGCATTTTAATACCCCAAAATATAAGAACACATTTAGCCAAGTAACATCAAGCAGGTTCTTAGATGTGGATTACAGTTAAATTATCATAAACAATTTCACTTTGAGTTGTAAATTTAAGTATAACAAGAACATACTGTGCTTAATGGCATATAAATTTGATAATCAGTTTTGTTAGGGTTATAATACAATTGTGAATAAATTAAAAGTTCATTTACTTTTCTGGTAATCAACAATCTATTACAGTTGACTCCCGATAATTTGAACGTTTAAGGGAAATAGAAAAAAGACCAAGTTATCGGGAGTTTGAGTTATCAAGGGCAAAATTATACAGAAAACGATCCGAAGAGAAATGTAAATTGCTTTGAGTTAGTGGGAGGTTCGAGTTATAGAGGGTTTGAGTTACCGGGATTCGACTGCATCTCCTTCTTAAAAATTAAGAACCTACTTAGCCTAAACTGCCAATAAGTACTCCAAAATAAAAGAACCTATTTTGCTACACTCTGCTACTGGTTCTTATTAGCGGGTGTTTACTGTTCTTTATGGACATAGGAATACTTCTGACCAATCAAAGCATACACAGTTCTTTGAACATTATATAATTCACTATTGTTACCTGTACATTCCTAGTTTAACCCAGACAATGTCTCCATAAAGAAGCTGCTTGCCTTCAGTGCAGTCTTTACAAAAGAAATGTCCTTCAGGAATCCCTTCATAACTGATGCATTCAGGATGAAATGCAGCAGGGCAGCTCTCGCAACAAATCAGTGTGCCACCAATGGAACACACAAAACACCAGTTTACGTTGACATGAGTATGGTGAGCCTTGTTTTTCTCACGTAAAAAGTGCTTTGCACATACCATCAGCTGCGAACTTACAGGAATACATCCTGCGACAAGGCAACCTGAAACGTGATAGGCTGTTGGGCAACGTACACAACGGATCATTCGTTTTCTAGTGACAGCAGACTTGTTAGAAACGCATGTACCACAGAAATGAAGTGGGCAGAAAAAGCGATCGCCATCAAACTTAGCAGTCTTAAAAATTCTCAAACATTCGTCGTGATAAAATTTAGTACAAAGTGGTTGACAGCATTGCTTAACATTCCCAGTCTGTCGACAGACAAAGCAACAGTGATTGCCAGTTACACATTCATCACAGATAAACTTCCCTTTAGGAACAACAGAAAGCCCGATGCAATCCAAATGAAAGGCATTTCCACAGATTCCTTCACAGTGAGTTAGGTTTTCTTGCTGCTCACAAACAACACAAACAGCATCTTTTTCCTTTTTGGCCACTGTACCATTCTTTATACTGCCTGTATCATCACTTGAGGAAGTCACACTTCCTTCAATTTCAATAGTACTACTCAGTTCAGAAGGTTCACTGTTTCTCTCCTCAACTTTTATCTTTTTACATTTTGGCTCAACATTTTCCATTTTTTCCACCTTGTGGTTTTTTGGATCAACAACTTCCATTTGTGCTTCTTTTTTACTTTTAACCTCGACAGTTTCTGCCTTTTTCACCTTTTTAGTTTTTGCCTCGACATCACCCTCATCTTTTACGTTTTTGCTATTGCGACTAGCTTTCTTCTTCTCCTTCACAGCTGTTGAATCTTTTTTCATCAATATTGCCACTTCTTGTGCACTCAATACTTTGCTGGAGGGTTTACGGATGCGTTTCTTCGTCAATATCGATTCACCATTTCTTAACTCATCAGAGTCTAGCATGGAGTCCTTGCCACTAGAAGAACTCTGCTTACTTTTAACTTTGTCTGGTGATTCAGACAAACTTTCAACTTCCATACTACTCTCACTCTCACTAACAATAACAAAATGCGGCTTACGAGGCCGTCCTCTCTTTCGCTTTCCTTCTTTTTGGGTTTGCTCTGGTGTGATTTTTCTGATCTTTAACTTCAAAGCAGTATTGGGTGAAACTTCCATGTTTGCTCCATGAGCACAAATATCACCATTTAATCTAGGAGGAGTTGAACTAGCTTTACTACATACGCCATTACACTTGCCATGCAAGTCTGAATTAAAATCCATTTTGTCTCCCATGTTTAGGTTCATTGGTATGTCAAATCTGTCACTGGTAACCTCCAGAGTTGATTCAACAGGGTCAATCTCACTGCTTTGCTTTTTGGCAGTTTGTTTTTTCCTTTTCTTTGGAGGTTCTGAAGCCTTAGAAGCTTCTACATGATTCGGAAACAATTTCGAAGTCCCCGCTATAGAACTTAGTTTCCTTTTCCTCTGTGTCTTCTCATTAGTAGTTTTCCGCTGGTCAGTTTTCACACTGCTGTTGGCAACCCCAACTCCATTTACAGCCTTGACTTCTGAAACCACACTTTCAACATTGCAGACACCACTTGTTTTATTTTCATGATTTTCAGCTACCCCATTCATTTGTTGAGCCACGGACATAACACTCAAACCATTCAACTTTTTCAATTTCAAAGGTTCCGTTCGTTTTGCTTCATTCTTGTCATAGTACTTGAATGTATAACATAGTTGCCGTTCATGTCTGTTCATCGGTTTTGCTTTTTCAGCTACTTTTACCGCAGCTTCCCACTGTGCCACACGCTTCTGTGCAATTTTGAGCTGTTTGCCTTGAGAGTTCTCAAAGTTTTCTCGACCTGTAGTGTAATTAAAGTAAGACACAATTTAACAAAACTCACTACTTATTCCTGCAGTCAATAGTAACAGAGAGATTAATCTGTTCATCTCAGAAAGTAGGGATGTCGCATAAGGGCCATTCTGGGGAACTAATTAAACTACGTTTAGATACAGAGTTCTGTTCTTGAGGAATACAATGAAGTAAAGGACCTCTAGTACAGAAAAAAGGAGATTGGCCCTTGAATGTTAGTTGACCCTTTACTATGCTAATATTTGTGCCCCAGAGTTGGATAAATGATGAATTTTAAGCTTATACATACATACATGTGTTTAGTCAAAGCATTTAAAAACAAAGATAAATATACAAAGAATGCTCTGAAAAGGGAGTTTAAGAGGTTAACCCTATGTAAAAAACTCCCAAAAGAAAAATCTTAAAAATATCCTAATATTAGAATGTAATGTTAAAAATGTACATCCAAAAAGGTAGCTAAAAAAACGCCAGTAAGAAATAAAATGAAAATACTACGAGATATATAAAAATGATCCTAAAGAACACTTAAAACATGCACGATTTCCGGCCTCGACAACCCACTCGGGTAAATCGTTCCATTCTTTTACAATTCTCACAAAAAATGAATATTTGTAACAATTAGGGACTTGTCAGAAATTAGCAGGGGCGAGGGGGGTGGAAACAGAGGGAAGGTCACAACTTTTTGAGACTGCAGAAAAGGGAGGGGTCATGAAAAAGGGGGAGAGTCATGCAAATATGTGTCCACGATCATGTAGAGGTTCACCCACAGAAGAAAAATGAAGTTCTTTATTTTGTAAAAAAAATCCTGAGAAAAATAGGAGAGTCAGGTGATCAGCTGTCAGAATCAGAGTCGGACTCCTAATGCGGTCATCTAAAATGTATGTATATGGCATTACAATCAACAGATTAGAAATATATTGTGAGCTTTCATCATACTGACTCACCCTAGTGTATTGCAAGAACTAGATTTTATCATTTATACAAGAGGGGGAGGGTCATGATTTTTTAGGCCAAGGTCAAGGAGAGGGTTAGCAAATTTCACTCTTATTGCAGGGATGGGTCACCTCATTTCCGAACCCAAATTTAAAATTCCCACCCCCGCTTCCCCTTGCTAATTTCTGACAAATCCCATACAACTAGATGTTTGAAACTTCAACTTGTAATTATGATTACTTCTTGTTTGTTTCGACGCTAACTGGAAGAAGTCTTGAAATTCGAGATTACTTAAAGAAAATGTACATTTATAACACTCAATCAGAGAAAAATACTGTCTTCAATTCTTTAATGGTGACCACTTTGAAATAGAACAACGTTCCTCTAGTCCATTTCGCCCATATCGTCGACTATATCAATCAACCAATTAGTGCACCAGTTGTTGTGTGCTAGAAGTTTGACATATTTAATAAAGTCACTGATTTTTTTTTTAAACTGGGCTCCTAGAAATGCGGCAAAAAGGGCTTCCAAAACATTTTCTTAGGCAGCACTTGAAGCTAAACCAGAAAGCTATGTTAAATCAATAATCCACTACAGGATAACCTGCAAAACATTTTCTTTGAAGGCTGGTTTCATATATCAGTAAGAATGCTGCTATTGCTACAGAATAACTTGAGCAATCCTTTCCAATGTATTACTGACAGATTTCTGAAAAATTCACTGTATTAATAAACTGGTAAATAGGCATGCAAACAAAACAATAGAACTGTTAGAATTTTGTAACAAATTGTGAAGACTTCTCTTTCATTAACAAAGAGTAATCTGCTAATGAAATCTACTTTTTGATCTAAAGAATGTTGCAAAACTATTATTTGGATTTTTTATCACACTATTTTTAAATATAGCTGTTTCGAATGTTAATAGGAAATGTCATTTATTGTGCTGGATAAAAATAAAAATATCAAGCCCTTTTCACCTCAATTTACTTGCCAGTCACAAAACGAGGTACGGTAGACAGTAATTTATTTACATCACGTTTCTAGGGCATAAATGCTGAAATTCAACACTGAATTGAACAAAAGATACTGGTAACATGAAAGCACAGGAGCAGCAACGTTTTTGTTTTTAATTCAAAACCTACAATACAAGTAGCAAATTAAAAATTAATGAAAATCTAGAGGTTTGTCTGAGAGATCAAGCAAAGTAGTGCATATCCACATCAGACTTTTAACAATATTACTTATGATGCTTGCAAAAGGTTTTAAGTCAAATATTGACAATTGGATCATAAAAGAAAGACTATTTAATTTTCTGTCCAGGATGATCAATTTCAATCTTGGGAATAGCCGGGCAGTAAAAATAGAATAAGAATTGGGAAAGATACCAAGAAATAATGTGCTATGATTTTCACATGCTGGCATAATAAATTGTGAGATTGTAAAAACTTTTTAAAACAAAATCAGACAAAGTTATATTACCTGATAAATTTAATAAAAATGTAACATATAGACAGAAAGCCAAAACTGAGCTTAATTCAATGCAACTTAGGCAGCTGAATCCTGACACAAATATTCATGACATAAAGTGTCTTTCTGCGAGAATGAATAATAATGATAATTTTGACAAATGTGCTGCTTTTTGGAAAAAAAAACACCTTTTAAGCAAAACAAAATTAAGTCGAATGAAGAGATTCACAAAAAAAATCCTATCATCGGCGTGCATGAGGGCATATTGGTAACATTCAGACTTTTCCTTCCCAAGCAGCTGTCCTGTTTTTGATGATCATGCGCCTGAAGACTGGTGAATCTTAGCATGGCGAAGCGCCAAAACATATTGAAAAGACTCAAGTACACCCAACATATTTACATAACCAAGTTACGATCCAAAAACAGGGATCTGCGGCCTGAGAACTTCGTAATGCTATTCAAAACGCGATAAGTGAAATTCAAATGAAATTGGACACATTTTGGCGATATTTTCCAACCGTTTTCGTTGTCGGTTAGCGACTTACTTGTTTTGAATGAAATTTAGATAAACATGGCGGGACAAAATGTATTTTTGAACACAAAACGCGCAAGTGATTACATCGCCGCCGATTCCTCATGCCACAGAAAGAAATTGTGCCTTTAATTACGACACCTAGCAGGACAGTGTGTTAAAGTTAATCCCGCAATTATAGATAAAACTTGCGAGATTTAATACCCGAGTATTCGCCCAACATGAGCTTATCACTTTCTTCTTTAGTCGGTACAGTGCACGCAAGAATGGCCCTCACCTTCAAATTTTAAAATCGATCTTTCAGCGACCCAGCCTCTCACAGGATCCTGTCCAAAAAACTGCACATGATAAAATCTAGCTCTTCCCTTATACTTGAAGGACACTGCAGTGTTTGGGTCGTAAGAAACCATCGAAGGCCACCAAGGATGGCCTGGGATTTTCGACCACACTACATCTCCGACGAGCCATGAAGCTGAGTTGTTACTCTGGTTCGGACTTGTTGAAACTTTCGAATCCTTCGCGTGGGGACTCTCCGAAAGTTCCGACGAACTGGCTTCATCTTTGGACTCTACTGCTGCCATCCAAATAGACGGCAGAGTAAAAATCCACGCAATAAATTTAGGTTAAAGCAGCACTTCACTCTCGTCGCGGGCTAAATCTTCAAAGCGTTGCAGTCGAACAACGGTTCTGTCACTCTGATTGGTTCTCGCGATACACATGGCTCAAAATTGGCGGTCGCCGAAGGTTGCCGAATATTGGTCGACAACTTTTTTAAATCAACCGAGTAAACCCGAGAATTGCCGAAGATCAGTCCGATTCAAGCGACCACCCATATCGATTTAGCAACGCAGACGAAAAGTCGATAATGATTAAAAAATGGTTTTAAAAATCAAAAAAATATTAAAAAATGAACCTTTGTGGTTTCCACTAGCCCAGTTGTGGCCCCCTGTCTCTCCCCGCAGGCCAAAGATTAGCCTGCGTACCAGTCGGTTTTAGGGGGTGATTTTTGTTTTTGGTGCCCATATATTTAGCAACGCGAAGTTATCGTTTTTCTGGTTCGGCCTCGATTCAGCTTACACGGAAAAAAAAAACAGACGCCAGGCCAGAGTCCACGTGCGCTTCGCACGTGACTTCTCCCAAAACTCATCCCCTGTGCACTATACGCGGGTATGGAGTTGTCATTTTCCCATAAGGTCTAGCTGTCGTAGATTTTCAAAATGGCGGACGGTATCGCCATTCCGGTACAAGTGAAGATTCACGTTCAAGAAATGGTTAAAACTGAGTTTGAGATTCAAAACATTATACAAGACATACGGAAATGTTATGGACCATTACGTTTACTTAATGATATCAACTTGAAGGTGAAACAAAAGCTGAATTCTCTGAGACAAAAAGTTGAGGTACGTGGAAGTTCTGGGAAGTTTCTTCAGCACCTTAAGCTTGTTAGCCAGTATAAATCAGTAAAATCGTTACCTGGGATGATGAAGATTACAGGATTAATATGTATTAACAATCAATAATATGAGTATTTATTTGTAAAATTGTAAGTTACGTATATAAATCTTGACTGTTGCTTCTTCATTCATACAAAGATTGGATGAATCCGCTGCGATCCAGGTTGCCTGCCTGCTGCTTTGAGGCAGTTTATTTTAGTCTGTGATCCGGATAGCTTTGGTCATAGGATTGACTGGAGTCCACTTGGCCTGTAATTGTACGAGTTATTAACAAAATCGAGTTTTATTATTGACCAATTTGGACAACATGAAGTTCTCTGTTAAAAAAAACAAAAGAAGAAGCTTAAAATATTTCGAATTTTGCTACAGTTATCATTATTTGGTAGCTACGTAGAACTTTCACCACTGTTATTCATAATTGGATGAATGACAGAGGTGACAGTTCTCTACAATTGCAACTACCAATTAAAAGCTATAGCAAAATTTGCAATATTTTAAGCTTTTTTAAAATTAAAACACATGACAGTTGAAAGTTTTTGCGAGCAGTGAAAAAAAAAACTTTCAAGACGCATACTGTCCTATACACTATCCTACTTATAATAGGGAGCTTAAACAACAACAACAGAAGGCTATGAAAACATCACTAAAAAGTGAAGTCGCACTGCTTCAAACTTTATCGCACTTATTCCACCTCGTTCAATTTGTCAGATGTTGGCAGTTTTTACTGGAGTTGAATTGTAAAAGACTGTATCAAAGTTCAGGAAAAGAAAAAGAAAGTCTTTGTCTTGTGTTCACGTCCTCCTCAAAACGTGAAATTAGGTATTTTCTCGTTGTAGTCATTGTTTTGCCAATCCAGACCTATTGCTTTTTTGCTGTTCTCGTTGATGTTGCCGTTGTCATTGCTAAAGCTTAAAGAGTGATACCCTGGGACCCAAACTAAGCGCATGCTCATTCATGGGATTGTTTGGGGGGACAGGTTGAACAGCTGTAGAGGACTAAGTAGAGAGGACTGAAATGGACTGGGCCCAAGCCCTGAATCGTGGGATGATGCAATCGAATGTAATCAGAACGACTGAGTGTCAAGTGCAGTAAAGATGTTGAGTTTTACAGATTATTTGTCGTTTAGCTGTTGCCTTTGACCTGGATTGGGCTAACGCAGCCACCTTGAATGTTACAAGACATACAAGTTGTTGTGTTTTTTGTGTACAAATAACTTCAGGAACTTTCCGGTCCATGCATACTTACCTTTGTATGAGCTGTGTTTTCTTTCTGGTTGTTTTGGCTTCATGGTAAAGAAGCCATCCCTGAAGCTGTTTCACAGTGCATTCTTCTGGTTTTTCTTGAGGTAAAATTGCACCAGGCATATCTTCTTCTTTCAGCTTCACATTTTCATGCTTTTTTCTTTCAATTCCACCTTCCATTTTGCTATTTTGAGCTGTGTAAACCCTGCTGAAACATTCCACTTCGCTTTCCGCCATGTTTGTTTACATTCGCGTCCCCCCAAATAATTCCATAAATGCGCGGGCGCCTAGTTTGGGTCTCAGGCTATCACACTTTTCCAAAGTGAGTTATTTCTCTGTCTCTTATTAATAATGGTAAATGAACTGAGTAGAGTGCAATTTGGTCTGAAATCATATGCTTGATTTTAATATTGAACGAGCGTGCCACGCGAGTTTGATTTGAAATAACAAGTATGATTTCAGACCAAAGTTGCACCATGTGAAGTTCTATTACCAGTTTATTACAGCCTTTTTGAAATTGCAGTCAGTGCCAATATTTATTTGATCTACTGTTGTGGTGGCCAGCATGAATGACAGGATTAAAAACAGCTGTAATTTACAGCAAAAAATAGCGTGATTCGTTAATAAATCATACTACTGAGGGCCAATCAGATTGCAGGGATCACCATTGATTTCAAAATGGATATAATAATGTTGAAATCAGGACCGTTCATAGCTAACCAATTTTGTTATAGTTATGATTAAAATATTACCCATGGCTGTGGTCTTAATTAAGGTATAGGGAAACTGATCAGCAGCATGAAGAATAAATTTAAGTTTGCAGTCACCCTGATTGGGGATTTTTGATGCCTATTCTAGACTGCATTTACGAAATACAGCTGAATCTGATATAGGCTAAGAACTCCATGATCCCCGCCAATGGTACAAAACCCACCATACAATTCCCCAAGTATCCACCTAAATGATAAGGTTCCAGGGATTTAGTTATTTTCTTATTTTTTTGTTTAATGGATAGGACCCTTTGGATTCAACATTGTTCCTTAAAGTGACACAGGGTTCTTAATAGGATTTGAAGTAGGCATCTGCTCAACCTGGCGGCTGTGACAAATGGATGGGCCGTAAACTAGGGAGGGAAAAGCAGCAAATAAAATGCAAAGTAATCGGCTAGCACTTACAAAGTAGGTGGCAATCAATCAGCTGGTGCCAGCTTCTATTGAGAACCCTGTGACAACTTCCAGGTTTCTTGCAAGTAGACTTCACCTGAGACTTTTCTGATGAACTGTATTTTTTTTATTCTCTTTACCTGGAGTAGTCAATTGATAAAAATCGGTATCCATCAAGTGATTTTTATCGATTGATAACGAAAATCGGTGAAAATCGATAAACTAAATTGCTGTGTCAAATCGATATTATTATTTTTCATGATTTTAACGAATATAACAGAAGTACACCATTGTTGTTTTTTGGCATGAGTTAGATAGTACAGCTGAGAGAACACATCCACTGAGATCGATTTTCATGTTTGCTGAGTAACAACTTACTCAGCAAAATTATTGCAACTCAATTGTCAATAAATAATACTGTTTGCTTGAATTCAGTTTTCATTTTTTTATGAACAGATGTACCGTAAAATTCCGAAAATAAGCCCCAGGGCTTATATTTTTTCAAAGGCCCTTTTTGAGGGGGTTTTATTCGGAGGGGCTTATCTACAGAAAATTGATTGGGCTAGCCTTATAGTTGGAAGTAAATTTATCGTTTTGGCTTTGTTTTACTTTGTATTTGAGGGCAATTTTCCAAGTACGAGCCCCCGGGGGGCTTATATTTGGAGGGGCGATTTAACGGAGCGTTTTTTGCGTAACCAGTTTGGGAGGCTTATATTTGGAGGGGCTTATACATGGAGGGGCTTATTTTCAGAATTTTATGGTATATTCCAATATGAATAGATGAAATTGGTAAAAATCTAGATAAATCGATGAACAAAATGAGTGTGTCATCGATTTCTACCAATTTTTCGATGCAATCGATATCAATCAAATCAGATTTACCGAGTTTCATTGATATCAATTGATAAATCGATACCAATTTTTATCGATTAACTTCTCCAGGTCTTTACCACTTCTAAAGGTATCATTGCCATTACCAACATTTGTATTTTAATCATTCTTATTTTTATTATGACTTAGTATACTGGTGTTTTTATGAGAAAAGTATTAAAGATTGAGCACAAAAAGCCAAATACAAAATTTTGCATTAATTTCTTTTAGTGTTTAGAGCAAGTGGCCTTTGAGCAAGATAAAGAATCTGACCGCCTGGCAATTCTAGCAGTGATGCAACATCATAGAAAGGAGTTGTCAAAGTATATTGAATTCTTTTTTCTACATATTAGGAAATTTCATTTACCAGTATTTGTAGTATACCAAGAGAACTAGGAATGACTCCATTGAGTGCATAGATACGTGTATGTTACATTGCAAAATTAAATTCAGATTAAAATTTTTTAACCAAGGTTGATTCTCAATTTTCTTTGTGTTCTAGCCCTAATTCATGAATAATTAGGGCTTAGGAGACAAAGGAAATAGCGAATCAACCTTGGATAAAAAATATTAACCTGAATTTAGGTTTAATGATTTGCAGTAAGAAGAGCAGTCATACTGTTCTGTTATTCTCGTTTTTACTTACTTACTCATAAATTCATTTTTGTCTTTTTTTCATAAATCTCTCCAGTCTACAAACATCAATCAGGAAAGCCAATCTAGATTCCAAGACCATTATTGACAAAAGTGAAAAGGAAGAGTTGTTGGGTCGACAGTCTAGTTCTAATATGAGACAAAGGTTGGTTAAGAACAAAGGGGATTTCTAATATAATTGGCAATTATTGATGAGGCCAATGGCTATAAATAGCTATTAGGCCATCCCCCCCTTTTTTTTGTTTAGCGTTGAATGCATTTCCTGATATTGGGTCAGTCGGTCAGGTTAAAACAAAAAAAACTAAAAAAATCACAAGAAGTCTTTGAATAGGAGGCCCTGGTACCCTGGGACGACGTTAAAAGTTAACATTCACACAACTGGATTAACAAAATGTACAATTTACTGTAAAAAATGTTCCTGTTTTTCTCTATGCTGTTACTATGATCATTTTTCAGACAGATTGAAATAAATATTCCAAGTGAAAAATGGTTTATGTCATTACCTTTTTTTTAAAAAAATGCCAAAAATTTGGGTCGGTCGGACGGTGCTAAACAGAGAAAAAAAGAGGATGGCCTTATTCCAAACAAATTCATAAAAATAATTTTTATTTTCAGCCAATCTGATGCTTTGAACTCTTAATATCTTGTTGTCAGCAGTGCTTGTTCACGACAGCATAGGGATTCATTTCCTACCTAAGACCCCGATTGTAAGGCCGAAAGGGTTATTATTATGAGTTTAAGCTATAGATTAATAGCTGATCCTGGAAAATATCAGTTTGCACTGTTGTAACCCCAGGTACTCTGGAGTTAACATGGTTAAAGAGGCAGGAGTGAACAAAGGATTTTTTTGGGTTTCAAATTTTCCATTGTAGGATTCTTTTGGGTAGGAAAACGTAGAAAGTATTTTTCTTTTTTGGTGCCTTGGTTTACACAGGTTTTTTGGGGGGATATTCAAAGCAGTCTGAAGATTTGTGTAGTACTGCTTGTGTGAGTATGCTGGCTGTATAGTTCTGCCTGATAAAGTACACAACCATGAGGGTTAATTTTTGGTCCAGAGATTTGAAGGGGTTTCTTTGAAAGCCCTAGGGATTGCTTTGAGTTTTGTTTTTTGACCTCTTTTGATCATCCCTATCACCTTAACCCTGGGGCATCCACCCCCCGCACTCCCTGCCTGCCCTTGGACATCTAAAATGCACCCACAGTCCCACAGTACAGGCATAACACCTGAAATTGCCTTTACAATATTACATTGGTACTGTACAGAAACATCTGTAGTGTTTTTATATAATTTATTAGAGAAAATATGTCTACCCCTAAGTTCTTTGCTTTATGGTATTGTATCTGTTACTTTTAATTTAGAAATTTTAACAAGGAGAATTTAGCCAAGACTGCAAGCAATATAACACAAGATTTAAGGAGCATTGCAAGAATGATGGAGAGTCAAGTCAAGCAGAGTGAAGCAGATATGCAGGCATTAGGTAAGATACAACACAAGTCATTCTTCTTTGGTAAATGTTGGGTCCAGTTGTTTTATAGCTACAATGAGCTAATCTTAATATAAGTTAACTGATAGTTGAGAATACCCCTTGAAGAATTGTGATACAGACAGCCAAATAACTGTTGGCGTGAACAACACCTACAAGGAACACCAGTCTTTCCTTTGCAGTTAATGGCACATTTGCATGGCAAGGATTCTGCATGATTTTGAAACAAATTGTATTGTAGTCTTTGGAGTTTTAGTGAGCATTTAACGAGTGTTAACATTGTTTCTTGAGCAAGGCTAGGCTTTTTCTATCGGCGGTTGCCCCCCCCCCCCCTCCCTCCCCTTTTTTTCTTTTCCTTTTCCCACTCTTTATCAGTGCAAGCATGCCTGTCCTTTTTCATTTCTGCAAGGGGGCTAGTGGCTGGGTTTCATTAAAGAGAGCAAGAGATATAGTTGATATTTTGAAAAAGGAATTTTTAAAAATTAACAACAAAATTTGATTTGATATACAGGGCTGAACACTGCAGTATTTGAACTTAAGTGACGGAGAGTAAAAACAAAGAACACATGGTTTTTCTGAAGGAAATTCACTGTTTCAGAGTGCAGAACATTTTTTTTCGACTTGTCATGCACTTAAAAGTTATCAAGGGTAAAATTATATGAAAATAATCTGAAGGGAAACAAGAATTACTTTGAGTTAGCAGAAGGAGCGAGTTATCGAGGGCTTGAGTAACTGAGGGTGGAATTACCATAAAACTATGAAGGTAATCCAGGGGAAATTGATTTTGGCTCAAACTAGGGTGATGTACAAGTTAGCGAGGGTTCGAGTTCTAGTGAAAGTCAACTGCACATTCCTAGACAGAAAATTGTTATCTAACATTTTCCTTATTCCTGAGTAAAAGTTTTAACTTTTAAAACCTTTTTTGAGGAATTCAGGCTTGGAAGTGGAGTAACATTTTTTGTTATGTCTGATTTCTAGCTTCCTCATCTGCGCAGATAAAAGATACACAAGATGAATACAAGGGATTATCAGGTATAATTCAGACCAGCAAAAACCTGCTAAACAAATACAACAGAAGAGAAATCACAGATCGCTTACTTATTTTCTTTGGACTTGTACTGTTCTTTTCCACCGTTCTTTACATTTTGAAAAAGCGGCTTCCAATATTTGGAGGATGAAAACTATTCTTAGGGCTTAAAAGCCCATTTTTTTCCTCTTATATTTAGTCAAATGTGCTATGCTCTTGTTACCCATATTGCCTTTTTTTTTCTTTGCTTAAAAGATGCTCAGGAGCTGTTTAATAGACCAATGACACACATGAATTCAACATTAATTTTGTTGATCAACAAAATAAAAATAATGTTGCGGCTCTAATTGATAAAAAATGTTGAACAGAGTGTATTCAACCTCAAGTTTATCAGTTGAATATCAACTGCATGAGGTATTGATGTAAACTATGGTTACCTTACCTTAGCCTACCTTGCATACAGGATTTTAATAATGCTGATGATATACAGCTGTAACTTTTAAGTTGTGGAGGAAATTAACATATATTGTTTTGTGACAATAGTCTGGCACATTTGATTTCAAATTCCATCAAAAGTTATACAATAAATTATTTAATATAAAGATCAGTGTTATTATAAGAAAGTTGTCCATGCCATGTTGAAAATTTAGCTGCTCCTTTTTTAAGTGAAGTGCACAGAAGATGTACAAAATTTAACATAATCATTATAGTAGCGAAAGGGGAAGGGTGAGAGGGGAGAGGAGGTTACAGTTAAGGGAAGGGAATGTGGGGTGGGGTTGACCACCTAGGGTTGAGAACAAGAGGTGAGGGGAGGGAAGGGGAGGGGAGGGGTAAGGGTAATGGTTTCTATAGATTTCTGAGTTACAGTGTGTGCTTTGGTAACTGATATTCCACTAATAGAACAAGCTTTCATACTTCAACAAAAGGACGTTTTTGTGAGAGAAAATGAAAATGACGTGCAGATTTAAATCTGGCAACATGAAATACTCCAAACACTCTCGACAGCCCTTATGTTGGTCATGTTGTGTTTTTGTCAAAACAATTCAGTCACTTCAAAAAATATTGGAGTGATGGATCCAAGTCAATATGACATTCAATAACTCACACTTCAGATAATTTAGAATGAATGCAAGTATGTGAAAGTTTTAGGGAAAAAAATAAATTCAAATTTTACACAGTGAGCAACTCTTAATGTGCTCAAATTTAAAAAGATCACTTACAGAAACTGTGGCTTTGGAGAATTTATGGCACCTTTGTAGCTTCAGCTAGTAAGTTTTAATAGTCCACTCAATGACAGAATAGAAAATCTTACAAAAGGATTCTTAAATTTATATTAGATGACTTGGAACTTAGTTATAACACTTTATACAACAGATGTATACATAATACGTTAATTTTACTCATCAAAGATATATTTTTTACTATTATAAGTATTCCATCTACATGAAGAATATGTTCAATCTATTTATTCAATCCTATAATTTATGCAGCCGCTATAATAATTATAATTCTATCTTCCTTTACCTTAATCTACAAATTACGGCCTCTATTCTTTTTGTTACCAAGCTGCTAAACAATGGAACTTGCTGCCGAACTCTATGAGAATTAGTAACTTTGCTGACGTCAAGAAAACATTGGCTAACCTTGACATGCGGGCCTAGATATCAATACATAATTCTGTTAATAGAATATAATTTAGATTTGGAATTACAAGGGCGGATCCAGAAAATACAGAAAGGGGTGTCCAGGGCACCTATCAGCTGTAGAGATACTATTTATTTTACTGAATATTCTTTTTGAAAGAATACAAAATTTCACAGAAAAACAGGCAAGGGGCGGGCTGCAGTCCCCTTGGCCGACCCCTAAATCCGCCCATTAATTGTGGATCTCTTAATATATTGTAATATATTAAATCTGCTGTAATATAGCCCCTGTTGATAAATATAGTAGGTGTTGTTGTTTTCTTCTGTTGTTGTTGTTGTTGTTCTCTCGAGGGGTGCAATGCAAACCCTATTCAGTCAGTCTAGTGTATCAAGCCTTGGCAGGACTGAAGAGAGAGAGAGAGAAAAAACTCTCCTTACATGAAATCATGAAATTGGAGCTCAAGCAACAAATACTGAACAACTACTGCGACGGCTACGAAAACGTCACTTAAAAAGCAAAGTGGCGCTGCTTCAAACTTTATCGCGCTTATTCCATTTCGTTCAATTCAAATGTTGGCAAATTTTTCTGGATTTGAATTCTAAAAAACTTTATCAAGGTTCAGGAAACGAAAAAGAAAGTCGTTGTCGAGTGTTCACGTCCTCCACAGAAAGTGAAATTAGACATAGCAGAAAATGCAAAGAAATGTACAAAATAGCGTGATGCACGTGCAAAGTTGTTGTTTTGCCAATCTAAACCTATTGCTTTTTTGCCGTTCTCGTTAACGTCGCCGTCGTCTTTGCTTAAGCTTCCTATTGACAATCCTGAGGGGACTGTGTGCAATCTAATTGCCGGCGACAAGAGGAGCCCGCATTCCTAATCTCTAGGTTTCTTTGACGCATGCAAGGCACGTTTGTTATAGCTAGCTTCGTTTAAACTTCCACTTAAAATAAACGGAATGCACAGAACGCAGTTAGGACAATCCATCACTCATAATCTGGTTAACTGTGTTTTCTATTTACCATCTATCAAACTTACGCAAACCACAGCGTTCTCTAACATGTTAAGGCATGGCTCAAGTTTTGGTCTCGACCCCTTGCGAAGATGAAAATGTTCTTCTTTTAGGACCATGCATTTGATTCTAAACGTTTCTGAAAACTTGCTTGAGTTCGAACAAGAACTGGATTGACCTTGGATTGTCGTTACCGCACTCCGTAACCTGTGGTTATAATCTAGTATTATTGAAATATTATTATATACTGTTTTTCCTTCTGGCTTATTCAGATTGCTTAAATGAACCAAACTTGAGCAATGAAAAAAATATCTACAAAACATCTTGTGTATTGAAAGTTGTCAGAGCGATTTTCGTATGACCTTGAAAAATGGTTTCGGTAAGTGTTCGTTATTTGTTTTATCAGCCAATGCATAAAAAAGTCAAAACATAGCCTCTTCGTTTTCCCGTCAAAGAAAACCCTAATATGGAGCAGGCATTGTTCGATTGGCCGATCGTTTTGCAGTATGACGTCAAGGCGAAGTATGGATTGATTTCTAGAACGTTCTTGGGCTTTTTCACCCGAGCGTTTGCTTAACCAACCAAAAGCCACGCGCGTTTGTATCCGCTCGATTAACCAATCAGATCGCTCTATTTCCGTTCGTTTGTTGTTTCTGTTTTGTTCGCGCGTTTTCATTTCAAGGTCAAACGAAAATCGCTATATTCAGGACCAAAACAAGAGCCTTCAGTGATAGCGTGAGGTTTTCGTATAATTTACAATGTGCTTATCAAGAGTAATTCAGCTGATATCAATCTACATCTTTTTCCGTGATATTCACATTGTGACCACACAGTTTTCATTGTGTATAATCAGGTTTATGTTTGGATGCAACAGCAGCAACAAGTGCTGCCCCTTTTCCAGAACCATCCTCGGACAGTACGAGAGTAACGTTGCCTTCTGGTAAAATATCTTTTAGGGTTTCCTCCATGTATCGCTTGAACTTTGGGTGCTTCTTAAACAAGCTGCCATCAACACCAATAGTAGTGGTATAGTTCTTTGTTTTCTGTTTTTGAAATTTAAAACACTGGGTTAAAAACTAAATTTAATGAACCTTATTTGACAGCTTTCGTGTGTTTTGGACCAAGGAAAGAACTTCTTCATTAATTATTACTTAATAGATACTGAAAAAGAGAAAAGGAAAAGTTTCAACATACTTTTTCTCACGCGTGGTATCCCTGAGATCATCGTATTAGCAGTTTTAAATTACGGAAGGCAAGCAAGTGTCAAAAATCACTTTTTTGCTACATATTTGTAACAGAATACATAAATGTAATAGAATGAAAAAAAGGAACAAAACAAATCAAAATAAACCGTGTGCAAGTTTTTTATAAATTTTATTTATTTTTTTATAGAGGTTATGCATGTTAAGCTGCGAATCAAACCAAGCACTCAGGTTCCTCACAAAAATGCAGGATAATTAGTTGATAACATTTAGCTTGTAACAGACCATTCCACGGTGTTTTTCTTCTTCAACCTTTGACACAGACATGTTAGGGAAAATCTGTCGACACCGCTGGAAAGAGCACCTTTAAATTACCAACCTTGTCAAGTTTGAAGGTAATTTGTTGAAAACTAACGGAAATATAGCTCCTCAAAGTCGCGGAATTTTACAGACATTTGTCATATGGTGGGGGCACAAACTTGTCACCCACCATATAACGAACAGGGGCGTAGCTAGCTTGGCGAGTATTTGTAGGCCTGGCTGCCTTTCATTTCCACATATCCTGAAAATTGCACGCATGTCTAGTTTTCTCTGACCTCACCAACACTAGCTTATAAGCTCTCCCCAACAACGCATAATTTACCACAAGAGGTAGAGTGATCAAACCAAACATTTGTAGGTCCTGGAGCCCGTTTCTCGAAAGTCCCGATAATTAACGGGCCCGTAAAGCTGTTATTGTTTACATGCAAGACAGAGGTTTCAATAGTTTTGCATCTAACTTGATAAAACTATCAGTTAATGAAACAAAATGGAGCGGTTTGTTCGCCAGGACCAGCGCTCTTATTCTTTATATTTCTATTTGAAAATTTGATTTCGGGCCCGAAAAGTTAGCGGGCCTTTCGAGAAACGAGCCCCTGGCCTACAAGTCTATGGGCTGGCTATGCCTCAGACGAAAGTCTGTAAATTTTCGCAATTTTACGAAGGTATATCTTCGCTCATTTACGACGTATCACTTCCAAACCAAATTTTAAGGCCCTCTTTGTCTAGTGGTGTTGACGAATTTTACCTACCTAGGGCATGTCAAAAGTTGAGTAAACCGTTCAAGGGTCCATGATTGTAGCTGTGTCTTTCTCCTCATTGACTTAATTTGACACAAAGTAATGGCAGCACACGTTATTTTGTCCCTTTAATTATATTGGTAGACTAACATACCTTGATAATTGCAGCAATTCCTGCAGCAGCTAGCCTGGCAGCTCTGATAGAAACAGCGGCACAAACTTGTTTTAATATCTCAATATCAGACTCAGATGCATTCACTCCCATTTCATTCATGACCTGATCAATCTTGTATCCGTCATGGCTGTTAAAAAAAAAATTCACAAATGAGAACCATGTGGGTTGAGTTTGTTGTTGGTCCTCTCCCTTGCTCCGAGAGGGTTTTCTCCGGGTACTTCGGACTTTTCCCCTCTCCTTAAAAACGAACACTTCCAACTTCCAGTTCGATCTGAACAGCTTGGAAAGCACGGACACGTTTGAGTTCAACTCCTAAGTGCTCCGTGGGTAAACAAACAAAAAACATGACGAATTTAATAGCTATTGATGAAACGACAATCTTCAAAGATTTACGTAACGATCGCATTGGCTGGCAAGGTCTATAGTCATGCGATGACAGCAAAGAAATCTACCAAAAAGTGTGATGCTTGTTTTGAGGCATTGGTTTACGTATTTAACTATTTATTTTAGTTTTCTCATTATGAATTTCTGCTGTCACCGTCTAGGGGGCTCAAGCTCGCTAGTAGTGCTACCACAAATGATATATTATTTTGTTAATGACTCCACCTGCACCTTTTTGTTTATAGAAACTGAACACCTTTACTGAAAGGTTACATATTAAACAGACAAGATCTGTTTTCTGGAAACTGTTAACTCTTTTACCCAAATGTTACATATTCATACACAGCGGGATCGGTTTTAAGATTTAAAACATGCCTATTTCGTGGGATTTACACGATCTCATAAGGATTAACTGAAATCTACAAGATCGTTGAATTGAATTAAGCAACTTTATTATACTCATGTATTTTCAAAATTAATTAGGGAGTTTTAACTCTTATCGCCTCTTGTTGCTATTTTGTAAAGGCTTTACACACAAAGGTGTTGATCAGTTAATTTTTGAGAGACAATAGTACATTTTATTCCGAAGAAAATGACATTATTTAATGACATTGTTCACTTTGGCTAGTCCTTGTAAACGTGTTTGTCATCTATCATCATCATTATCATTATTATTATATTTATTATTATTATATTTATTATTATTATTATTATTATTATTATTATTATTATTATTATTATTATTGTTATTATAGAATATGACTGACCTAAATAAGCTTACGCTACCCGTAGGCATGCCAAATTTGTAAAACTGTTGTCAAAAACGAATAAAAAATGCAGGAGCCCATAAAAATGTGTGTAGGTATCAGTCATGGCTCTCCACCGAGGTGTATTGACATCAGAAGCTTATTTTAATAACAAACAGAATACTTATATTTCTTTTCTTCACCCTACCTTTCAATATCGGAAATAAACTTGGTGTGAAAGCTGTCTTTTTTACTAAACCTCCCAGCCTGGCCATTGAAAAGGAGTTTGTTCTGAATAAGCTCCATACAAACAAGTCTGGCGATTTCACCAAGGTACATCCCAGAAATCATCTTTTCAAATCTGAACAGAGTAACAAAAATCATGGGAATTACATTAATTGCCAACGAGCAACCTCGAGCAACCTCGCGAAGAAACGAAAGGTAACTTTTATGACGTCATGCAGAAAGAAAATATAAGAAGAATATGCCATGTAAAGTCAGGATTTCAAGTCTTTATGGAGTAGAACAGTTTAGTTGACCATTTTTAAGGTAATTTTCGGTCATGTAATCGAATTGAGTTCAAAATATTTTACCCAAATACACTGCCTGTTTATGCCGCTAAGAACTGAAAATAATAACGCCGCAAAATTTATTGTGTCTGTGAAGAAAGTAGTACAGGAGGGATGAAATTGTCCGTTTTTTGCGGTGGAATGTCATTAATTTGCAGTGGAATACATTAACGCCGATGACGTATATCACGTGCAGGAAGCTTCGCAAGAAACCGCTGGACCAGCTAATGGTGCAGATTTCGTCTTTACGAGTGGCGGCAGAGTCCCCCCTCTTCCGACACCACCATTAACATGTTCGGACCCTTGCATATCACGCTCAATAAGAAGACTCTGAAAGAGGCTCAAGTTGTGATATTCGCCTGCATGACAGCAAGAACAGAACTTGTTAATGACAGAACGGCTGATGCCTTTTTGATGGCTTTCCGTCATTTCGTGAGCTTGTGGGCCACCCACGTGTTTGCTCGTCCGACTGTGGAGGAAACTTCGTAGGTGCTAAACGTTACTTGTTTTATAATGTACATGTTACCGGTTAAATTTGATTTCAGGTTTGAAAACGTTTCACCCAGGTTGCTTCTCAATTTCCTTTGGCTTTTAGGGCTAGGAGTCGAAAGGAAGTTGAGAATCCACCTACACTAGATCAAAATTAACCTGAAATCAAATTTGACCTACAACATATACACTTGATAATAGTCCCAATTAGTACTTCTACTCGAGGTGGGAATGATCACTGAATAGACTACAGCTGAGACTACAACACAAGTAAAAACAAACTTACATCTGCATTCCAGGGTTAATGGACTCTTTGTCCACTTTTTCATCGAAGGCTGTTCTTAGATGATTCCAGGAACCGTTGTCACCAAACGCTCCCCACTCTGTGTTGATAATAACTTCTCGTGGATCGTTACAATCCCCAGTCCATTTTGGTACATTATTAAGGCTCTCCATATAGCACGCATTTGTTCCAGTTCCGAGAATCAGTCCAGCACTGACATATGGATTGCTGAGTGCGCACGACATCATTGTTCCTGTTGTGTCATTGACAAGTGTCACAAGACCCACACTTCCACTCTGAAAAAAAAACGGTAATTTTCATGTTGCGCTGACTTGCTTGCAGCGGAGGCTGGAACACAAACCTTACAAGGGCTACCATTAAGGCAAACGATGGAGGTTGTTTTTCCAAGATAGGATTTTTGCCCGGGCCTTTTTGAAGCAAAAATTGGCAATTCAGCCTTAGGTGCATTTTTTAGTGCGAACAGAGTAATTTCAATGCAGTATATAAAGGTGGCTATTATGCGGAAGTCTCAATAAAGAAACATGAAAGTGGGCTTGTAGCCAGAGTAACACAGTTTTATCTTGTGAGACCTAGCCTCGTCCTAGGCCAATTAATTCGCGCTATCCGAGTAGCAAGCTTGAAAGGTGACGTCAAATCCGAAATCACCGTGGATGAAAGGGAACGAGGCTGTCAGGGTAGGACCCAGTAAGTAAAGGTGATCATTCACTGAGGTTTGACGTTCCAAGAAAGCCAGAGAAATCGGATGTTAAGAAAAGCAGGGTAAATTTAAATAACAAGCATTTTGACATGTAATGGCCTGACCTGGTACAATTTTATTCCCCTAAGAACAAAACTTTTAAAATGAATAAGAACTCTAGCTCATAGGGGATAACCAAGGCACAGTGTAGACAAAATTACGTGCAGAGGTCGTCTTAAATTTTCTGACTGTGACCGTAAAAACAGCAAGCCTTCGAACTAAATCTACCTTGTTGAATTGAATACTTACAGATTTGGGAAACAGGACCACAAATAAAACCCAAAACTCACCAATCCTTTTCTATCTATCGCTTCTTTGAGAAGTCTGACAACATCTTTATTCTCTACACCAGTGGCAGAAAAGCCTTTGGTCCACTTAATCAGTAAACCAGACGTCAAGGATAGCTGCTGAACTGGAAATGAAAATGTGAACCCCAGTGGCAGATTATTAGCACTGATTCTATTTTTCTTGACAAACAGCGCGATGCAATCAGCGATGTAATCAAAAAGCGTTATAGCATCACTTGTCATCAATGCTTTTTCCAGTGGGTAAATGTCACTTTTCATTTCAACCTCGCCTTTGTAAACGGAGATCGAAAGCACCCGGAAGTTGCTACCTCCTAAGTCCACAGCCAAAAAGGATCCCTCTTCTGTTCCATCTGGTATTGCTCGAACATAGGTTGGAAGCATTTTTACTGGGCTATCTGCTCGTACTCGTTCATCGGCTGAGAGGCCTTTAGTAAAGTCACTAACGAGAAGGTTGACAATTTCCTCAAGGGATTCATGGGATATGTCAAAGGTTTCTAAGATTTTCACAATCTACAAGAAAACAACAAAACAAATTAACAGGAGGACAAAGTAATATTCAACTGAACTGCGTCAAAGAAATATCACAAAATTAAAGAATGACAAAAATGCATAGATTATGGCAGAGCACAGCCAAAACCTTGACACATCATAAAAATATAAGTATCAACGAGACAAAGTGCAACAAGGGGAAGTAAGAGTCTAGTGGATAATTTCTAAGGGAGAGTTGTCATTTCAGATGGTATAATATCCTGTCTCTTTAATTTACGATTTAGTTTGTGTCCGTCATTACATGTTATTGAGCAAAAGGAATATTTAAACTACGGAAATAAATGGATAAGAGCTTGATATAATAAAATAAGCGTATGAATGGTAATAAAACCCTTGTGCAAGAGTCTCTGGAGTTTTAGCTTTAACCCTTCTTCATGGCGAGGACTTTGCATAACTCTTGGCATAAGTTATTCCATATTTGGACTTGACCACGTGCCAGAATAGCCAGAGCTAGAATTTGCGAGAGAGCAGATCGGGTAGAAAACGCAAATGTATGTCTCAACACTCCGAAGGAAAAAACAAATTCTTATACCTCATTTCTTCCTGATAGGGCATCGGACAAGGAAGCAAAAAGCTGACGTGCAAATGGTATAGCTGAAAACATCTTGGATCACAATTCAGCTAAAAATCTGGAAGAAAAAGTGTACAGGGTAAACTTCATGTATGTGAAAAATATGTAAAGATAACAACTCTTATTGAAGCTCTGTTCACGTAAAGTTCCGACAAGGGATGTGGCTTTCGAAACAGCGACATAAGGCGCTCAGATGAGGTAATGAGCAACAACACAAAGATGTGTTTAACATCCAAGGTCATGCAACGGTGATGAAGACAAGCACATTAGTGAAATATAGAGATATGGCTTCCTCCTCAATGCACGAAAAAAAAGGTTTTGAAATTCAAACTTGGGACATACATACCTTACTAATTAGAGGATACTGTTAAATATCTAAGAAATTCATGGCCGATTAGGTCTTAAGCCGACTATAGCTAATCGGATACACATGAAGATGTTAGATCACCCTTCTCCACTGGTATACAGGCCTAGTATGAGCTCATGCATGAAAATTTGTTACAAATGTTACCAAGACCCTTTCTTTCTTTCATGACCTTTACTCGATTTGCTTCGCACAGCAGTTATTTGTCGAGTATTTGGAAAGGCTTTTTAGTGTATGCTTAGACTTATTTTTGTAGCTTCTTTGTCAATAACTGGAGTTGCTGACGGGCTGAGCATTTTTCCGCGGTTGAAGAATAGGGGCATATACATTGCTTGGAAAAACAATGAGTTTTAAAGGAGCGAGAAATGGCGACCTACATAAAACGATCGGGATGATGTTCTCTGGTAAATCGTATATTGACATCGAAACAAGTTTGATACAAATCGAACCAAACAGAACCGAGACACAGTTATGAACAAGAAAGTCACTATGTTGTTCGTCTTATTCTAGGCGCTTAGTTTTTACACTTAGTTCTTTTCGATCGGTTTCATGGTGACATAGAGTACTAAATATGCTAAAAACATGATGTTTACCGTGGAGTGGCGCTTCTAGACACTTTCTGAGGCCCAGCTGTTAGGGTAAAACTCCGAAAAGCGACTTGGCCTTGAAATAACTATGACGTAAGACAAGATGAAGGACCTCCTTTCTCTGCTCAACTGATCGGATTCGTCAAGTATTTTTCCTGTTTATATTTTACTGTTCTGTCACTGCAAAGAGTCGCAGAAATGTGCCTTCATAATATATTGTTACGAAAGCTATTCAAAAGGGGAATTAGTCGAGTCATTTTGTCGGTGCATGCACAGGCAAAAATTTCATCGACGGTTGCTGTCATTGTTTGTACTCTTATTTTAACACCTATATTGATACTAAATGTTTGTCTTGCAGGCTGTACAAGAATTTGTGATTTATAGATCACCTAATGGCCGTATGCACGAATACAAACGCCCTTAAACGTATAATCACAGGTAACCCAGGCTCACTGGCACGCAGGCTAGTCACGTACTGGTTTCATAACATGAGTAAATATAGAGAACATATGGGGCGAAGTTTGCTAGAAAATGGAAATAAAAATCGATAAAACTTATCATGTGGCGCGCGAGTTGTTGTTTTCGTTAATATGCACGCGAAGTTTAGAGAAAAATCGGGGGAGAAAAATAGTCTACTTCATCTTTCCCACATGGTATATAGGAAAAATGAAGCAGACTATTTTTCTCGAAACTTCGTGAGCATATTAAGGACAACAACAACTCGCCACATGGTAAGTTTCGTCGATTTTTATTTCCGTTTTCTAGCAAATTTCCAGACCTAAACTTCGCCCCATATCATGTTATCTATATTTACTCATGTTATGAAACCCGTACGTGACACAAACAGTAAGCCTAGGTTCCTGTGGTATAATGTTTACATCATGCGAAATGGACTGTTTCCAATTTTCCAGCCCATTATCGAGAAATAAGTCGCTTGCTCTTCTCACAGCACTTAACCTTCCTTTAGAAACCACTAGTTTATTTATTGTGCGTCTATGCATGTTCTTGGTCTAAGAATAAAATCAAACTTTGGTCTAAAAAAAATCCATATCTACCCTACGGATAGTCAGTGGAATTTCCGAAGGGGGAGGGGTAAAGAGTAAATTTTTTGAAGGGTAAGGGTGTCCATGTGAAATAACTTTTCCAGAGGGTCATGCAAAACTCGTTATACCATAATACGTAAACATTTACTGGCGCATATCATGTTGTCGTGGCGAACAAAAATGAACAAATAGTTGTCACGATGACTTAAGACCCGTAGAATTCCGAAAGTTCAATACGGCTACTCGAATTAATAAAGTCCCATTTCTTCTAAATTTGACCCCAATTGTCACGGCTGTCAGTCATACTCGAACTCGGATAACTGGCATAACTCGAATTCCTCGCCAACTCGAACTAATTTCGTTTTCCTTTATTGATAGAATTTGCCCCGATAACTTGAATTCTGGTCCTAGCAACTCGCCACGGATGCCATTCCATTAGCTGTTCTTGTCGCGTAAAACTCTAAAAGTTACACTATCCTAATTTGATTTTAATGAGTGCAAACATTTGACATTCATTTCCCAATCTTATGAGCAATACCGGATCATCAGAATAAGAATGCATAATTGTGTCATTGTGCAATTCCTGATGAGCCAAGATTAATTTGTACAGTATGGTATACTGAACTGCTGAAAACAGTAAACTATCAGTTATTTTGGCAAAGTAAACATTCGATAGATCCCCGTAACTCAAACTTGCACTAACTCGAACTGGTTGTCGCTACCCTTCAGCGTTTGAGTTTATACCGGGGCTCTACTATAGATTCAATAAGATAAATATACGTAGGAATTATCAATAAAATACGCCTCACCTTGTTTTACTTTTTGTTCTCTTACTTCCTGTGTGTTAATTTTCCCGCTCCGATTCGATTTTAGCAATTTCTTCCAAACCGCAGCAGTTCTCAAAGGTTTCTTTGTCTCTAACTGAAGTGTCAGACGACCAACAATTTCCGCGAACGCGAATGTCACATGAGAAAACGGGCACGAATCGTGTCACCTTACCATACCGTTCAAGGATCAAAACTCGGTGATCACATTGTCTCGACGATCTCAGCTCAAAGGTTAAAAAAGAGATCCGAATGGTGTTCATGCGCAGCAAAAAATGAAAAATGAAGATCTTAAAGCGCGAGAAATTAGGCCCACCAACAAAGTGCGGTTCATGAAAAATTTCAATGTAACCTGGGTGATGTACGAAACACAAAATTGATGGGATTTGCTCGGTGCGGCACCTGCATGTACGCGTTGATGGTCACAAACAGCCGAGATCGTGTCATGAAAAAATTAAACAGCCGGAACAACAATTCAATCTGATCGTGGGATATTTAAGTTTTGCCGCGAACTTCAGTCAACATGTCAATGTCGTCTTAACGTTATAATACTTCTGCAGTTATGTTAGTCTTGGGATTTGGTGGGCCACTGCACACAGCATAACTATAGTTTTTTGACGCTCGCTTGGTTTTATATCATGCACTCTTTGATACGGACGAGTACAAATGATACTACATTTCCAGAAAGGTTCTCTTCCTTTTCCTGTGTGACATAGCGAGGGCAAAGCAAATCGTATTATCTAAGAAGGGGTTGAATGACGCCTTTACCGGTCGATGAATCGTATAATAAAAAACCTGCTGTATTCAACCCCAGACTTGACGACCAACACCACACTCCTTCTTAATTGGCAAATTGCAATATTTACAAACATTGAACTACGAATGGGCAGCTTAAAATTCATACTAGTTTTGCTCTGCTATAAAACTAAAAGGATTATGGACCAAACTTTGAATGCGCGTGGCTGAATGGTGAGAAGAACTGGGGTTTGTCCAGTTCTCGTTGTCTTTGGCGCAACGCGCTGAAACAAACCATTTTCGTGGAAAAAAGAGAGAAAACATCGCCCCATGTAAGGGGAACGGCTGGGAAAGTATACGTCTGCTTGTGAAATCCAGAATCCAAGACTGTCTTGGCTTCCCTTACATGGAGCGAAAAAGCTATTACGTGAGCTTTTTGAAGCGTTCGAGGTTAGGATGCTATTCCTTATCTTGGCTGTAGTATTTAGGGTGACCTTTTTAGCCAAATGTTTTGCTATCTGTCTGCATTTTCGGCGCCATTTTGAATACGTTATATGTGCATGTAGGTTAAGGTGGCTCCGTAATTAATACAAGAGCATTTAGCTGTGACTAATTTTCTGTCATAACTTTTTCGATTTTAACGCGATGGCTGCGAAACTTTGTAAAGAACAACAGATATCATTCGGCAATAATACGAAATATTCCGATTTCATTGATGGTTAATATTTCTTGAGAAATTAGCGCTTAAAAGGACCCTAATGTTCAAAGAAAATCGCGTCTAGTAAAAAATTTTGCTGATATTTTTTACTGAAATTTCTGGTATCGGCTTTAATTGATATAATAAATATGCCAGACGAATTTCAGAAAAATCGTTGGAGCAGAAGTCCGTAACTAAAAGTCGCTCAACATTCAGCTGTGAAATTGTTTTGGAATTTCAAAAATAAATTACTATCAGGAAGAAGGAGACACAGGTTTGAATTTTCGGGACAAGTAAATTCAGTGTTTGCTAATTCTGAAAACAGAAGCCGATTGCCTATCGTGCTATTCTTTAAAAGATATTTTTCAGTTTTAGAAGCACTATAAATTGCTCCAAGCTTTGCTCTGACGTCGAATGACTTGTTCCTCGACATTTTTAAAATATCCCTTGGTAGTTTTGGTTCAAACTCCCGCTACATACATTTTGATGTATTCCAATGCATCCTCAACGGCTTTTCCTGCTGTACGTTGTTTCCAATTCAGGAAAAAGGTATTGGGATTGTAAGCTACCTTGTATCGAAGCTCAGATAGAACTGTCGAGCACCTTTGTTTATGACCAGAAAATGAGCACGAGCGGCAGCTCTGCGAGGAATTCGCACCTCAGCCAGGGGGGACGAATGACAATGATGCTCATTTCTGTGAACCGATCTGTATAAACATGTATTGCAGAGCAAAACATAATAATCAAGAAAAAAATACCCATTCATTGAAGGAAGGAGTGACAAAAATTTCAGAGTTGTAAATTTATTCACGGGCAGTATTTTTGCGATAATTTTATTTTGCACTGTGATGATGTTATTCGGTTCACAGGCATGGTCATCATTGTCGTTCGTCCCCCCTGGGTGAGGTGCGAATTCCTCGCAGAACTGCCGCTCGTGCTCATTTTGTAGTCATAAACAAAGGTGCTGGACAGTTCTATCTGAGCTCTGATACGAGGTAGCGTCCAATCTCAATACTTTTTTCCTGAGTTGGAAGCAACGAACAGCAGTAAAAGTCGTTGAAAATGCATTGTAATACATCAAAATGTATGCAGCAGGAGTTTGAGCCAAAACTGCCAAGGGATGTTTTAAAACTGTCGAAAAACAAGTAATTCTACTTCAGAGCAAGGTTTGGAGCAATTTATAGTGCTTCTAAAACTAAAAAGTACCTTTTAAAGAATAGCACGATAGGCAATCGGCTTTTGTTTTCAGAATTAGCAAACACTGAATTTACTTGTCCCGAAAATTCAAACCTGTGTCTCCTTCTATCTGATAGTAATTTATTTTTGAAATTCCAAAACAATTTCACAGCTGAATTTTGAGCGACTTTTAGTTACGGACTTCTGCTCCAACAATTTTTCTGAAATTCGTCTGGCATATTTATTATATCAATTAAAGCCGATACCAGAAATTTCAGTAAAAAATATCAGCAAAATTTTTTACTAGACGCGATTTTCTTTGAACATTAGGGTCCTTTTAAGCGCTAATTTCTCAAGAAATATTTACCATCAATGAAATCGGAATATTTCGTATTATTGCCGAATGATATCTGTTGTTCTTTGCAAAGTTTCGCAGCCATCGCGTTAAAATCGAAAAAGTTATGACGGAAAATTTGTCACAGCTAAATGCTCTTGTATTAATTACGGAGCCACCTTAACCAGATGATGCAACTGATGAAAACGTCTATAGAGGACGAAGTCATTTGAGTTCGGCGAGGCAATGAATTCGAAATTAGGCTGACCCAAAGAATGACTCACAAGGACCCTTAGCGAGAGAAGGTATCAGAGCTTAAAAACGTGGGTTACAAAGAAGCCTGAAAACCACCTTACTTCAAGGATTTACAACATGTGCAGTGTGATGACTATATTTAAAACTGAAGAAATATCTAACGACTACTTTACAACCTTTTCGCGCTATATTCAAACGTTTAAAATACCAAAGATATTTTTATTTCACTTTGGCTTTCTTCACTTACGAACAAGTGACGGTTAACTTCAAAACAGCCCCTTTTTCCCCTAGGTTAACATCGCGCGCTCGTGCGGTCAGAGTAAAGGTGTGGGTCCAGAGCGACCGGAGCAGGGTGGAAACGGAGATTGAGACTGGAGAGAGACAGGGGAACTTGAAATGCGGCCCTTAATTTCTCATCACGTCGAAAGCGCTTGCAATACCTATTGAGAAAAACCCGACTGTTTTGAGGTCTACAGTGACAGAAAAACTTGTATTAACAGCATCCCAAAGGGACAAAAGCATCAGTGTGTTCCAAACTTCGTCACAATTTTTTGGAAAATGAAAACTTTTATGGTTATCCGTGCACAACACAGATTAATTTTACTGTCATTGAAAATATGAAGGATGATGGCTAAATGAGATGTTTAGTTACAAAATTAACTTTGTTCAATTTTCCGACAGAATATTGTCTACACAATGCAAACTATGTACTACTGGCTTTTGGTACAAAGGCATGCTTAAACAACATTTTCAACAAAATGTTCAACCTTACTAAAGTACAGTGTTCATGTTTTAGAAGTGTTCATGTATTTATAGTAACGGATGTAGGGATTAAGTACGGAGTTATTATCCAGAACCGAAAAGAGCATTCCATGATAGCAAGAGGTTCTTGTAAAATTTACAATGTGCTTGGATCAGGAGTATTTCAACTGATATAAATTTACATCTTTCTCCTTAATATTAGAGACCTTTAGATTCGAACACCAGAACGACTACGACGACAAGATTTGTTTCAATTTTTTTCGCGTATTCTCAAACATAGACATCTCGAAAGGCTTTCTTGCACTTTTTTCACCAAAAACTGATCACAAAATGAACGAACTTCTAACATCAGATAAACTTTTCAGGCGCGGATCCACACCGGTTTCCACTGTTTCACGGAAATCGGTCACATTTTTCATAATAAATATATTTTGAATAATAAAAAACACTTGCAAAGTTGAAATCTGACCAATATCCTGTCTGAATGGCTCGGAAACCCAGGAAAGGGGAATCCAAAGAGTGAAAATCCACACAAATTTCCAGGTGAGGAAGCCCGCCTCCTGACCCCGCTAGAAGCTTGCGCTTGTTTAGGAAATATTGGCCAGTATTTATCCTAGATTCGTGCCTGCTTTTTTTCGTCACTACGACGACCACTACGACATTCTCGCTAAAACCATAGTCTACGCTAAAACTGATGGTAGAACGACGGCTTTCACGTTTTCCCGCCAAAACGACGCTGGTTCACGCGCGAACACTACTTAGTATTGAGAAAATCTCGTAATCGTAGTCGTACTTGTCTTAGAACTCACGGGTCTCTTATTCACGTGGTGACGACACAGTTTTCACTGCGCATTATAATTAGTTTAATATTTTTTGGATGCAACTGCGGCAACCAGTGCTGCCCCTTTTCCAGAACCATCCTCGGACAGCATAAGAGTAACATTGCCTTTTGGTAAAATGTCTCTCAGTGTTTCTTCCATGTATCCCTTAAACTTTGGATGCTTCTTAAACAGGCTGCCATCAACAGCAATAGTAGTGGTATAGTTCCTTGTTTTCTGTTTTTTGAAAAATAAAAACACTGGGTTTAAACTACTAAATTTCAATGAATCGTATTGACAGCTTAAATGTGTTTTTAACTAAGGAAAAAAAATTTCTTTACTATGATACAGCGATTTTCGGCCTCCATTGTAGCTTCTAACACTCTCTAGCCGTGTCTTTCTCATCAATGACTTTGACACAAAGTTAGGGCTGCACAAAATAATTTACCTCAATTGGTACAATGAAGATTAACATAATTATACCTTGACAATTCCAGCAATTCCTGCAGCAGCTAGCCTGGCAGCTCTGATGGAAACAGCGGTGCAAACTTGTTTTAATATCTCAATATCAGACTCAGATGCATTCACTCTCATTTCATTTATGACCTGATCAATCTTGTATCTGTCATGGCTGTTAAAAAATGTTACGAAAACGTGAATGAGAATTTGTATGGGTATTTCTTTGGAAAAAAAAATTTGATGATCATTAGTATAATGTAATCAAATGGTGACAAGTAAAATTAGGGAATAATTTCACGAGTTTGCCATTTGATTACACCAGGTCCTATATTAATTTCACTTTACGAGTGTCCATTTTTGTGGGAATTTTATTCCTTGATTTTTCTCAGATAAGATCAGATTAATAAATGTAAAAAATGATTTACATCACCAGTTTTCTTCTTTTCACCTTACCTTTCAATATCTGAAACAAACTTGGTTTGAAAGCTGTCTTTTGTACTGAACTTCCCAGGCTGGCCATTAAAAAGGAGTTTGTTCTGAATAAGCTCCATACAAACAACTCTGGCAATTTCACCAAGGTACATCCCAGAAATCATCTTCTCAAATCTGAACAGAGTAACAAAAATTACAGGTGATGAGATGGTGGGCTAGTAGCTCTCAAAGCCTCAAGAGTGAACATGACACTTCTCTCTAAGGGCACTTTCCATTTGCCAGAACTGACCGGCAAGACCATTCCCGGCGTAATCAGAATTTCACTTTTAATCAAAATAATCCAACCAGATCAGTCAAATCCTACACAGTATGCATGAAGGAGATCGTTTTTTAGCGAAACCCACTGGAAAAAGCCCATTATTTTCATTTGCTAACTGACTGGTCCGGCCAGCCAGTTCTGACAAATGGAAAGCACCCTAAGAGTCTAACCATGAATAATTCATGGTTAGACTCTTATTGCGGCTGTCAACTGATGTCTGACTGGTGATGCATCTCTTTGTAAAATGCTTTTACAGGTATTACAAATATTTATTTTTGACAAAACAGTAAAGTGCATCTATAATACTGTTATTTCTTACGTCAAGGATGGTATTTGACTACAAGAAAAATACCCTGGACTTTTCACATGCAAGTTGCATGCAGATCATGTGTTTACCATGTGCATGTAACAGACTGTATCAATGACTGACAAAATAAGTACACAACATTTCACATGCAGATCATATGGAAATCATGTGTTTACCATGTGCATGATAATTAGCTTAACTGAGGCCTGACAAGTGACACGGCCTTGAAACAGGGACATACTACAGATCACATAGCAACAAACAACATAAAGATGGGTTGAACCTGCTTTATAATATGTACAGCATTGGGCAAATCACAAATACAATAATAAAATACATGTGTACCGACAGCAACAATACGCAGAACAACCACATTTAAAATTCAGACTAGGGACAATATGCACTCAACATAATCTGTTACAGGTCAACATTAAATTCAGGTTAAAATTTTTTAATCTAGGTTAAAAAATTTTAACCTGAATTTAATTTTGACCTGTAACACATTCCTCCTTAGAGGACCTCATAACTGACAAAATAAAAGTGAAACAAATGTGACACACTTAAGTATTATCAGGGTGCAAAGAAAGTCAGTTTTACAGGCTGCCATTCGGGCAAGCTGTAGCTAGCATGTACTAGCCCACGAGTCATTTCAACCAGCCTCAAAACCCTTTTTGATTAGCAGGATTGATTACAATCCGTCTGTAACTTGAATTTCCCCAAAAAATTCACTTGCCCGTTGGGCAAGTTAAGAACAGAATTCACTAGCCCAAAACCAAAATCCACTCGCCCTGGGCTATCGGACACAACTTTCTTTGCACGCTGATTATTAACTGGATTATTAGAGAGATTAAGAATCCTATTTATAGCAAAATTTATGGTAAATATTGATCTGAAACAGTCACGAGGGCATAATGGTTAATTATACTCTCTTGACAACACTGAAAGAACTCTCCAGAAACCAACTTCCAATTACTTTCAAGGGTTTAATAATTGGTCTAAGAATAACTTTGGTGAAACTCACATATCCCAAGGGCTAGACTGGGTGTTCAACTCTCTCTCCCATAATTCTCTCTTGACATTATACACATTGCACAAAAATATTAGCAAGTTTCAAGACAGGGTTTATAATTAAGAATTATTATTGAATAATTTTTATCTGCTCATTTCCTATTTGAGAACTTGTCAACTTGAATCTGATGTTTGTAAAAATCTCAGCCGCCATAAACATGATGAACTCTTCAATTAATATCTCTGGATCTCTGGTAGAACTTGTAAAACAGTGCATTTTTTGGTCTCAGTTGTTATAATCTTTAAACTGTAGTTTCATCACAAACATGATGATAATTGGTTTATCAATAAACAGATGCTCGTACTTAAAAATGTTTGATGAGAGAAAACAAAATTAACTAGTCCAAAAGTTTGGACTGTGGCATCTTCAAAGGCTTGATGAGATTTAGGCAGGATATCCTTTTCTTGTCCTTGATTGAAAAAAAGTCAAAAAGTGGCTCTGTTTAAAAGGTGACATAATTATATAGAAACTGTAATAATTTAACCTCACCTAAGGGCTCTTTCTTTTTGTTTTGCTTTGCTTGTTTTCCTAACCTACGTATTTTTTCTTGCTAAAAACAATTTTATTTTAGGTGTGTAATGGTCACTGAACAGATGACAGTACTGAAAAAAAGCAAAAAAAAAAAAACACTTACTTCTGCATTCCAGGATTAATGGACTCTCTGTCCACTTTTTCATCAAAGGCTGTTCTTAAATGATTCCAGGAACCATTATCACCAAATGCTCCCCATTCAGTGTTGATAATAACTTCTCGTGGATCTTTATAATCACCAGTCCACTTTGGTACATTATCAAGGCTCTCCATATAGCAGGCATTTGTTCCAGTTCCTAGAATCAATCCAGCACTGACATCAGGGTTGTTAAATGCACATGACATCATTGTTCCTGTTGTGTCATTGACAAGTGCCACAACATCCACGCTTGCATTCTGAAAATTAAAAACAGCAGTTTTCATGTTGAGTTGCCTCACTTGCAAAAATAACCTGCGAAAACATTTCTCTTCGTCGCTGGGGACATTTCGCAAGGAGGAACGTCTGCGACTCAGGGACAGAAATTCGATACTGATGACGCAAATCAATGTTTACATAATAAATCCGGTAGTTATGGCTTCCAAATATAAATTTGTCTAATTTTGCGTGTCTTCTGGTCGATTTTGGTAAGGTGTTGTGTTGATCTGACCTGTAACATATACATAGCTTTAGAGTCAAGCAGAGGTTCCCTTAAATTTTCTGACATTGTGAATGTTACAAAAGCCAGCCTTTTAAACCAATCTTTTAAAGTGGAATTGTATTCATATTTTGCTAGACAATTAATTGTGACCAAATAACTTCCTTGGTAGATGTAAATCAAGAACTCACAGCCTTTAAGAAATATATAAAGTTTCTGTTAATTTTAGCAACAAGACTCACCACTCCTTTTCTAACAATTGCATCTCTGAGAAGTTTGACAACATCTTTATTCTCCACACCAGCAGCAGAGAAACCTTTGGTCCACTTAATCAGCAAACCAGAAGTTAATGATAGCTGTTGAACTGGAAATGAAAATGTAAACCCAAGGGGTAAATGTTTAGAACTGACTCCTTGTTTCTTGACAAACAGTGCGATGGAATCAGCGATGTAATCAAAAAGTGTTATAGCATCACTTGTCATCAAAGCTTTATCCAGTGGGTACAATTCACTTTCCATATAAACAGTGCCTTGGTCAATTGTGATCAGAAGCACCCGGAAGTTACTACCCCCTAAATCCAAAGCCAAAAAGGATCCTTCTTCTGTTCTATCAGGTATTGCTCGCACATAGGTTGGAAGCATTTTTACTGGGCTTTCTGCTCGTACTCGTTCATCGGCTGAGAGGCCTTTAGTAAAGTCACTAACAAGAATGTTGACAATTTGCTCAAGGGATTCACGCGATAAGTTGAATGTCTCTAAAACATTAACAATCTGCAAGAAAACAAAAAAAAAGTGAACAGCTGTAAAAAGTTTTATATCATTAGATAGGGATTTCTGTCCTTATTTTATGTTTTATGTAGGCATTAATAATTACAATATTGTAAAGCACATTGAGCTTCAGAAACATGCAATGAGTATGTCTTTATCATTATCGTTACCATAATTATTACTATTATTATTACTATTACTATTAATGTAATAATAATTTGAACTCCATCATCATTAAAGGATGAAAAAAGGAATACGTTAAAAATGGCAGGGAACGGTAAACCTTGTAAGAAAATAAAAAATCAATGAAAAACAAGAGAAAGTGCAAGTTATGAGGGAGGGGAAGTAGCTGGCAAATAACTGTAAATATCTAAGGGAAAGGGTAATATCCCATCACTTTAAATTACCAGTAAGCTTTAGCTTTTGTCAGCCATTAAATGTTATTGAACAAATAAATGTAGGATTTCTTAATGATTGAAATAATTAAGAGCTTTCTATACGAAGGGTCTTGAAACCCTCAGAAGGAAAAAAATCTGATACCTTTTTTCGTCCTGTTAAGGCATCTGAAAAGGAAGTTAAAAGGCGATGTGCTAACGGTAGAACTGAAAACATCTTGGATCAAAATTCAGCTATATGTCTGCAAGGAATAATGAACAAGAATAAACTTGGATACAATAATATAAATATAATAAGAAAACAACACAGTAATGTTTAACTTCAAAACACATCACCACTCAAAATATTCTCTCCACAGATTAACATCCTTTTCAGTCTACAAAACTCTCAGTTTACATATTTATTAGATCATAGCCTACTGTCAAAATTATGTTACAATAACAAATGTGCATATTTGAGGCTCTCTTAGGGTTCTGATGAGCTGTATGGCCTTGAGACAGCCATATATGACAGATGAAATGGCAACAAATGACATATAATGGGTTTAAAATGCAACAGTGACAAAGACAACCACATCAGTTTAATACAGATGAAAACATGGTTTTGAATTTTCAACTACTGACATACATACTCCCATTTAAGGGGGCCAGGCACTTGAAAAAATAATTCATGGCCAACTAGGTTGGAAGGTGACTATGACCATGAGGATCAATCACCCTTCTTGAATGGTGTGGACCCAGTATGAGCTCAAGTTTAAAAATATTTTGCAAATGTTACTAACATCAAGACCCTTGATCCTTCAAAAACAAACAGTGAATTGACATTAAATATTGTTGCCTCAATCTATGGGGTTTTGTACACTGTTGTTTATCAGGCATTCATTTGTTGATAATAATTAAGTCATACTAAGGCTAAGATTAAGTGAAACTTTGCCGCTTTAGGCAATGGGGTCTGAAATAAATGCCTGGGATAATTAAATTAAGATCTTACATAACAATAAGCTCTCCACACAACTCCATGATACATGAGCAGAAATCTTGGCGTTTTAATTTTCAAAATTCATCGCATTTCCAAACAAAATTACGCACGCAATGGAATTTGACCATGTGTACATCAACAGAGAAATATTTGCATAATTGTAATTACCAAGTGAGCTTTTACACTTTTACAACACCGGGCAAAACTTGTTTCAATACTTCAACCTTATAGCACCCTATGTAATAATACACTCAAAATAGTCCCGTACACCAGCAGAGCAAATCCACTGACTGTCAAAGGGCTTACTGATAGCTTGTATTTACAGGTAACGTGGCAGCATAATGCGTATCACATCGATATCCTGAGATTTGCCTGTTCAGTACAAAATATTAAAGCCTAATAAATGAAGACTTCAACGTGCGAGCGAGGACAGTTAACACTTTTAGAACTAATAACCTTAATTCATACAGTACTTAAGATCAGCGTACAAAAGACCTACTTACTGAAACGAACTATTTTGTCCTTCTTGGAATAAATATATCAGTCACTCTCTGAGTAGGCTCTAACGTTTTCGAACTAATGACTCTTTCGGTTTGAGCTCAGCGTGCTTGTGTTTTTAGAAGATTACAAATCTATGAAACCCGATAGCTGCATTTACGAAACGATCTACAGCATTGACGTCTTTCGCGATCCGAGGGTGGAGACTTGACACGAAGAATCTTCGGACGTGTTCGAGTACACTCGTCTAAACCCGGTGGACAAAATGTGTACTCATACATAAAGTAGTCTGCTGCCTCTCTCTCCATTTTCAACATGGCGGACGAGTGATTTGACTGTTTTTGTTTACAATAGAGCAGTAAATAAGAAGTTGTACTGCAAAATATGAGCGCAAATGAAAAGAATCAGATGCAAGAACAGGTTTCAGGTGTAATTAACAGCTTTTTGAAGAAGAGAAAGTACACAGAGGGTGTAAGTTCATTGAAGGATTTCACAGCAGAACAGAAGGTGGAAGACATGGCATTCAAGACGACAGTTTCTAACGAAACTGGAATCACCGATGTCTTTTCTTTTGCCATTAACAGCTGCGAACCAGCCATCCTAGACGAGCAGTACTCCAGCTTAAAGTCATTTATTATAGGAACAAACCAGGCGTATAGACAAGAGCTCTCTAAGTTTTTATTTCCAATGTTTGCAAACATTTATCTGGATATAGTTGCAAAAGGTCAAGCAATTCCCGCTCAAACATTTTTTTCAAAGCACAGTGGTGAATTTTCGATCGAGCACAAAGAGGAAATACAGCATTTGCAAGTAATCACTGATTTGGAACGTGTGAAATCCAGTGATGTTGCTAGCAATTTTAGACGCAGTAAATTTGTTGTTAAACTGAGCAATAAGGTCTTCACCTACTTTCTCCAGTATCTCAGGAGTGGAGATCACGTGCTGCTGCTTCATTTACTGAATAAACATTTTAGCCTTGAAATCACTCATAGCAAACCAGGACAAAAGCAAAATGGTGATGAAATAGAAAATGATGCTGGTGAGAACACTGTATCAAGTCACCGTGCTACAAGAACAGTAAAGCAAACAAAGTCCATGACAGATAAGGAGAATGAAAACTTGGTGACTTTGAGAGAAAGCATTGGACGTATTAGGAGTGGACCTGCATGTTTACCGTCGATTTGTTTTTACACATTTGTAAATGCATCTCAAGGGTAGGGAGACAAAATGCTTTGAGTTCTGGTATTAATTTGTATTGTCTATAGGAAACTTTCAGTTTTGTTACTTTAATTAAGCACTGTGAATTATGCATTTTCTCTTTCACAGAGACACATTTTGACTCAGAAATTTCTTACCATTTTTCTGCCTAAGCTAAGTCCTATAGCTTGTGTGATGTTTGAGATATACAGTGGTGGATCCCGAGGGGAGGGTCCAGGGGTCCGGACCCCCCTCCCCGATCAGACCTGACGCTTGTTTGAGACTGAAATTCTTACATTGACAAGATCATATATCACTTTTTAACTGGCTGATTTTTTTACTGAAATGCACAGTGCATTTTGCCACTAAACTTAGTTCAAGGGATATAAAAAATGTAATTGTTTTTTGGTACCCTCCTATGATCTGTTCGCCTCTGATCACAAAGCAGTATTTCCCGTGCCACAGATTGAGAAACAAGTGGTCATCTCTGAGAAGTAATTTGCCATAAAAAAGTTCAACAGTCCCTTCTGCACTAAAGTTTGGACCCCCTCAATAAACAATTCCTGGTTCTACCCCTGATATGACCCTTCCATACCTTTCGTTTTCAAGTTTTGATGCATCAACACTGGTGAAAGGAATACCTAAACATGAGTAGGAAGCAAGTTGGTGCCCCCCATTCAGACAATCGTCTCTAGAATCTCTTCGTTCTCTTTAAACAAATCACTCTCAAACTTGCCAATTTAGTATTTTTAGGCTCTATCTTAGCAGTGCCAATGGATTTTCACTAACTGACCCAAGTCAAGAGTTGAAGAAAATTGGAAGGGTGTTTTTGAGGTCCAGTTGCATCACTTGAGAAGGAGCCCAGAGCAGACTTTTTTGTTGTTTCTGATATAGAGGAGTCTAATGCATTGACAGTCAAACAGATATGAGCAAAGACCAACTCTGGGTGTCCAGTGTTTGGGGTGGTGTCCATCTTACTGACAGTGTGCTTTTGTTTTCTTATTCTTAAGACTGAGTTCTGCTGTGGTATCTAAGGATGCTGGACTCATTTGCGGTGGTTTTGAAGATTCCTCTATCATGCTCTGGAGCCTTACTCCTAAGAAGCTTGTCCATCCCAAGAGAAAACCTGACATCTCTAAAATACAGCTATCCTCAGGTATCTAATGAATGGATTGAAGAAGCAATGACTGTCTACGATTTTCAATAGCTTGAGGATAGCTTACAATAAATATTTTTATTTTTTAGATGACTGATCATCCATTCATGTACAATTTTTTAAAGCTTAGAGCGGTTTTCATTTGAGTGTCGAAAAGTAATTGGTTTTGCACTTTCTACACGATGCGATTGGCTTAAAAGATTCGCGCCACCTTTTCATCCAATCAGAAGTAAAACCAAAGCCAATTGTGACGCGCTCGCATGCATTTTCCCGCGCTTTGCGTCAGCCACATGTAATTACTTCGAGTTTTGATTGGTTCAATGTATTGTCTGTGTCCTATGTGATTGGCCAGAGTAATTACTTTGGTTTTGGTTTTACGACACTCAAACGAAAACCACTCTATCTAGTAAATTCTCTATTATTTTCTGAGTTTAATTTTTCACATTTTCCTTCTCAGGTTAAGCAATATTTTGTAGAAAAAGGAAATCTAAAACTTTCAGACTGGAAAATGTGAGGGAGAGAGGAGTAAAAAAACAAATGTATTCTCCCCTTCATAGAGCCTTAAATTACATGTGAAATTATTTTTCAGGAAAATTAAACTGAAGCCCTTGTTATTTTGAAAAGACTCAAGTTGCCCTAGAATGACTGAACAGCTACAAATTTTATAGAGCTGCAGTCCCAGGGGGGTACTTCCTGGTAACAGACTAATGGGGATGTGCCGCTGGATGGGATCGCATACCGTAGTTCTTCAATTAACTGCCCTGGGCGCTTATTAAATTTTTGGACCTTGAGAGTGGGCACTTATTCGAGGTGGGCGCTTATTCAAGGCTGGGCGCTTATTAATTGTTCACCACTTTCAGCTCGGGGAAGTCTCTTATTAGAATTTATTCACTCAAGTGGGTGGGGTGGGGGTGAGCGCTTATTTGAGTTTGATTGGGAGGAGAAAGGGGTGGGCGCTTATTCGAGGCTGGGTGCTTATTAACTTTTTCTGCCTTTAGGATGGGTGCTTATTCGAGGTGGGCGCTAATTCGAGGTTGGGTGCTTATTCGAATAAATACGGTATCGACGGCTCGATTGACTATAATGGGGTTGCATTTTCATTAGAAGTACTAGAATGGGATTGCACATTTTCGGGATTTAGGAGATGAGAAAATTCAGGTAGGTAAGAATTTAAAAATGGGAAGATTTTTTACTTGTTTACCAATGCGTCAAGTCATTTCAGGGTGGCCTAGTTAAAAGGCTTTATAAAGTAGATGCATAAACAGAAAGTTACTAAGTTGGGATCGTGAAGATTACATTTTCCTGAAAGTGACTGAGATGGGGTCTATATTTGGCCACAGAATAGACTATAATGGGGTTGGGGTTCTGAGAGGCCAGCGACACATACCCAGCAAAAATTAACCCAACTAACCCCCGGGGCTGCAGTACAATGTAAAGGCTTTAGGGATCGTTTGGAAGGGCAGCACAAACATGGTGGACAGCAGTAAGCCACCTGATTTAGATGTACTTAGGATTTTTCTTTTGCAAGACATACCTGGTGTAACAGGGTCTAGTTGCATTTGTGAAACTATTATTGACTTTTGGAACACAGCACTTGTTTGTTGACTTTCATACTGTCCCTCTATATGATCCAAGAAGCTTTTCACTCATTTAGAATATGGCCAATTGATTCCAGCATCTCTTATTGAGTCTGGGTTGCCTTTGATTACACTGATGTGTTAAAATAGGACTCCAATACATGTGATTAACCGAAAAACTACTTTACAGAAACAACCTTTAACAAAACTGCAACCATAGTCACAGATGTTTTGCATCTGGTACTCTGAAGAAACTTTAAGACCAAGCAATTTTCATGATAGCCAGTGATGTAATTATGTGCTTTTTTTTTCTTTTAGACCTGGTTTCAGTATCATCTAAACTGGAAACAGTCTCTAGTGAGTGTGTTTCTCTTCAAGGTCACTGTGGCTCAGTTTACAGCACACAATTTTCACCAGACAGCTCAATTTTACTCTCAGCATCAGAGGATACTTCAGGTACTAAGATTAAGGGCTTTTTCTTAGAGCACAGCCTTGGTTGTTACTGCCTCGCACATCTCACATAACATCGCTTTGGTTGGTTATGGTAAGCTTATAAATGGACCAATATGGTGGCAGGGTTGGCCTTGTATGCTGACATCCGAGCTTACTGTTAATATTGAAAGGTGGTGTGTCACGCTATTTTTTATCTTTTTAAAAACCTAAAACGTCTCTTGGCATCAATTCAGTTCCAAAAATAATATTATGCTTAAGGTTTGTTATTTAAGGCTATACTTAGGCAATGAAAGTGATCCTGTCTTCTGTTGCTATGGATGCCAAGGATGGACATGGATTGAAAGTTTTAATTAAGTTTTAATGTGTGTCTGTAAAAATTACCAAAACAATATTATTATGTTTGATATCTTCCTGTACAGGAGCATTTTGTGTGTGGGTTAAAGGCATCAAGTAATGACTTCAGCACAGAATTGACCTAAAACAGCAACATCTTTGTAACATATATGGCCCCTTTATTATATCAGGGACATGTACTGTTGTTTTTTCATCTACGACACAGCTTTCGGCGGTGAACAAACGTCTTTTTAACTCAAATCAGCATCTACTTTTAAGTTTTAATTTATCAAAATTCAGGTTATTTGAAACCGCCAAGTTTCATCAAGTTGCCAGAAAGTACAAGTTACTGCCAAGTATAACCAGACTATGAAAAAACTGCAAAGTGCGCGCTTACTTAAAACGAACATTTACTTTACAACTTTTAAAAGTGACACGACCTTGTGCGTCTTCCGGTGCGAAGGTAGCCTGAGTATCAGGCGTTTCTGGGGAAAAGGGGAAAGATGGAAGCGAAAAACGGAGAGAGCTTCTTCTCCCCCTCTCCCCTTCCCCATCTAAAATCTCCTCTCCCCTAGCCCCTTTGGAAGGCCTGATACTCAGGCTAGTGCGAAGGATGATGATCAAGATGGGGTGCCAGATTCACCCTGATTTCATTATTTTGTAACTACTTTATAACGTTGTAAAATTCAAATCCCGAAGTCTAACTGTTGATCATTTGTGGATCTAAGTATAATACTTCAGTTCAAAACGATTTTCGTCAAACACGTTTGAGCTCCCACTGTTGTTAAAACCTGTTCCATCTGCTCGTTTTGGGGCATTTCTGGGGGCGTTTCCTGTGTATACATGATAGAGTTGTGCAGAAATTTAAAATTATGGTACAGCTTTTTTCAAAGACGTGTTTCGGCGAGGCTCTTGCTATTTTTATTTTGAAGATGATGCTTTTTTGGATTTTAATTTGGCAAAAATTTCGGACCAAAAACTTGGTGGTAAGACCCCGGGAAAGACCAAGATAAGTCTTGCACGCGACTACTCACTTGTCAAAACATATGTTATAATGCAGTGCTCACATAATCACACGACACGTTTTACATGCACGTGACCCTATGGCCGATCGCCCGGCAGGGATTTCCTCACTCATTTTCACAGGCGGCACTGTCGAGGTTTTAATTAAATGTGATTTGACAAATAAAGAGGTTTTGTTGAGTGTCTTTGCGTAACTCCAGGAGCAGGCTATTTGCACAAAATTAAAACCTTGCCTTGTTCAGCATCAAATAATCACTGACTTCTCTTTTATCCATGATGCAGGATCGGGTTTTATCTTTGCCTTATTTTTGCATGTTTTCGTCCCAGTGACATGGAACAGTCAGATGTCTGAGAACTTCGAATTCATCCGAATGAGACGTCCTGATTAATATGAATGCATTGAATGGAGCGCATACACTCTTTTTTTAATTTATATAAGAATATATTTTATAAGAATATCGAGGCGAAATTTTAAGAATATTTAAAGAAAAAAACCCGAGGCTGAGATTTTGAAAAAGAATTAATTTTGTGTGTTGATGATTTGCAAATACGTACAATTATATGCTTACGACTTAACCGTATAAAATTATTGCTTTCTCTAAACAAGCCAACAAAACGAAAAACCCTGCACTAACTGTAATTGATACCCAATAAAAGAAAGTTAAACGTAAATGTCATACGCTACAATTTTTAACTAGTTCAAGAATATTTTCAGCCGCTAAAATCGGCAAAGAATGAGAATATTTGGGTTTGGCCGGAAAAACAACATTTTTATTAAAAGACTTGTACCGGTGGACAAACATTGCCCAGGATGGAGAACAGGGGCTCAAATCAGATATCCTAGACTTGAAAATGATAAAATTTGTAGGCAGTGAAAGCTGTGAATATGATTGCTCATGTAGACTTAACGTACCGGGTATGATGTAGAAAGATCTCTAATTGTGAAAACGTTTATTTTACATGTACTTGGGTACAGCTGATACTGCAAAATCAGGCTGAAAAACTGATCAACAACGTTCCTAAATAATTGTCATTCACAATACTTAACTTTGGTGAAACTGGCCTCAAATGAAATGGTGATATTTTTTCACAGGGATTCGTGTATAATACTGTTAACTGATTACATTTCAAAGCCTTCTTTCCAGCTACAACAAGGTTCCAGTGTTCTAGCTTTATATATTGAGTCACGTGAAGAGCTAATTGTCTCAAGTGGAAATCGTAGTGAAGATTGTGTAACATAACACAGGAAACGTGCAGGGTAGTGTGCATGTGTGAGCGCTTGTGCTGCTTGCATAACTTATTCGCGCGGAGTTCACTGCAACAGTTAACCCTTTAAGCCCGAAAAGTGATCAGCATCAAATTTCTCCTTGTAATATCAATGCTCTGTAAAACAGAGTGGTCATGAGAATTACGGACATGAGCACACAAAATTTGCTGGATATTTTATCAACTTCTCCGCACTGCTTCTGTGGGAAATGAATAGGGACAACAAATGAGAATTCAAATTTTGATCGTAGGGTTTAAAGTGTTACTAGACGTAATTAACGAGGTCTAATTTTTCCATGGCGCGTTTCCGGAAGAAAGGTATTTCGAAAGAAGAATTTACATCAAACTAACTGTAAAAATCACTTGTTTAGCTAATGAGGCAGGTATCCACTGCCTTTAATCGTCCGCAACCCAGGTTGCAGCCCACATCAGGGTATTGCAGGCAATACAAAGCTGACATGCATTACTCACATCTACTTAGCACTGCGTATCTAAAATCTCGATAGATGAGATCTGTTAAATCTTTCTTTGTCGAGGAATTTTGAGGAATTCTGGCAATCGAATGCACCTCACGTTTTAGCCGATTTTAGAGTGATGTGCTGGCGTTTTTTTCTGCACTTTTTTTGCTTTTTCTAAAAAATCAGTTTTCAACATGTTGGGAATAAAGTGAAGTGAATGAAATTCATGCTACTTACAGTGCTTATGACTTGAGGATTTCTTGTTCCTCGCTTTTCAGTGCAGTCCCGCAAAGTGCAGTTAGATGTTTGCTGGGATTTGAATGTTTATACTCGGAGATCGCACTATAGCTCGCGTGCCATGCTTTGCTGGTATTAAGTAACACAGGTGACCTTTTCCCTTTTCTCAGTTAACTTCTCCTGTTTCAATTGTTTACGTCGAGCCTTGACCTTGTTGTTCACGTGTTCTTTGAATATCTAGTTAATCCAAATGGTGAGCTACTGATATATTTGATTAGCGACGTACCCCCCCCCCCCCCCCCCACACACCGAAGCCTAATGGAAGGGCTTTGCCGTTGCACAAACATATCTGTAAGACTTAAGCATCAGAGAAAATGGTCGTGTTCAGATTAGTGATGTCAAAAGAGTCTTACCTAACAGCAAAAAAAATGTACGCAAAAAGTGGGCCATTCCAAAAGAGATTAGCCTTGTTTAGAAGTATCTATCTTTTATTCAGTTCAAAACGACTAGTTTTTGTACGTTTTCAAACAAAAACCTCTCGTCCATTGAAGTGTTCTTCAGTTCATACGTTTCTGTTTAAAAACGGATTGGTACAATTCTCCTTCTACTCCTCCAAAATGAACTGCCCGGTGGCGGCTTGTAAAATTGCTTCCCACCAGAGTCTTGCACCAACCACTTTTATCCTGGTATAACACAGAAAGAATCTCCAAGGATTATTTGTAGTATGACATTTGTCTACTGCTTCGATTTTCGAGACCGGCAGTGAATTCGAAAGTAGTCAGCTGTTGATTATGTTAACTCTTCCCCGGGCTGACTTACCAAACTGTTGAACACGAACTTGGAAAAATAGTTTCGTTTTCGAATAAGAACAATGTGCCCAAAACAACAAGAGCAGCACGTTCCATTTGTATTTTGTCTCTATCTTTTTTCCTTGTATTTTCGAGAAAATGCTATTCAATCAGTTACAGTTCTCTGGAAACTGATGTGCAGCTCAGTAGCTTTAATTTGAATGGTTCCACTTATTTTATTTTCTCCACAATCTCAAAGGATTCGAAAAGTTAGAGCAAGTCAGTCTACATAACTTCACGACGCTCGGGAAAAAGTCAGGAAAAAACAAGGTCCCAATAAGCCAAGATATTTATACACAGTTTTTTTGTAGTAGTAGTAGTAGTACAGCACTAGATGCCCCGAGCTTTCCTTAGGAGCTAGAAAGATGAGAATCATTTAGTTTCCTGAGCAAAGAAAGGTCCTGAGTTGTTATACGTGTGCTTACAAATTGCGAGTGTCGGTGATCGGTTATCGAAGACGATTTCCAGTTGCCTGAAATCCAAGAGTAGTTTGTCATCCGTGCGATGATGTTACATCTCATTGACTTAAAGCCAAGAAGAAGCTAAATTTAAACCGAAGTCGTGATATTCCCCTTGACGAGGGCGGATATGGTGTGGTGTGGGAGTTGCCTTCTGTTTCAGCTGACATTAAAAGATATTTCCGGCGCTCATATCATTGTTGTAGACGAAGTCTTAGGATACATTTTACTAATGAAAAAACCTTAGAGTGTAATACATTTCACCGTTTTGTTTGTCAGTATCGAATTGATATTACTATAGAATCGTAAATTTTGCCTACTGAGTGTTCTCTTTGTAACTAGGGAGAATTTGCTTCCCAACTCATCTCGCACTGGGTTGCTCAACTCCTAATGAAAGAGAATTCAATTAACCTTTAGCCTTGAGATTCCATGAAAACTCTTCAATTGGACACAGTGTCCTTAAAAAGGCATCGACCATTTTCTCCAGTATGGTGAAAAATCGGCCTTGTAAAATCAGCAACGGATGTCTCAAGTAGTTAACCCTAAAAGCAAGTAGGACATTCGGCATTCTAATTGTCCCACTACGTAATTTTATTGACTCCTGCAGACGTAAAACCTGGAATAACTGAAACCCTTTTGGAAAGATTTGGGGGAAATCATGATAACAGGTGCTCTCGACACGTGCAAAGCTGTACTATGAAATTTCATCAGCGCAATTATTGTTAGGAACTGATGCGACTCCTTTTTACTCATTTTATCCCAGCACGTGCAAAGATACGCTTTGGGAGGCCTTACGCCCTTTGCAGCTCGAGCTGTGATAATCGGATTTCAATATCTGCACGTGCATGCAAAGAAGACCTCTAACGTAATCGCGTTGCGTTATTATTTCGTTGAAGAATCAATACATGAAATTTGTCATGACAATGTGAGTGCGCGTAATTGTAAGTTATCTTTGTGTAAAATGCTTGTTTTGTTGCGCGTCGATTTCGCTAGGTCAGCTCTGGGCGGGGGTCGGGGGAGCGGCAAATTGCGAAGGGAACTCCTTTATTTGGACTGAATGGGGACGTGCGGCTAAACGATGCATGTTTTTGAAACAAGTTAACACAGGCAAGATAGAGCAAGCCGTGGATTTGTTGTTGTTGTTGTTGCTGTTTTGTGTCATCTCCGGCTCCTTACACTGAACTCTAACTGAAGAAAACTTCAACACAGACTGTCCTTATTCTGAGTTTTTCTTCTGACTTCCCATCTCTAGGAGAGCATCAGCCCCAACAGGGCAGTGCTCTGTCAAGTGTGTAGCCTCTGCCTTAGCGTGACTGTGACTTCTCGTGCCTCCCCCAAATGGAGAACTTGCTCGCAGGCTATCAAGGGTAACGTCTTTTCAGCCACCTCACCCAGTCTCCCACCCACACACCCCGGGAAAGTCTTTTGAGTTCACTATGTCTTCTCTTGTCCCTTCTTCCAGGACAAATCCACCGGCGCGCTCATCCACACAGCACATTATAATTTTGAAAGTCGAGATTTTAAACTAGGCAGAAAAAAGATTAGTTCAAACATAAGCATTAAATCATATGGTAGACTGCTTCGTAGTCCCTCGGGCTGGAGTCACGCAATGCTTCCCGTCCCAACGCGTGAGGTCGAATTCTTCTGAAGGGTGGGGCGGGGGGGGGGGTGGTCTGGGAGGGTGCAATGATATGATTCACCTGTTTGTCTTCTTTCAGCGGTCTTTGCCGCCTTACTTTGGCGTAACTGAGTGGAAATTTTGCCCAAAAAATGACCGCTTGATGGGGACATGTTCAAAGTCCAGCTGAAAACATTTTATATGACATTCAATTTCAAAAAAAAAATTGGCATATTTGTGGCTTATCTTGCAATTTCAAAACCGTGTACCTCCAGTGATATGTTGAGAGAAAGCCTGTGTGAAGGAGACTACTGAAAATAGTTGGTGGAGTTCAGTTCCCAAAGTGATAGACTGCGAGCGGTCTACCTTTTGCTCCAACATATGTAAAACGAAGTAGAAAGGCGAGCGCGATATGCAAGTTGTTCTCGTATAACGCGCTTGCTTGTTTAAATCTTTACACAGATTTTATAGCAAAAGGAGGACCTCTCGTAGTGTACCAGTCTTAAAGTGTTTAAATCTGACTTTAGTTCCAACTATAATATTATAACCAGCCACAAAGTCTGCAAATTCTATTCACTTCCCAGTTAGACTGGAAACACCCGCGTTGTTTCATACAATTTCTGTTGTTTCTGCAATACAACAATATCCTTGTAGAATTGCCAATAACTACTAAAGGTAATAATAATAATAACAATATTAATAATTAAAACTAATAATAAAAGGTCCTAATGCTGCCTTTCATGTGTTTGTCTGAACAGTTCGTTTGTGGAGCCTTCATTCATACAACAACGTAGTAGCATACAAAGGACATAACTTTCCCGTTTGGAGCCTGGACATCAGTCCACAGTGCCTGTACTTTGCCACTGCATCCCAGGACCGCACGGCCAGGCTTTGGAACTTTGAATATACTTTTCCCTTAAGAATATTTGCAGGGCACCTACAAGACGTCGATGTAAGTTTTACTTTGTGCTCAAATAATTAGAAAGTGTGGCTCGTGACTCTGTAGTCTTCAACTTTACAAGACTCGACAAAGCTTGAATTCCAGCTTGTGCTTTGGGCAAGCAGCTCTCACATTTTACTTTACAGGGCCACTTCTTGCTTAGTTAATGATTTAGTTAGCAGATGACTTGCTGGAACATACGGTGGAATCCTAACAGCTCTTTTAAGTGGGGGTGGGGGTGGGGGTGGGGGTGGGGGAGGGGGGAGGGGGGAGGGGGGAGAGGGGAGGGGGGAGGGGGGAGAGGGGGTAAAACGTACACAGTCTAATAAAAAATGGGCCTAGTAAGGAAAACGTCTCAAGCCATTTTACAATTTCTTGTAGAGATTTTAAAAATGTCTTCTTTTTTCAGTGTGTGAAATTTCATCATAATTGTACGTACCTCGCCACGGCCTCAGCTGACCGAACATGTCGACTTTGGGACCTACAATCTGGAAACTGTGTGAGGCTTTTCACTGGACATAAGGTACGTTACTACTGCACTCCCTCCAATGAGCGACCGCGCCCAACAATCGCCCATCCCTTGAATAAACGCTCATCCCTTGGCCCAACTAACAAATAGCACTTCTGTCGATTAAGCGACCCTTCCCCTCTTCTCCCCTCCCTTCCTAGTTATCCCCTCCAATGCGAGGTTCTAGCTTAATTGTAGTTCATTTTGTTGAGGTAAGAAAAAAAGAAAATGAAAAACTTGTATTTTCACCATTTTCACACAGACCCTAATGCATCTTGATTACCGCCCAAAATTTTGCATAAACATTAGGGTCATTTATACGAGGAAAAATAAGTTGCGTCTTTCATTAGACGCGTCCTAAATAAGACGCAAACTATCCGGTATAAACGGCACATTAAGACGCGACTTAGCAAAGACGGGTCTTATCGAAGAGCAGGTGTTAAGGGCTGTTCTCAGATAAGACGAGTCTTAGCTAAATTTCAAACGAAATGCGCCGTTTATACGGGATAGTTTGAGTCTTATTTAGGAGGCATCCTACGTAAGACGCGTCTTATTTTCCCTCGTTTAAGCGGCCCTATTGTTTCTGTTTTCTCCTGGGTATTACAGTCGTCCTAAGAGAAATCGAAGGCAATCGTTATACCCATTTTATAGATCCGATATGCTGTTCATTTTGCATGGTTTTGCCCATGTTTCTAAGGTTGGTTTTGGCCATCCTATACATTTTCTTTGCGAGACATCAACGTGGCACGGAGATACTAGCAGAAATGTACTCTAAAATCTGAATTGAAATAATGATATGATTGATTGATTGATTGATTGACACTTGGACTCTTGCTTTTCCGGAGACACGTGAGATGGCGTGATTCGGTGGGTGTTGAAGTTCAATGTGAGGGCTAAAAATAGAGTGAGCGGGTGTTTTCTCAGCAGAGCTTCTGTTCTTTCTGTTGACGCGCTGTCCTGACGAGCCACAATAATGTCGAAACAGCTGTCTACGGCTACAACCTCGCTCTGGGGTTCTTTCGGTGTCGTGTTGATGTCTTGCAAAGATAATTTTCACGTAACACGATCAGCTTTGCAAATTTCATTGTGTCGATGGTTTTGCCAATTTTTTTTTTATGGAACGTGGTGCATTATGGTCTATGTGAAATGGTGAATACCCTGTATAAGATTCAAGACTCCGAAAACCACACCCTGTTAAGTGGCACATATCGTATTTACTTGAATAAGCGCCGCCCTCGAATAAGCGCCGCGGCCCTGATATAAACAAAATCAAAAGACGTTAATTCTGTTAGTTTAATACGGATAATAATAATACTATTAATAATCACAGGAGTTCAGGCTTCAGGAGTAATCATTGATCGTTTATTGCGACAGTGCTGTTTCGTATGGTCCGAAATTGTAGGACCACACTCATCAGGCAGCTTCAACGATTGACCGTTAAAATTAAAAGCTGGCAGTAAATATAGAGATGCGTTAAGAGATAGTATCTAGGTAACAGATGGATTGTGTCTGAGTTACGTTACTCTAGAGTTCTGAAGTACATATCTGTTTCTGTGGGGGCATGAATTCGCCAGTTTGTTTCGCCTGTTTAGGCTACAAAGCTCTTTTTTACAAATGATGATGAACTTTTCATAAAGACAAAGATTACATTTTTTGCTAATGTTGCTATAGGCTTTACATTTCTTTAAAACGTTCCATTTTATCTGGAAAGGTTTGTTAGAGTCTTGTAAAGTCCAAATATATTTTGATAGTTCCGTTTCATTTCTTCTGTTCGAGCATCGAAAGGAGGACTGATGGTTTCTGTAACGTTCCTTAAAGTTTGTTGCCAGTCCGACGTAAGTTTCGGTTGTCGTCGCTGTAGTTACAGTTGGCTTGGTAATAATACCGTACGTAGTTCAAACAATTTTTTCACGTCCAACTTTCCTAAACGCCTCCCTCAAATAAGCACAGCATTTAAGGCGCTTATTCGAGTAAATACGGTACGCGTTAAGGATAAATCGGGGAGTGCTCCCCCTGCCGTCCCTCGGGCGAAATAGGTACCGATCTCCACTTATTAAGCCTTAAAGGTTTCATTATTGGGTATACATTTCTCATTTGGAGGAGGCTTACGCTGTTTTGCATAATATACCGTAAATCCTCTATTAAAATACTCCCTCTCTTTTAAGCCCCTCCCTCTCCCCTCCCCTCCCCTCCCCCTTATTACTCTTCACAAATAAATGGTAGACTGTATAAATGAATCACGACTGTAAAACTTCATTTTAGTGGACTGATCCAGAATGGTTTATTCACGTGTTGGAAGGTCGGATTTGTTTTTGATCCTCAGCTGTATGAACTCCAACTTCCTGTATTGAGCTTTTCCACTTTTCATTCTGGTTCTTTATGGAGAGCTGATACCACCATCTTTGCTAAATTAAATAAGCCTCCCCCCCCCCCTCTCTAATACGCTCCCCGTCTCTATTGAGCCCCCTTCAAAGGTGTTTGAAATAAATATGCCCCCAGGGGAGTTAGTAGAGGATTTACGGTAATGATAGTTAATCTATGTTTGCTTGAAGGGTTCGATACACGATCTGGCAATTTCCCCCGACGGACAGTACCTGGTGTCAGCGGGAGAGGACCGGCGCATTCTTCTGTGGGACCTGTCCGCTGGAAGTATGGTTAAAGAGTTGCGCGGGCACTTGGATTCTGTATATAGTCTCGCTTTTAGCGCAGATGGGACGCTGCTGGCCTCTGGGGGTCTGGACAGTAGTGTAAGGATATGGGATTTTGGACTAGCTGTCAAGACTTCTAATAACAGCAGTGGCGCAAATGCCAATGCTTCTCCTGAACTGATGGCTTCTTTCTCCACTAAAAACTGTTCCGTTCACTGCGTGCAGTTCAACAGTTGCAATTTGGTATTTGCTGCTGGGTCGCAAATGACATGAACAGCGGGGATGACGCCGGGAATAAAACAAGCCCAGCCTGGCTAAGAAAACAGCTGACATTGCGCGACGCCGCCACTGGTTTCCTCGCGAAGTGACGTCTTAGAAACGAGCTCAGAAATTCTTTAATGATGACGTGTCACTATCAAGGTCTAAGTGGTGCTTCTGATTGGTTGTGGCGCAAGAACATTTTGGTTCAACCAATCAGAAGTACTACCCAGATCTGGGTATTGACAGGTCATCAGTACAGAATTTCTGCGCTCGTTGCTCACACGTATTTTCGCCGGAAACCAGTGATGGAGTCTCAAAAAGTCGGCTGTTCTCTCAAGCTAAAGCAAACCAAACCTTTTGCTTTTGTTGGAAGCTGGAAGAATGATGAAACGGATATCTTTCACGGGTTCTCTTCGTCTGCTTGTAGTGTTTCTCTTCACATTTCTCTCCTGTTCCCATACGCTAATAACCGCACAAAATATTCATGAAACACAACAAGTTGAGGCACGGATGAGCCGAAAACTGTTTGTTTTGTTTCTTTGTTTATGTGAGACCGTTGTTTGTAACGGAGAGTCTTTACTGTTTGTCGTGAAAGGGTAATTTTGTCAGGTTTTGTCATAAGACTGATTTATTAACTTCCTTTCCTTTATGTTATAGAGAGTAATTCCTACAACTAAACAAAATGCATTGACCAAACGGCCGTCAAACAGTCCCTTTCGTGCATTCTGATAGCCTGCGAACAGTAGACGCATTTCCGGTCGTCGCTTCTCTCCCTCCGAAAAATAGCTATTTTTCCGGAAATGCGTCTGCTGCTCGCAGGCTAGCATTCTGACCGATCAGATCATTCCCTGATATCACCTGTCCTGTTTCCCAAATAAAAGCCAGAAAATTTGTTTAACTTGCTTCACTTTAATGTCATTATCCGTGATCGCCGAAGCGCAGCGCAACAATCTTAGCCTGTCCCCGGCTCCCAGATAGTGGTGGAAAGTCGTTCAGTTTAATACATCCCCACTATGCTATCTGAGAGCCTGGCACAGGCTACAACAATGTTGAATCCGTTTGCACAGCTCTTCCTTAAGCTCTTCCAACATTGATGGGGCCACGCAAGCGCATTACACATGGCGTACAAAGTGTTATGGGCTGTATCCTTCCCACTATGCATTGCAGGTCCCAACATTGTTAGGAGTTATATTTACAAGCATACATTTATTGATCACATCCCCATCTGGGACTTTTCAGTGATAAAATAGGTTAACATGTGGTAAAAATTAACAACTAAAGAAAAAACTTATTCACAGAAATCGAACAATTATGTACATTTAAATTACACTAAATAACTAAGTACATACGATATAGCTCATTAAATACATTACAAATTACATTATTTGACTTCAAAAATTATATTATTGTTGATATAAAAATTCATTCTGAAGATGATTTTTTAAAGCTCTCTTAAAATTAAGAAAGCTGTATTCTTGAATAATTTCAAGCTTGAATCGAGCTTATTCCAGATAGAGACACTTCTATAGTAAAAGGTTTTGTGTCCTGTTGCAGTTTTTAAAAGAGCAATGTTTGCACACCACCGCCAACACGAACGCAACAACTTCCAACATTATTAAAGCATTACTAAAATAGAGGCAAAACTCTTTCACCAGATGGTTTAAACCGCAAGGACGAACGTTAAACTGTACCTTATTTACCTATCGATCGTGTTATCTATTGTTCTCATTTTTAGTTTATCATTATTAACCTCTTTTGTAAATTTAAATTCAAATTTTAGCAGCCGTTATAGTATTCTTTTTCAATGTAGCTCTGGCCCTGAGGAAGGCTAATTTTATTAGCCGAAATATTGACCTCAAATAAATCAGCCGTTTGCCGTACTGCCAGCCTTGCATTCAGTTTTTAAGTGACGTCTGGCATTAGCATCTCTACATTAGAGATCCCACAAGAAAGAACCATGAAATGAAATTAACTGCAAAAACCGTGGACGAACATCCTGCTGGTTATAAATGTTGGATCTCTAGAAAAGAGATCTAATCAGCCAAAACAAGAAGTCCAAAGACTACGGCAAAGCTGATCAGAACAACGTGTATTGTAAAGAAACAATACACGTTGTTCTGATCAGCTTTGCAGTAGTCTTTGGAACTCTCGTTTTTAAGAAAGAACCAGTTGATTGGACCTCTGCTTTCAAGAGTTTCTACTCCCAACATTGTTGGCCCAATATGAATACCTGAATGGGCAAATATGGTAACTTGCCGTCCCAAAATCCTAAATGAGTCAAAAATCTACAATTTACACTCCTAAGCGAGACGACGAGCATCCCCGCCACTTTCATATGGGAGTCCCCGCCCCGCCTTCCCGAGGCAGTGACCTACTCAATTGATGGTAGTTCCACCGCGGGTAATGAGACAGCCGCGCTCGTACTGGGTGCGGTTTCAATATGATGGCGCTGAAAGTCTGGCACAGCGTTCTCAGGTTGTCGCAGATGTAGTATCTCGAGAAATGCGCGCCGTAACTTCTTCATTCGCCAGCAGTAAATAATAGGATTACAAAAAGAACCTAACATAACACAGGTTTGTACCCAGCTCGTTAAGATGATTAGAAAACGCGGCGGTACGTTGCTGTTTTGAGAAGCAGCAACTGCAGCCAGTATTATTGGTATATAGGTCATCACTAAAGCAATAAGAATGATTGCCAAAGTGATAGCTGCCTTGCGGTCTTTTTTGACTTTTTCAATTTCTTCTTGAGGTAGCTGTTCGGTGTTGAGACGTTTAAGCTGCCGGCGAGTTTCTGAGTAAATGTAACCGTATGAGAGTGAAATGGCAGCAAGGAAGAAAGTTGCCATGAGAAGATTTATTATTAAAGTCACGTTAAAGAAAAGTGAGTAGATTTTCCCTTCACTGTCTATTGAAGCCAAAACAGTTTCATTGATTGTCACAAGAAGTGTGATAGCCCAGGCTAGGATAATACTGATTACTATCTTCTTTACTGTGACAATTTCCTGGTACCTCAAGGGATATTTAATGGCAATGAATCGGTCCATGCTAATCACGACCAGATGACTGAGCGAAGCTAACCCGACGATCGCAACGGCCGCTACATATGTCTTTTCTAAAGGACAGAATGGACCAACATCAAGAAGCCTCTTCAATTCTACCGAGAACGCAATGGGGAGAGCAACCAGTCCTGTAAGCAAATCAGCCCCGGCTAAACAGGCTAGTAATATGGTTGCGTTGTCCTGCAATCGGCGTCTTGTTACTATGGCAAAAATGACCAGCGAGTTTAGTAGAACCGTCAGAAGCGCTGCCATTAAATCAATACTGGCTAGAGCAATCAGATGTTTGTAGGTGTCTTCTCCTAAGTACTCCGTTCGCCAAACAGTTACGTAATTACATATTTCTTTTTCTGAGCTAAAAGACCTGGAGAGATGAAGGCGTAAAATATCAGGCAAGGGACAGAGCCCATGACCCGGCCCCGGGGGGACCCTGCGCAGGCAACTCCATAAATTCGTGTCGCGGTGCTAACCTGGTGTCGGCGTCGAAGATGATTGTTCTTATACCGTAAACCGCCGGTTAAAACCACACCCCCACCCCCTCCCCTCCGCCTCACTTATAAGCCCTCCGGTTATAAGCCCATCTACCTATAAACAAAAAAATGTATCCGATATTTATAAGCCCCCCCCCGGATATAAGCCCCTCTCTGGCTTGTAATGAAATTGAAATTTGATTTATTATGACGATTTGAAGCTTTATTGAAAACAAACAAATGAAAAACGTATTTTGATCCTCACTGCTACAGCTTGTTTCGAACAGCTTTTTCTGATTCCGGTTGTAAGCCCCTCCGTTCATAAACCGCCTAACCCTCCAACCTTCTGGTCCCAATAAGAGAGGTTCGTGATTTTGCTTATATGCTGTAAACACCCTATAAAATTCATTTTGGTGAAATTTGGTGGCAGTCGTTGTTATGGTTACAATTTTGCGCGATTGAAATAGTGAAGTATCGGGATTAACACTTTCGCGCCACAACAAAATTTGTTTAAGTGGCCCCAGCTGTTGCAAAGTCTCGTTTCCTGGAACTGAAAAACGAGGCTAAAAATAAATAGCTAGTTTCCTCCTCAGTTTGCTGCTATTTCTATTTTAATACTGCGAATTGTCAACCCAAGTGAGATTTAAATGAAGATATGGTCGTCGCAGTGGTAATTACAATTTAAGCAATTGCAAATTAATCCGAAAAATATTCCGGGACTTTAACGGGATTCGAAACCACGGCCTCTGCGTTAGCGCTGCAGTGCTCTACCAATGGGCTTTTGCATTAGTTGATCAAGTGATTAACTTCTATAAACACGAAAACAGTTTACTTTTGAAAAACTTTGTCAGCAGGAGCTGAAACAGCATAATAAAATTAGGTTACCTGACAATCTTCAGCCTTAAATCTCAAAAGTAGCGATTGCAACGGCCGCCGAAAATTAGGGGCCGACCATTTGACTTTTCAGGGTGGTATGAATTATTTGGTTTGGGAAATAATCTTTTTTGTCCCCTAATCTCTGGTGATAGAATTTTTTACTGACATACAACGATGTAATAATATTTTTCAGGATTATAGGGCGTGAAAGATTTTTTTTTCGCCTGGTATTTCCTTGCAAGAATTTTTTTCCCTCGAAATCAGTCTGCAGGTTATTTTTTTCCTGAAATCACCCATACCCCTCTCAAAAGTCAAATGGTTGGCCCCTTAGAGGGATTTTTATGGGAAAACAACACTTGCCACCCAAATATGAAGAGACGTCTCCTTTGTAAGTGATTAAAAAGATATAAAGCGCAGTAGAGTCAATTGGATACAACGTTTACTTTTCGGTCGTAAAAATTTTAGTAAAAAATTGCCCAAAAAATTATGTCCACAATCTATCTTTCTGAAGTCTAGGTGTCTTTTGACCTACCAAACCACGATATTAATTTTTTTCGCGGTGTTTGTAACATTCAGCATTCAGCCCATCTAGACCGTTAAATAGAAAAAGGCGAAATGTGTAATTGAAAAAAACGTCAAACGGTCTTCACAAAATAAAAATGAGTAATCGCTGAGGGTTCTAAACGCCAAAAAACTGTACTCCGGGGGCAATTTCAAGAACAAGGGATCTCCAAAACGGTTGAAATCGCAAAACCGTGAAATTTTTTATGCCCCAGTATGTAATCTAACAGGGGCACCCAACGAGAATATAGTTCAAAACCACTTAAACACAGCACTGTTAAACGTATTTTAGTATTTAAACGGTAGATATAGGCATATTTTTATCCCCTAAAAATTTTTCATTTGTTCGGATTTCCTAGATAAAGTCTAGTGATTCGAAAATTATAGGGATCAAAATCCACCTATTGGAAAATTTCAGCCACAAAAAAGGCTCCCGAAAATTCTAGGTGACCTTTTTAGGGTAAAATCCGTTAAAAATGGGCAATTATACCATTTTTTGGTGTTCGAAAATCCTAGGAGAGGCAGGCAAGCAAGAAATTTTACAACAAATGTTCCGAAAATTCTAAATCTCAAATGGTCTTCCGAACATATATTTTCCGAAAATTAACGTTGGGTGCCCCTGATCTAAGCTAATGGATTAATAGCAATTCAGTGCACTAACCTGTACGAAGGCGAAGAGTAGTTAGTCAAAACGGGCATTTTACATTAAAAAATGACTCACTGAAAACTTAATGGTCGCACCCGGCGCTAGCAACAGGATAGGAGTGTCTGAACATGCACCTCGCGGCTTGGAACTTCAGGTTTGAAAACGAACCTGCTTTTAAGTCACTCTCTAAACAGAAAGTTACATATATCTATAGAATAAATCCTGTTTTTTATGACTGGATTTCAAAGGAGAGCATTTTTAATTAATACTGCTTGTTCTGCTTTAGAAAGACGTGATTTTACCCATTTTAAACAGTAAAGCTTTTCATTTTGGCAGGAAAAAGAAGCAAAAACCATCTCTGGTCGTTGAAAACAACACCCTCGTTCACAAAAAAAACTAATTAGAGGAGTATTCACCCCGTTAGGAAATAGAAACTCTTTGGATAAGTTTGCTTTTAAGCAAGTGGCTACAGCTGAACTTATACATAAAAATTACACACGATTACACTACTATTACCGCGGATTACCAATTACCGATTCCGTTCCCGAGTCTTTTTCTCTGTTCATTTCCAACGATAATTGTGATCCCCGACACATTTATCTCTAGACAATTTAAAAATATTTTTGCATTATTTAACAAAACGTATTAAAAAAATTCCTCGCGAACGAAATCGCAAAGTTTGGTGGATTATTTTTTCTTCCACCTCGAGAACCATTTAAGCTACCACAGATGACTTTTAAAGAAAGACTACACAGATACGAGCTTGATGAAACCTTTCGTTTCCTGTACCTAAAAGACCCTATTGGAAACAAGAGAGAATCATTCTCTCTTGTTGGAAATAAATGGATAGAAACAGCTGGACTACAGTTAGACTGCTTGCAGTCCGCCTTTTCTCTTAAAATCCGTCTAGTTCTTGTCTCATCCAGCGCGATTGGAAACCACGACGTTATTATTACAATAAGGGATTGAGAAAAGACGGTCTCTTATTTTTTCTTCTCGGGTTTACGCCCTCGTTTCTCGCGGCTCGCGGCTTTGCCGCTCGTGTGCTTAGGTTTCGCGTGCGGTAACTTTGCAAAAAAAAAAAAAAAAAAGACACTGCTCGCAGTCTAGGCTACAGTCGAGCCAGCCAAGCACATCAGGTGGTTTGAAACGGACCTAACTGTAAAAGAGCCAGATTTTACCGCCATCCCCCGCTTCAATATTACTATCATTGCGGTGCATTATGGGAAGCGCTATGAGTCGCGTTGTTCGTTACTATTAAAACTTACTAACCAGTTCAAATCACTCACTCTGTCTCAAATCATTACATTATTTTATTAACTTCATTTTTTTAGGATTTAACCTTACACTTTATGTACAAAATTTATTCTACCTGTTAAAATGGTCATTATGCTACATTAACAAAATATATTCTAACAAAGGGTGTTTCTTATAAAAAAAAAAAAAAAAACGCTTCAATTCGTTTGCACAAATAAATATACAAAACAAAGCATCAAAATAATTTACTCATTTAAGGGCGACTAGCATCTGATATCCCCTTAAAATATATCACCGCTTAATCAGCTGTACGGGGCATGAGGATAAAGCCGGAAAATGATTTGCAAGAGAAAAAAAAAGGGTATTCCTAATTGTTAAAATTCTCCTCGACGAGTTTTCTTTTCGGTTTTCAGGGCAAGATGCTGGTAACTCTTTCTGGATTTCAATATTTGACAATTCCGTTATGAAAAGGCCAACTTACGAATGAAGACGTAAAGCACACTAAATCTGGAACGTATAGAAATTTAGATTACTTGCCGATACTGCTGAAAATCAAAAACATGCTTTTGCAGAAACACAGCATCTTACAACAAAATAAGCCAAGCTTTCACAAATTTGTCGAAAAATAACCAAAATCTGCATATAACCGAAAGGAAAAAATACTGTGATCCGAGTTCCCACACAAAAGTGTTTTCTTTTGCTTACTTTGTAACTGGAAAGGAAATTTCTCACAGGGATTCACCACCAGTTTTCTCTTTTGCGGTGCAGCTTCGCTTCGCTTCGTTACAGAAATCGCACCGAAATCACTGTTGTTATGTGTCAAAAGAAGCCGTATCCGGTGTGATTTTCGCGCCGGCGCAAAAGCTAAGAGGACTGTCTCCCTAGGTAACCACGTATTAGGTAAACCACAGGGTCACCAGTCTGTGTGTGGTGGACTGTGCTGGATGCATAGGTAGTGTGGGTAAACGACGCCACAGTTGATTTTTCCTTTGGTTAAATTAAATGTGTATAAAAATGGTTAATTTTGTCTTACTTATCTACTGCCACATTGGTGGCTACAATGATACTGTTAAGCGATATTCTAAGAATATTACAATTTACTTGAAAACACCTAATACTCTCCAAAAGGAGATTTCACACAAACATCACCGCACAACTGCAATGCGACAACATGCAACATCAGTGCACCTAATGAAATACTAACATGCTAGCATACACGAGCCTGCTCGCGGGTTAGAAAATTGAACAAAAAATAATGTGTTTACAGTATATACTAGACCCATACATTCCCTCCTCTTAGAGAAAAACAAGACTTCTGGAATTGGTGAGGTAACAATCTCACACGCGATAGAGCAGGACTGGTGTTTGGGATCACAATTTTTTAAACAAAAAAAAAAATAAAGGCTCTGCATATACTATTGACCTTTAGATTCGAGGACGACTAGGACGAGGACGATATAGAACTTTAATTTTTTTCGTGTATTCTCTAAACATGACTCCCCGGAAAGCTTCATTGTACTCTTTTTCACCACAAAATTTCGCACGCTTATTTCTATTGAAGCAGGTTGAGTCCTCTCCCGATCGCTAAATAATAAAATTTCTGACATTTGATCACTTGTTTCCGCCACAAACGTCTCCCGACAAAATGTCTCGTGGTCGTCCTCCTCTTAGAATCTAAAGCTCTCTAACAGCCTCCCCACCCTTACAAACTTCTTTTCTATCGCCACGTAGTTCTTCTCTACAAGAGCAAGTGTGAGACGAGAAACAAAAAGGTCTGCACACAAGGCTGATGCAATGGTAGATTCAAGACGATCTTGGAAATTATAAAACCTTTCTTCGCCTTTAAACTTTGGAATTTCACAGCATGAGAGCACTAAGTAAAGCCACACTTAGCAACCCGCGAAGCACAAAAAATTCTTAATTTCAAATTAATGCACATCTTCATTGAAAATCCAATACTTATACTATTTACTGATATTATGTTCCTGATCTAAACCTGTGGTTGCTTATCTTGAAAATCTGCACATGTTTCACTTTTTCTGAGGAAAACTACAATATACATAAGACACCTGCAAACTCTCTATTTGAGCACGAGGGTCAGCTCTAAAATGCTTGATTCTGGCACACAGAGCCCACTTTTAAGCTTCAATAACGATAAACACCAACAAAATCCATAAAACAATGACTGTTCCATACAATGCCTGTTTTGTCTGCAGGTTTACAATTCTCCATTAAATAATTCAAAGTTAGTCAGAGTATTAAAAGAGGAAGGGAAAGACTTGCTACATCAGCTAAGTTTGGAGAAAAAAGGACAAATATACTTGCCGACCCATACAACAGAACTGGAGCATTTTTTCAGTTATTAGAGATGAGAACCTGCTTGAAAATAACAAGCATTCAGTTATTAGACAGGAGAAGGCATTATGTCACGTTGCCATGGTAGCAAAATGTCCGGATGTCACTAAACCGTGGTCATGTAAACATGGCACAAAAAAAAAAGAAACAAAAAAATTGAAATGTCTGACTTTTATATGCATGATTGCACTCAGGAACAAAACGGTAGCCCACTTTTTGATTCCATCCTTTGACAATGCAAATAGCCGTCTCTGTCAAGAGTGTTAGGATCCAGAAATTTTGCTACAGTGTATTTTGGTAACATGACATCACACTTCTATCCATTATTGCTGCTAATTTTTAATTACTGTCTATACTCCCTGATTCTGTGCTCTCATCCAGCTGATCCACATCTTCACTGGACTTTTGGTCCAAAGAATGGTTTGGTACAGTGGACACCAAGTTACGGTGGCATGCTACATGGTCCCTCAGTTTACTAGATGTATCGAACACCTCCGCACATAGTGAACATTGATACGCTTGTCCAGTGATACTGTCCTGATCTTTGGTACCATCGCTGGGAACAGTAACATCGCCTGTAGTGCTAAGTGGTGTGCCACAGTCTTCAAAGTCTACTGGTTTGTCACGGGAATCATGCACATGCATATTGTGCCGACGCAAGTCACCTAATAAGAGAAAAGATTCCTCCTTTAAAGATGTGAGTAAAGGCAAGAGTTAAGTGACACTGTCACATAATTAGGAGAAGCCGTATACAATATGTTTTGCATCAATGGTAACACAGAAATGTTTCAGTAAAGTTTGAAAGTCCTTGTATATAAAAAACCCCTTTGTTTCTCAAATCTCCCAATAATTCTTCCCATCATACTCAAGCACCCCATTTTTCGAACCTCCCAATTAATAGAACCAACTTTTTCCCTCATGGTTCAAAAAATCTGGATTCCACAGTACATCTAAGCACCAAAACTATTTACAGCTATTAATTACACATGTACCTATGGCTGCTTTTGACAGGACCTACAGCCAGACCAAAATCCTTCGGAGGCACGATCAGAAATAACAAATAATTTATAGCTGCCTTAGTTGCTGTACACTTTTTCAAATGTATTATAATAATATGAAAATGATTATATAGCACTTATCCATTTAAATGCTAAGCGCTATAAAAACAAAATATCCTAGACTAATTTACTTTAATTAAATCCACATGTGAATATTACTATATTGCCAATTGATTTGCCCAAGGACAGTTCTTTCCAAAAAGGCAAACATGACACAATTCAGAATTTTACCCCAAGGCAACTGGCTTGGTTTCCCTATCATGGTTGCCACAGCCAGGGGTTTCTGAAATTCCTGACTTTTTCCTGACAAATGTAAAATTTCCCTGACCAACTGAATTAACAATTTCAGACATCAGAACTGATGATGGACTCAACCCTCCCCTCACAGCCATCTCCTCCACCTATTTATTTATGCTTTCAGCAGGTCAGGTGCAGTGTACATCAGGGTTTTCAGTAACATTTGGAAGTACCGGATGCAGAGGTTTAGCTGGCAGACTCATGCCGCAGGTGAAATGTTGAGTGCCAGAGTCAAAACCTTCGAGGGGGCTCTGAGGACATGCATTTTAACTTTTATAACTGGACTCTCTAAAACGCGATTTTCTGCATTCTCTGGAACGAAATTGGTTTTCAGGGAAGTACTTCAAGGCATTAAAAAATGCTCACAAAAAAGTGAAATGTTTGATTTGGCAATTATAATTGTCGGTTTGCATTTGTTCTTTTTTACTTCATTAATAATGAAAGAACAAGATTTTCACACATCAAAAAATAATTATTTTGGGTGTGAACTACCGGATGTTACATGTCAGACAACTAGACAATTGTGTCCAGCATCTGGCTTGAAATGAAACCCCCATCAGTAAACAAATTGACACTTAATTTACATAATGTGCAAAAAAATTGATGTTCTTGAAAAGCCAACATCGGCTTGTCATTCAATTTCAAGAACAATATTCTGCCAATACAAGACGATTCATGTCTGTAAAAATTATGCACAAGAAAATTTTAATGTTAGAAAACAGTGAAAGTAGAAGGAAAAGAATAAATATGTTCTCCTAAAATGTCACTTTTCCCTTACTTCTTTCAAATATTTAACTTTTCCCTGACTTAAAGTGAAATTCCCTGACTTTTCCCTGACATGATAAACTGGCCCTTTCCAAGCAAACAAAAAGTGAAAAGGTTTGATATGTCATTGGTGTTTTAATAACAAAATTAACAGAACCTTTTTACATGGCCACTTGGAGATATCAAATTCTCTTCTCAAAAGTATTTCACTTGATGGCTGCAATCACTTGTAAAAATATTTTTCAACACAAAAAGATAAATTTTTTATCTCAGTGTTGCCATGTCATATCCTCTATGAACAGATTGTCTTACCTGATCTATTGAAAGATTTAGGACAGTGCTCACAGGCAAAAGGTCGCTGCTCAGAGTGGGTCACAATGTGTCGCCCCAGTTTACTTGAAGTCGCAAATGTCTTTGGACAGTGAGGACATTTATGTGGCTTCTCTCCAGTATGAATGTAAGTGTGAGTCTTCAAAGATATTGTGGTGGCAAAACTCTTGTCACAATGTTTACAGTGGTACGGACGTTCACCTATAACGAGGTTTAAAAAAAAGTGGGACTAACATGAGTTTAAGGCCCTCCTAAGGCGAGAGGAGATATAAAACACTTCTAGCAATCAATAACTACAAATGAAAGTTAAAACAAACAAATCAAACAAATTAAAGAGAATTATGTGTTGATTGAAATGGCCAAAGCAACCCAGCTTGCTATTCTTGTAGATTTTGTGCCTCCATGAGGTATTCGTTAAAAGCTAATTAACACACACAAAAAAAACAGCAAATCAAATCTAATGGGTAACTTTGCTTAGCTTACCAGAGTGTATTCTGCTGTGTCTTCTTAAATCATTTGAACTGTAAAATGCTTTAGGACACTGTGAGCATTTGTGAGGTCTTTCCCCTGTGTGGGTATAAATATGTTGCTGGAGACCAAATGGATGCCGGAAAGCTTTATCACACATGGTGCATCTCCATTTGCGGCAACTCATGTCGGGGCACACCCGTTTTATGTGGCGTGCAAGGTAGCTAAGAGAGGTGAAGATTTTCCCACATTTGCCACAGGTATAACCCTCTGGAAAAAAAAAAAAAGATCTCTATTGCACAATTTATGAATAAACCCAACAGAAAGCATCCCACTTTCCTTCAAGTACAACAAAGTAGAATAGGGTGCCATTTTATGTGAAATGACCTGCTGATTATGATAAACTACAACTTAACAGTCTTTTTCTTTCAATTCCACAAGAAAATGGCTCCCTTAAAGGTAGCAGATCTTGAGAAGTAACCTAGATTACTTCAGTCTTGAATTTCTTTGAATGTTTTTTTTTTTTGATTTAGTTAAAAAATGTCTGCACAAACATTGCAAAGAAAATGTGTAGAATGAACTCATGTAAAACTCCTACCTATGCCAATTCTGTTGTACTTTGGATCGACATCGACATCTCCAACACGGAATACACCTTTACTGGTAAATACAACCTCATCATCATGTTCGTCCAAGGAGTCCTCTCCCTCCCCTCCCCCAGGCTGTGATGTATCAACAGTATCAAGACCATCCTGGGAACTGATACTAAGAAGGGCTGAAGCTGCCTGCTGCACATTGAACTCGGACGTAATTGAAGTGCTTTTATTTTCTGGTTGTACCTGGGCCTGATCACTCTGGGAAGAACAAGTAGAAGCTATGCTAACCTGGGGTTGTTCAGCAACAGTAGGCGATGCTACAGGCTCATTTGAAAGTATGTTTGTAAGACTTTCTGACCTTCTCAATTCTGCAGATTTTGTTCTCTGATGAACAAACTTCTTCACAGCTTGCTTAGCATTGACAGGTGAAGTCGTGGCAGTGATTTGTCCTGTGGTAACAACTGGTGTTTGCATTACAGGCACTTCAATAGGAGGGGATTGTGAGATTGGTGCCTGTGTCATAACATTACTGAGAGAAGTCAGAGCAGAGGTCACATGTATCCCACCAAACTGTACTGGCATACTCCCAATACAGACTGGTGGAAAGCTGTGGGAAATCTGCCCACTAATTGTGGTAACTGGAAGCTGCGAAGCACCTTGTTGCATACTGGTAAAAAGTGAAGGTAACCTCTGCTCGCGCGGAAGTATTGGTCGCTGACAAGTCATGTTTACAGCTTGTGTTGTTGGAAGTGAAGCAGCCTGATTCACTACTGTTACTTTTCCGAGTGTCATTACTCCACACGTACTTACTGAGTTCAGAGGTGCTTTTGGTATACCAGCAGTGTGAACCTTTGCCATGCCTGTATTGAAAGGTAGAGGTCTGTGCCCTTCATTTTGGGGTATAATGTGCCTGGCTCTTACCCCACTAAGGCTCTGTGGACTGGTCAGGTACACAACAGGGGGAGTCGTAGGCTTAATATTCCACAACATATTAGTAGTTGATCGTGACCCAACACAGCTCACCACATCTTCCATTCCTTTGAGAGGCTGTTGTGGCTGCAACTGTTGGTTACTGCCACACGCTGTTAACGTGGTGACTGGGGTCTGGATAGCTACTGATGTCTGGATATTTGGAGGCTGAGTCGGCTGACAGAACAACGCCTGAACATTCTGCATCCCTGTTTGATTCATCAGTCGAGATTTCTCTGCCCCATGTACTCTTGCTTTTGGAGTCAAAGGTACTGGGACTGCAGAAACTGGATTCAACTGTGATGTTAACTGACTCAGATTCATCAGGTTTTGCTGCACAGTTGCTACTTGCTGGAGATTTGTATCAATACTAGGAAATCCAAAAGTCTGTTGAAGAGTTCCGTGTATAGCAGGGCTTAAAGACAACTGTGTTGTAGCTTGACTCTGAGAAGTAGTAGTAATAGCATTTACAGAACTTTGTGATGCTTTCGGTTCATTTGTGGTTGTCAAAACATGCATTGATGACTCAGCAGTTCTATCCAATGTTGTACAACCTATCTCCTTACTGGGAGAACTTGATTTCTTTTCTAAACTCTTTGTGGCAGTGACTTTCACAGCTGGAATTGGTAGCCGAAGATCAACCTCTGCTCTTTCCTGACGCAGAATAGTGGGATTGGCACGGAAGCTTACCAGTGCTTCTGCTGCCTGGGATAGTTTGACTTTTTCAGCTTGCCCGGAAGCACTCTTACTTGGAGATGTGAGGAAACTCCCACTGCTCACTTCAGGTGACTGTGATAAAAACTTCTCAGACTCAGTGCGTTGCCTCTTGGGTCTACTTAATGAGACCGTAGATTGGGCTTTTGCTGGCGATGATTTCTTCAGATTATCATCAACTGTACCTGACTGAAGCTTCTTAGATGTTGAAGCATGGAGCAAGCTTTTCAACTTATCAGCTGTAACTCTAAGAAGCAATTCCGCAGCAGATGAAACTGTCACTTTGCTATGTCCTGGACACTTTTTTAGCTCACAAAATAAATGATCGAACACTTCAACTTTTCTATTCACAACATTTCCACTGTTTTTGTTCCAACTATTAGGTTGCTTTTTGCTCCCAAGAACCAAACTCCTTTTACTTCCATCAAAGGAAGATCCACTTTGAACATCATTTGATTTACTGTTTTTACTCCTTGTATTGTTTTGTTTCTTGATTTCCACCTTGTTGAGTTTAGTACCAGGCTTTGTCATGTTATTACTAAGTGACTTTTTGACTTCTTCAACATCATTGCTTTGTAACTGTGCTCCATCACTGGCAGAGGAAGCTGCAGACTTCACCTTACTGGATTTTTTCATATCATTCAAACATTTTTCCTGAGGTTCCTCTTCACTTTTGTTGAGCTCTTCACTGCCTGCTTTACATTTCCATTTTGCATTCTTCTTTTCTGACTTTTTGGGCTTTGACTGAATTTGAGTTGATGATTTCTTCTTCAAATTTTCTGTTTTTGCAATGCTTTCATCTCTACTTTGAAGCACAGATAGACCAGTTTTCTTTTTCTTTTTCACAGTAGCCTGTCCATTTTTTCCACCTTCCTTACTTTTTGCCTCTAACTTGACACCATTTAATGTACTAATACTAGATTCCTGTCTTGAAGAAACAGTTTTGACCTTTTCTCTGCTTTTCTTGGGCTTGTGTAATAGATTTTTCCTGTTGGGTGTTTTGCTCTTTTGTGCTCCATGAAGATCTTCAGCTGGGTCTGTGGCATCTTTGCTTGCATCTTCTTCATTGTTATTACCATCATCACAGGAAAGCCTCCTTTTTCTCCTAGAGAAAAAATTAAGACCAGTCATTTACAGAATGCAATATTGCTAATTGCTCTGAAGTGTCAATCATCTCCTTATGCCCCAACCCTTATGTAAACTGTCCTTTGAGGGATTATTGGCACAAAAGTATTGTATCAAAATCACTAATGCAATCCTATTCACTTGAATGCATCAACCCCTTCAATATAACTGCAGACACATTAAAAAACTTGAAATAAGTCCAAGAATTAAAGAAGTGATAACATTCCACTCGACAGCAATCTTGAGTATTCATAGAAAAGAACTGGGCTTGATTTCATTAAGTCACTAGATAAAAAATATCTGGATTTAGCACCCACACCATGCTGGATACAGAACATATTCAAAAATTTCCTAACTGGAGAGTGGATTAAAAAAGCTGCGGATTCATACGCCAAATCTACCGGATAGGTGTGGACTGACATCAGCAAAATCCACAAAGAAAAAAGGGCGAATTTAAAAATACCTGACACATGTGGACAGGGCCTCAAACAGAGCAAAACCCTAACATTTTTTCATGACTTTCCACTACAACAGTCCTGGGATGTTTCTTCCACATTTTGCTGCTAAGGATTTAGTGTAAAAAAATGTCCTGGGCAGGTTTCATAAACTCTTAGAATTAGTAATTCCCAATGATTTTATTCAATTCCCTTTTCAACATACTTGCTTGTTCTTTTTCCATTGTTCTGACTGCCATGATCTTTTACTTTCTGCAATAATATTATAATATTATATTATTATAATCACCATTAAGAATATTAAAATGCCATGATTTCCAGTTGATTGTTTATTAGAGTGGTCTTTAATGACCACCTACTTTATTAGCTTTGAGACCTTCCAAGGCAAATAGCAAAAAGGGTTAAAGAAAATAATTTGAAATTCAGTTACAAAATTTTTCTTGTCCAGGGCCATAGTAAAGTTCGAAGACAAATTGCCTGGGCAAGTGGGCATAAAAAGTTACCCAGCTTGCCCAATGAGAAAACCTATTTGTTTTGGATGGCTATGCAGAGAGGACTTTTTTGACCCTGTTTGACATCCATTATATAATATATAGATTTAGCCAGGGCTAAAAGCGAAGCTCCAATTAATAAATTTATAATTTAAATCAAAAAATAAACTTTTAATCCACGAATCATTTAACTTAAGGGCACATTCATGTGACTTTTGAGGGAAAGGCTAAGTTATTTTAGAGTGAAACATCTTATATCGAATTGATAACCTTATATGTACACCCAAAAAAAAGCAAACATCTTCGATCACATTCAAGATCACAGTAGATTAGGCCTCGAAAACAAATTCTTGGAAAACAAATCACACTGAAATCATGCCGAATTTCTTTGCGTTCGACAGGTTTACTTTACAAATTCTTGCCAACAAATCTGGGGGTGTTTAAACCAACCTTTTATAATTTTTATACATCACATTTGAGGTGAAACAGTACTATTTATCATACCGACCTCGGACAGAATGCAGTATTTCACAATTTTTCAAGACAAATTGCACTCAGTCAATATTCAGGACGATCAATTGTAAAGCGAAACCGTTCAAAAATTTCCAAAATCACCCACATGGCCAGCTGGTTCTCGTTTCTATAGTGCGAGCTGTCAGTGTGGTCGAGTGTTTGAATAAACTTTAATAGAGTTAAGCTTCAACATAATAGCGAATTTATTATTATCTTTTTTGTTATTTAATGGTTTCAGTTATAACGATGTGTAATCTTATAAAGCGTTTGATACGCGCGACATTTTTGAGTACTCCTGCAAGCGATGTTCATGAACGATGAAAACAAACGGCACAGACTAGCGATTAAAATTGCAAGAGAGACTACTAACAATCAAAAAAAGAAATATAATTCGGTGAAACATTTACAGAGATAACAATTTTCATTCATGAAGACAAGTATTGAAGTGTCTCTAAAAAAATCCTGAGTCTCGGCGTGAAGCTTTATAAGCCGGCTTCCCAGCGCGGGTGTTTACTGTTTTCCAAGGTGAACTCCTCGAAGCAAGAAAATCGCTCAAAGTTTTCTTTCTACAGCCAAATTTATAACTAAATATTCTTCGGAACGTTTTCTTTCTATCTGTGGTGAGCAAATATATCTGAAGGCTTTTTAAAGTTCTGTAAGCTTATATCAAACCGTTCAAATCTGATACTAGGTCAGATCATTGACTCAAACTACGGCTACAAACGTGCATAAACTTGCCGCATAAACTGTCAGCGTGAATGTGCAAGACTTCATGAAATTAGATATAACAAAAACAAACATCAAATACAATAGTTACTCAGGCTTACCATTCGAGATTCAGTTCCTGAAAGCTATCAAGGAAGGCCACAGTTGCTTGAGACTTTTAACCCCTCAAATGCATTAAGCAATGTGAAAAACGAAAACGATGCCATCCGAAATCGAATTACCAAATTTTGACAAGCGACGCGTTTCTCAACCAAAAACCCAGTAAACAAACCAGCCATGAATAACAGAAGACTCTTGATAGCAGCTGTATTTCATTTTGTACATCCAGAAGAAAAAGACAGTTAAAAACATGACACGTTGACACAAAACTCTTCAGCTTCAGCTGTCAAAGTTAACAATTTTCAAGATGCTGCATGATTTTTTCGCATGAACTCACCTGTCAAATTTTGACCAATCAGAGTATAAAAATTGGACGTAGAGCGTGACCAACGCGTGACCATAGTAAGATAAGGTCTTCCCCGCCTGTACTTTTAAAAAAACTGGCTGAATTTTCATTTCCAAAGTCAGTTTGAAATCAAAATTCTAATAGTGCGGGGCCATAGTGACATAAACACAACATATTTGATATGAATCCTTGGAAAAAATAAACTTGAGCCTGCGATCATTCCAAACTGGTAATTTGTCAGCGGATAACTTCAAAAAAATACTCGACCTCGATGGGTCGACACTTGAGCCCGCGCTACGGTCAGGTGATACTGGTCAGCGGATGCCCTGTTTTGACAGCTGTCAATTGATCACAACATTGATGTGAAATTAGTTTTCTCTTGGGCTCCCAAACTAGCTAAAATGTGAGAGTAAACATTGGTTTTCCTGTGGTGCGGACGGACGGTCGGTCGGCTGTCGGTGTACGGTCACGTGATTACCAAATTTTCTGGGATGGGTAGATTTACTTAGCAATGGTGCTCCGCCCACGCGCGCGCGTGGAGCTCCGCTATAAAATAATACTCTTTTTTGTGTGACTATGAGCAGATCATGTAAGTTTGGGCTGAAATATCTCACTTTTTCAGGAACAAGAAAGTCTACTTATATTTTCTGTGAAATATTAACTAGTGTCACTTAATGGTATAACAATGTGTAGTTCCAGAAAATATCCAGACCCCCACCACGGAGGGAATTGGAAATTCCAGGGGGGTGGGGGGGTCAGAGGCCCAGGAAATTCCAGAAGGGAGGGGGGTTGGACCATGAAATCAGTTTCCAGGGGGTCAATATCATTTCGTTTTCGACCTGAGTTCGAACATTGCTTGTTACCGACCTGGTAAATCATTTTTAGGACATAAATAACTTGAAATATATTACTTAAGATTGTTTCTTTTTATCTTAACCAGGTTTCCTTTCTTCGAAAAGCGTTTTGGATGTAATTTCAAAGGAATTAGACCGACTACAACTCGTTTTATCGCATGCTCGTGTATTCGGCCGCCATTACTCATTACCAGTCTCCCTCAAAACATCAACGCGTGTAACACATCACGTTGCGTCAGTCGATCGATCAGTAGAGTGGGAATTTTGCCTCACGAAGCACAAGCTATACATTGTAACCATTTTAAAATGTAGAGTTTTTATTCTCCTTTTCATTTTCCCTTAATTTTGTAGTTGAAGGTGTGCCATGTTCATGATCGAATCCTCGCTGAAATGGTGTCAATTTCACCAAACATTTATATGGCTATCGCGCATCATGTCGCACCAGTCGATCGAAAAACAGTAAATTGAACTTGGTTTCCCTTCAAGATGCAGGGGGTATTCATTGTTATTATTTCAGAGTTCAGAGTTTTTATTCTTCTCTTTGTTTTGCATTAATTTTGTGGTCGTAACTTTGACTTGCTCTGCATTCCCGCACGAAATGGCGTTAATCCATGAATCTATCAACATTACGCCCATGAAGACGAATAACAAATCGTAAGCTTGCCCTGATTAAGGTAAATTCAAATATAACGGACTTATTAACTTTCTCTGTTTCATTTAAAGTAAGAGATGAGCAAAAATTGCGGATCAGGTTACTTTGTGGTGGTGTAGCGTGTGTTAAAGTTGCGAGATCACTCAAATAAATGGAAACAGAAGCATACAAGCTTCTGATTGAAACCGTTGCGTACTAACCATAAATGGCCTCATTCTTCTGCTTTAATAGTCTTTCTTCGTGAAAATGAACTTTTCCAGAGGGGTTGGGGGGTCTTTGTCACACTTGTGGAAATTCCGAGGGGGTGGGGGGTCATCAGTTCCCTGCAAAAATGGAAAATCCAGGGAGGTGGGGGGGTCCTAAGTGAAATTCCCTCCGTGGTGGGGGTCTGGATATTTTCTGGAACTACACAATAGCACAGGGACTCTTAAAACAAACCACTGGTCATTTTTATACCCTGCAATAAGTTACAAAAGTTGTTTTAACTTCTCATAAAATCAAGGAAAAATAACTCTCTTGACCTGTGACTACCTTTTAAGGAAACATGTTGTGCAAAATGTTGTATAAATTATAAAAATGAAAAGAAATGAGAAGTTCCAGAAAATATACTTACTATTCCCACAAAGGGGATCTTTCTCCTTCTCCGGCAAGCCCCAATGGAAATTCCAAATTATATTAACCCCCGCCCCCCGGTCCCTTTTGTGGTAGCCTACATTAGAGACAGAAAAAACTTCTGGTTAAGTCTGTCTTCGAACAGCACTGAAATCTTTGTTCTCAGCCCCCACCTGTGTATCAGGATTTGAGTACAAGCCATGATTGGCCTATTACAGTGTGACTACCACACTGTATATCTGGGGCCACATTGACCAAGTTGACCAATCGGCTTACAGGAAAATAACAATACATTTTGAGAGTGTTAGTTGTCAATCATAATCACCACAAAACAAAGTATACAACATGGATCAAAATTAATTACAACTTACACATGTGACCTTCTGAACCAACTGAAGAAAGCCCATGTTTCCTGAGAGGTCCATTAGAGTGAGTGATGGAGACGAAGAACGTCAACATTGGTTATATTTTTTACTTGAGTTTGCATGTTAATGCAAAGCGCGGCAATGGTAGCGAAGAAATTGTTGTTAAATGACAAAATAACAGCTTGTGTCAAACAAATATGTGTCCTGGGTGTTATATGTAAAGTTTCACATTGAAAAACATTGTCTGGTGAAACATGTTGAATTCTTGAAAAATGTTTGCTATCAATTCTTAAATTTTGTGCTTTGAGTAACTTGTTTTTTTTAAGAGCTGCTGATTGGCCTACAACCAACTTAAAGTAGACGGACTATAAAAACCCATTACATACTCTGACCAGTACAACGTTAAACAGTAGATTTACGCAACGATAGTAAAAGTAATGCAGAAATACAAAAAAAAAAAAAAAAACAGTGCGGATTAAGAGCCTTTTTTTTCCAGGTGAGATAGTTTTTAAGTTGTATCCCAGTTACATGTAAGTCATTGTGCATTTCAGAAATTCATTAAAGATTAATTTTCTTTCTCGTTTGACATACTCATTGTTGTCAGTTTTGAATTTTTTTTCAAGTGCACGTTTTCTTTAGTCACAACTGTACTGTCAAAAGGAGGAATAAGTATTAAAAATCACAATGGTCAATCACGGGACTGAAATAAAAGTACCAAACTGAAGATGACATATAGACAAGGCACTGTTAAGCTTCCTTTTTTAAAAATGGACGCTCCCAACAGTATAAGCTGTGCTCCTAAAATTTTCAGCTGCGCACCTAAAATTTCGCCAGTGCACCTGAAAATTTACATCTGGTAGCACAAGTGCTCCCAAACTCAAATTTAAACTTTGAGCCCTGAGGATATTGGAGCTGCATTGCAGACATTACTAACTGGGGTCAGATTATGTGGGAAAGTGTGGAGATTTTCAGAAACTACACAATATAATCAGAGACCACAGAGTGGAAAAAGCAGCAGAAGTGTATTACCACAACATTACAAAAACGTACAAAATTAGACATAATAATTTAGTATGTGGTTCATGAGTCACATTTATTAAAAAGAAAAATCAAATCTACAATTATGTTACATTTGCAAAAACTGGAAGCGAAAAATCAGACATTGATGAAAAAGCACCTCTGATCATGTATAGAGGACTCTTGTATAAATGGCACAAAATAAAAAAAAAACATATTTCACAGAAATTGCACTATTTTTGCCCTTCTACATGTACACTACGACTTCTTTCTGAACTATCAATTAAAAAGAAAATGTAGCTTTGGTGTCAATAAAGGAGCACATACTTAATGAAAAAACCTGCGGTAATTTATTAAAACAGTTTTAAATGTCCTAGGGAGAAATAAAATCGAAAGCTTAGAAACACAAGTCAAGTGTACGTCGCTTGGCAAGAATAAAATAAAAGTAGACAACATTATTTTATAAAATGATATTTTCTGCCAGATTCCCAAAACACATACAGAAAAGAAGAGATAACTTTAATAGTACCTATACAGTTTCATTAGAAAATAATGCCATCAAACGCAAAATTAGATGAAATAAAGGGCTCTTTTCTAGCAATACAGTGTCTACACGAAGAGATATCTCAAACCCACCGGCCAGACAACCTTACATAATAACTGTATATTTGAACAACAACAACAACAACAATAACAAAAATCGATGATGCCCGAGCACTTTTAAAATGCGACTCGCGTGGAAAAAGCTTAGAGAATTCTTCAGTTCGGATACCGATGAAATGACGTGCCATTTAAAATTAGACCAGATACGTCAAGAAGATTAACCTATTGGCAGCATGTAATTTCTGTCCGGGCCAAGGAATATGTCGTATTCCTCGGAATTACAAGCGCAATAATGTGTTGTACAATGTACATCATTGAAAAATCTGGGAAGCCTATTGAAATCACTGTAAATCAAGAAAAGAGATTTACGAGATCAAATCATCACAGGACTTCTTGAAATTTACTAGTCGAATATAAGCTTATTTTGCTCAACCCCAAAACGAAGAAATGCACAAGTACAGATCGACAGACAGATTGTATACGATCAACTAAGAGCCCTCACGATAATATAAAATCAGATTTCCAACAATTTAACGCATTCAGAAATGGAACAAGTAAACGAGTCCTTACAATTTCAAAAAGAGATGGACCTTAGAATCATCAAATAAGCGTACATAGTTAACAAACGTGGTCAAAGTATGAGCGCGGCACATTGTCACATCCCTTGCACGCTGAAACTAGCTTGTTGCAGAAACTACTACGAACATAACTTTTCCACCTATTAAAATGAATTTGCAAGTCTTTACCGAGTGATAACCCCGCCTGTGCGATACAAAACATCAATTGCATTGGATATGTTCTTTTTGAGAAGGTATTTTACGCGAAAATACAGAAAAGTCATTCAATTTTTCCTTGCTTCCGCGCTTGTCACATGGTCGCCGGGGACGACTTTAACAACAAATCGCCAATTACAAAACTCTTGTTGCCGAGTTCTGGCCAACAACTCACACATTCCTACCAGAGAGGGATACAAAGTATCTCGTTTCTCACCGCAGATAGCGTATTAACAAACTAGTAAGCCGCAATTCAACCTACCTCTCTCTTAGCGCTTGCATGAGTTTCCTGTTCCTCCTCGGATGAGTAGCAACAAGGACACTTCGTAGAGTGTGCACGTTTTCGCCTGCAAAATTCCACAAAAAGTCAGCTCAAATCTACACAGAAGGTCGGCAAGTAGAGACACAAAGGACTTACGATCTTCTCAGGCCGCTATAGCCTCTTTCCATGCTCTACAAGCTTCAAATAGCAGCAAGTCTTCGAAAATGAAACCAACAGGAGAGACATGTTTGTATCATCAGAGTAAACCCTTTGCGTCAAATAAAAACTATGGGTGTTACTGCGCTTGCGCCCAACGCCTTTTCTGATGAATTGTGGGTAATTTGGGGAAAATTCCCGCGAAAAAGGGGCCTGCCCTGCAAATAATTGTCAACAAAAAACAGATCAAAATGTTTCAAGACTTTAACAGGGTCTCAAACGGACTTGGTCTGACTATAGAACACTGACCGCAAGTGTTCATGAATACAGGACTCACACAGGACCGTTTTGTGACTTCTATAGGATGAATCGGAGGTTTTCAAGACTGTTTTTATCAGCTGTTTTTATGACTCCGATGAATTGAGAATATTTTGTCACGGTTTTGGAAAGCCATCTTGACGAGTATTAAATATAACCAACAGCGTAAGAAATTACAGTGTTTGTATGAGAATCAAATGTCGAATAATTTCCTTAAAACGGATGTTCTGAAAAAATATATGAATTGTAAACTAAAGCTACACAGTAAAGGATAGTACTAACGAAGTTAACATTAACCATAAAGGACTGCAAAGGACCGCAAACGAATATGCCGAAGAACGCAGGATCTATAAAGACCTGATCAGCAAAAATAACAATGTAGACATTTAAATACAGTAAATATGGTTTATTGGCGGTCAAATGATCCACGAATTCACCTCTTTCTTAATTCTCTGGCTGCTTTTAATACTTGCATTGAAAAAAATTATACAGGTTTTTTAATAGTTGTTGTCCCAAAGTCGCCCCTGACAATTCCTGCAAATTAAAAAAAAAATGTTCTCAGCATATTTTTCGAGAATTGTCGACTTTGCATACCTGTCGACTCCCGATAACTCGAAGCTTAAAGTTCGAGTTATCGGGAGCTCAAAGAAAACAGCCAGAAGAAAGAAAAAAACATTGCTACCTTAGAAACATTTTAATCACATTTACTTGTAGAAATGTTAAATGAAAATTGAAAGAGACTTCTAGAACGTAACGTAACAAAATATAGCCCAATATGCTGGGTACCCTAGATTTTACAGGTTCAGAGCACTGAGCTTCCTTCAGTTTTTAAGAGGGCACAGACTTGGTGATAATCCACTCTTAACATTTTGCTTTGAAATCTTTGTCGTTCGCTTCAGTTGCCGCTTTGGTTCATATGGACCCACTCATATCATTCTTCCTGGACCCATTCAGTTAAGGCTTTAAAATAGAGGATAGCCGCTTGGGGATACGAATTTTTTTCTTCGAGTGCTGAAAGTGTCTCTCCCTCGTTCGCTTCGCTCACTCGTGAGAGATACTTTCAGCACTCGAAGATAAAATTCGTATCCCGAAGCGGCCATGTAATGTTCAGGTTCTTTTATAGATACTGATGAAATTCCTACACAAAACACAACTTTTTTTTTATTCATGTTCGAAACAGCAAAATAGTGCAATTAAAGTGGTCACCTAAAAATGTTATGAAACTCGGATATAAAGTTATAAAGGAGAAATAAAGACAATAATACTTTTTTTTATATTTTCTGTTCCAAAAAGTCAGTAACCATCGCGACATAATATCCTCACATGTGAAAGCTTCACTGCGTGCGATGAAGATATGATTTTTTAGTAAAAAGAAAAATCCTGGTATTTCATCAGTATCTATATAATAAAGTAGCTTATAAAAAGAAAAGCAAAGGGAAAAAGAAGAGAGAGAGAGAGAGAGAACATAATCGAAATAGATTCCCCAAAAAACAAAACAAAACAAAAAAGAATGGGTGAAAAAAAAGGTGGCTAGCAGAAATTGACCACTCCAGAAATACCGTAACATACCATAATGCTCTTTGTTTGTCACCCCAAAAATTGGCATAAGCATTGTCTTCAGTTTCTCTTGGGAGTTAAAATGGCTCCAAGAGAAACTGAAAACAATGCTTATCCAAAATTTTGGGGTGACAAGCAAAGAGCATTATGGTATGTTATGGTATTTTCTGGAGTGGTCAATTCAAGTCCTGAGTGTTGCGACTTTTCCCTAAAAATTGGCTGACGGCAGAGGGTTTAAAAAGCTCGAACATAATTACCGCCCCTTGAAGGCCTCTAATGAAGTTTAACGCACCATCTACCACAAGTATATTTTATTTATGTCCAAAGCTACTCTTTGGCGCACTTACAAGATCATTAAAATTTTACAAGTTGATTTAAGGTGATATTTCTTTGAAAGTGCCTTAAATCACAATGCTTGAGTAGTTCCCTGCTATAGGAGTACGTTGGTCATTTAAAATACACAGTGTTACCACATTGTAATCAATGAAATTCACTATAATACATAATATAAAAATAAATAGCTTTGGAATGTGTTTCACAAAATTTTGTAATATCAATGAAAAATACATCTCTATTATTATAAGAAAGGCTGAAAAAATTTACAAGAATGAGAAAACAATTTCTCAAGTCAGGTCTTCTACATAATTTCTAGGAAAGGACTGGATGTGTGTAAAAAAGAACAAGACACGTGCTGTGCAAATCGACCCCTTCACGAACTTCAGCAGACTAGGCAGTCTGCTTACTTACTAGCATTGGAAGACGTCTAAAACAGAGATGTGAAGAGATGGCTTGTGTTTGCTCTAATATGACAAATAGGTGAAAACAAAATACAAAGGTGTTTCTTCTGCGGTTTTTACCTGAGTGAATTTGCACAGAAACATGCTGAAGACTTTCATGAGCTGAGATAAAAAATTAAAGCAATTAACTGAGAATTTTAAGCCAAAAGATCTTCCAGGTCAATTAATAAAATGCCATTAAAGAGAATAAAAAAGTAAAATTCTTGCAAAAGTAGTAAATTACGATATGAAAAGCTCAAGCTGTGTCCACATGACTTGGACAAATCTATATAAAAAGATATCTCTGTTCCAGAAATTAGGGTTCGAGTTTCCTCGTTATGAGCTTACATCACATCAAGAGTTTGGGCTGGACTGGAGCAGTGACATAGCGACCAAGCAAGGAAAGATTAATATTCCTCATGCACAGACAGTCAAGATAACAAGACTGCCACAAAAAGTCATTAAGCATGGGTATACAATGGTCTATTCAAAAGTGGCAAGTCTCACAAAATATGAATTTTTAGAATGTAAAATTGGAAGCTTGATAGAATTTGGGGCATTAATACTGGAAATGTATGTAGTTTTGTAAGTGTGGTTTAACTCTATGTAAGTTAACAGTCATAATAGCATTGTTGTACTTGCAATTTTTGAAAATAATAAGAGGTTGTAGAAGCCAAGGCTGTCAGAGCTCACAAAGGGAAGTTTACCCACTTTAAAAATTTCAGTTATGTTTTGATTGAATTTCAAAGGAATTATCATTTCAAAAAAATGTTGTCTCAGGTTTGGTTTGACTAAACAGAAGTCTTAAGGTCTCGAAACCTAATCAGAATAATGCAGCGTTTACTCAAGGATAATAAGAAAAACCTAAGTACAACTTGGCAATTTACACTATCCAGACATTTAGGATTTCTATCTATCTCAGCAAAATAAGAGATACATTGGAACCTTTAAAATACATAATATTTACAATTAATGATTTACAATTTACTGCTCCAGAAAATACAATAACATACCATAATGCTGTTTGTTTGTAGCCCCAAAATTTTGCATAAGCTTTGTGTTTAGTTTCTCTTGGGGCCATTTTAACTCCTAAGAGAAACTGAAGACAATGCTTATGCAAAATTTTGGGGTGACAAACAAAGAGCATTATGGCATGCCATGGTATTTTCTGAAGTGATCAATAACTGCTGTCAGGGATTTGAAAAATGTGATTTCCAAATAAAGGCCGCCCTTGTATAAACGCTGCATTGGAAATGCTAAAAATTTAATAAACGCCATGGTATTTAATTGAATTAAGACAGTACTAAAAAGTCTTGGTGTTACCATTGCATACCCCTAACAGACTAAGTTGGCTGGTGATTGCAGGCCTTTTATGAAACTCCTAATTTATTTATAAGTATGATTACCGGTGTAATAATTATAATCAGAGATCTACAGTGAAAATATTACACGGTATCTCTCTGCATTTTTCGAAATCTTGGAGCACGTCTCCTTGGATGCCTCATCTGAAATGAATTGGGAGAAGAGGTTAATTAATGGGGAAAAAAATCTTAAACACAAAAAAAATAGTTGTGTCAGCATGCATCCCGGGGGGGGTGGGGTGCTTCCTTTTAAGAGGCTAATGGGGATGTGCTGCTGGATTGGGTCACATTTTCACGACTGGATTGACTATAATGGGATCGCATTTTCGATAGTTACTAAAATGGGGTCGCACATTTTCGGATTTTTGGGGTAAGAGAGTTTTTCATATTTACGGTTAGAAACGTAGCAGAATGTTTGTACCACAGATGAAAAGTAAAGTGTTCTTCATTCAATCTAAAAAATGGTTTAATTCATAAACATAGAATGTGACTAATTTGGGATTGCGAAAACTACATATTTGCCCAAAAGTGACGAAGATGGGGTCTATAATTGTCCACAGAATAGACTATAATGGGGTAAGGGCTCTTAGGGCCTGCGGCACATACCCAGCAAAAATTAACCCAAGTACCCCCCCTGTCTTTTGTTGTTATTTTAACAGCTCTCTTAGATAGACAAATTTATGTCAGTTAAAACGTCAAGCAGGCTGAACCATTTTTGTCATAAAGAGAATATTCCACAATGTTTATAGGGACTATCAAGCCTTGTCAGTCTATTTCCAGAATAGTATACTGGGCAAAAAAATGGGCTTTTCAAAATCTTTCAAAAGAGCTAATTACAAAATAACTAGTCAGGCAAACCAGTTCTGACTTTTGATATGTGCCTATACTATATGTCCATAGAAAATTGCATTAAATAAGATTTCCTGAGTGGAAAGCCAGGGAGAGGATATGTCTAGTGAACTAAAGCTTAAACTTACAGTATGTGTATGGCCTGACGACACATTGACTGAAAAGGGAGGAGCAATCTGGAGATTTGGTGGTTTCCACCCTGCAAAACAAAGTTACAGGTTGTAAGTGGACAAAATTATTTAATTCATCCCAAAAGGCATTTCTAGCAGCTCTAGGTCAGATTTGTCAAAAAAAATACGTGACTTTCTTTTTAACTATATTTTTTTTTTCTACTGGGAAATTCCTCTTATTCAACAACAATGAAGCAGCCTATGTTAATATTTTCTAATGTTACGAAAACTGTCGAATCTTACCAGTCTGCGTATTAAAATATTCTGAGGGTGCATAATATGTGGGAGGAACTGGATGGCAGGCCTAGAGAATGGAAACAATCAGTTTAGCTTTAGCTTAACAATCAGCATAGCTTTAGCTACAACAGGGTTTAATAATTTTCTTTTGAGGTCTTCAAATTCCATGACTTTTCCAGTTTTCCATGACCTTGGGGTGACCACTTTTGAAAAAAAGCTTTCTGGTGGAGCATATTGTTAGAATTATTTTTTAAGTAGTTCAACATACACTTGTAACCAAAATGTGTGCTGTTCATAAATTACTTCTGTTGATTTCACATTGCCCTTGCCACGTGATCTGCAGTAACTAATCTACCATATCAGAAGCAGATGAACTAAACCAACCACAAAGCATATAGGGGGAACGTGCATGGTGACTCATGACCATTAATCCTTTTCCCTATGCTTCTGACTCAGACAATCTGGATCTCACTAGATCATAAGTGGAACGCCAGAGATGGAGTCGTAAGCAGAGTTGGAGGAAAATGGAAATGTTAAGATTCTTCTGACTAATTCTGTGGCGCTTATGACTCCACTTACGACTCCAACGCAAGTGAAAACCGGCCTTAAAAGCATCCATTCATGATCAAAGTTTTACAATACTAGAAACATTGGCATCAAAATGAAACCCTACACTTTAAACCAACCGACTTAATCTTTCAGAAAAGTACCTGGTATGGATTAACAGGAACTGCACTGACTGGGCATGGGTAGAAAAACTCCCCTCGCATGTTTCCAGAAACTAAAGGAAAAGAATGAATGGCATAAAATAAAGTAATTCTTGTTCATATTATAATGTGGTCCAGTTTTATCCTTAGTTTAAATTTTTAATATCACTAATGTTTTTAAGTAGACTGGTAGTCTATGATAGTGACTTTGAAACAAAAGGAAAAAAAATTAGAGTCGAGGATGAAATTGAACCACAACATCCACAGTCAAATGATTGTCTAGTAATAAGATTTTTATAGCAAAAAAGGAAGAGCAATGAGGAAAAGAAACATACCAACCACTAATTCCGAGTTCTCTACCACAGGAGTGGGTACCTGTAGAAACAAAAGAAAATAAAATCTACTTTATACCACTGCTAATGGATTAATAACTCTCTGATAAGCCAAAACAAAAAGTAACGGATTCACCATTGAATATTTCACAGGGTCTCCATCCAGCCACAGCAACTTCATTACATAACATAACATAACATACACTTTATTACGACTCCTCTATATGGGGCTATTCTGTCTTAATGTACAATAATAACAAATATACAATAATAAAATTACAATGGGGCAAAAATATTTACATCTGTTAGTTTTAAACAAACCATTCAAAGAAGCTGAGTTATGAAATGCAGTCCAATTCAACCAATTGGTATTAGCCATCAACATTTATGAGCAAAACACAAACGTGACCACTCAAAACACTAAGGATGGTTCAACAACGGTCAATAGTTATAACGTATAATTTGCATGCATGTACCTAAATAGACATTTTATCAGCTTAAACATAATACAAATACTGTAGTAAACATCACAAAGGACAAAAGTCAATTCTTTTAAAGTGCTCAAGAAGACTTGTTTAATTACTGAAATAGCCCACATGCATTTCTTTTCAAACCAGACTAGAAATATTAAATAAAAGCAAATCCTACCTGCTTCTTAACTGCCGGGCCTAAATTCAATTTCTTATTACGTAAGAAGAGGGTCCCCTGTGAAAATTTAACAAAGATCATATAAATTCAAAAGGGTGACAGGTCTGGAGAAAAGGATAAATTAAAAAGAAATGAAAACTGCTAGAAATAAAATTTATAAAAATCCCTTTCATTATACAGGGCTCAGAAAATTTTAAATTGCTCATCATATGCATTATTAAGAAGAAGAAAAATCAAACAGTAAACACAATTCCTGAGAAAATTTACTCCAGAGTAAACATTCTCTAACTTAAAGAATCCACTACACAAAAATTCAGTACTAAGAGACCGCGTCTGTTCAATAATTACAACTTGTCTCTTTCATTCAAAAACAAAGTGATATATTACAAAGAAATACTGGTTCAACCACGTTTGAAATATGTATTTCTATTGCATGTACTCAAAAACAAAAATATTGTCAATGCTGGGCACTGGGTAAAAAAAAAAAACAATCTGTCATAATTGTAAAAATTATTTCCCGCAAAACACAAAATATCACCTTTATCCAAAAATAAACTCCTGCAAAAATAAATTATTTTGTGCCACAAGCTATTCATTCCAGTGGGATTACTACAGTGGGGCCAACTAGATAAAGTTGACCAACTGGATTACCAAAAAATAATAATACATTCTGAGAAAGTCAGTTGTCAATCATAACTACCCTGAAACAAAACAAACAACATGGATCGAAATCAACCAATTGCAACCTACAGACACGACCTTTTGAACCCGCTGAACAAAGCATGTGTTTCCTGAGAGGTTAATTAGAGTGGATGACGGAGGCGAAAAACATAAATGATAGTTATAATTTTGACTTGGGGTCACATGTTTCTGAAAAGCAAGGAAATAGGAGCAAAGAAAATGTTGGTAGATGACAAAATAAAAAATACAGCTTGTGTCAAAGATATATCTTCTGGGTGTTGTATGCAAAGTTTGGAAAAATGTCTGGAGTTTCTAAACATTTTGCTTTCCCTAATAATGTTTGCTACCGATATTAAATTTCGTGTTTCGAGTAAATTATTGTTTTTTTTTTTACAAGCTGCCAACAACCAACTTTCTTCGAATGTATTGTTATTCTCCTGTAATCGGATTGGTCAACTTTGTCAAAGTGGCCCTGGTTACAGTGGTCACACTGTAATGTTTGCGGTGAGAGACCATAAGTAATACCTACCATTTCTGTGACATTACGCACGTCCTCCTCACTTTGAAAAGTTACAAAGCCATACCTGTAAAAAAAAAATAATAAAGATTTAAAGGTCTATTATTTATAGCAGAGCTGGCTATTAACTGTTTCTCCTATGAACTAAACAGACTCTATACAGACATTTGGTGAATAACAGTAGAATAATAAACATTTCAAAAGGTTATTCTCTTCCTCTGTTCACCAGACACTCCATGAGTCCTAACGGAAGAAGTTTATCTTGTGTATGAAAGACAATTTCTCATGTGTAACTTACAAATCCATACGAATTGCCTTTTAACACACTTGGCAAAGCTGGCAATAATTGGTGCTGAAGAAGGAGCCCTTTCTCCTGTGCTAGTCTTTATCTCCTATGTTTGTGTTTAAGGCAGAATCCACCAGGAAATTGAGTAATTTCAATTCTCAGTGGACAAAAACCTTGTACTAGAATAATTTAAAGCATTTTGCATTCTTTCTTACATTTTTCAAGGGCTAAAGATGTTATTAGTCATCTGTAATAACACCAAAGACAATTTCTTATGGGAGCCTGAGAAAATGAAATTATGTCAAATTTCACAAAATTACATCTTACACATGAAATTCTTAGAATTATACCTGTGTTTTCACAATTCTTGTGAAATTTGATGTTTATTTTCTTGGACTCGCAAGAGAAATTTTCTTTGGTGATATTATGCATCAGTCAATTCCAGCTGCGCCCAGCCCCCCGGGGTGGGGCATTTGCAAATTTTGCACTATCCGGGGGCTGGGCAGGGCTATTCCTGAGCTTTTGACACGCACATGGTTTCCTATCAGAATCTAACTACACTGAAGATTTTTACTGGAAAAAAGCAGATTGGTTCATCTGTCAAGGACAGGAAGAAATTGAAGAGGGTTGTAAAGGCATGTTCTCAAGTTTTTGCACGCATTTCTTCATTGCTTATCAAGGCACAATTACAAAGCCAAATTCGGAGCTATCGATGTGAATCAACATTTATTGGTTGTTGAATAAAATTTCGGTTGATATTATTTGAAGAACATTCTTTCATATTTATAAAACTTTCATAACGTATAACTTTACAGTGCTCTATTAATTTTAATGTCAATAATTTTATAGCAATACTAACACCATAAACTGGTGCATGTCATCGCAGAATGAAGTCTTAATTAGAATCCTAGCGTTATTACAAGGGAATATGTTAATTGAAAGAAAAAATCACACATGAAAATGTTTAAAACAGCACTATTCGACGGTGCAATCAATGAAAAATGTTGCAGTGTTGACGGAGGATGTGGCATTTGCCCTCTTTTCTCGTCCCCACCCCAGGGGTTTTGACAGCTCGACCAAGCCAAGGCAAAAAAATTAGTAATGCCGGGGGGGGGGGGGGGGGGCTGGGTGCTGCTGGAATTGACTGATGCATAGCAGATGACTAATTACCTCTTTAGACCTTAAAAAATGTAAAGAAGAATTTCCTGGTGGATTCTGTCTTAATTTCTTTTTTTCTGTGCTACTTTGTTCTTCTGGTGAGAATTTTTTCCGTCTCAAGTCCGTAGGTTTAAATTTATATGATACGTTGGTGAGATTTGTTACCTTCTCCTGGCTTCTGTGGCAATTTTTCGGGCCTTTATCTAGGGACTGTAGAGTTTTAGACAAATTATTTACTGAACTGATCTCTCTTACCCCTTTGGGATTTGATGTTCGTCAAAGATGACTTTTGCCTCTATAACCACGCTGAAATTCGAAAAATATTCCGCCAGCTCTTGAGCTGTTGTCTGCAAAAAAAAAAAATTTTTGGTAAATCAGCATGCGGCCACGAGTACTTTCACTTCTAAAAAAGAACAACAAAACAATTTTGTACTCCCTAATGAAAGACATGATGTCGTATGAAAAGTCTTTGTCATGAAAACCAATTTGTTCCCATCCAACTTCATGTAGACCGCTCTTTGCGCCCGCCATTTTACATTCCCAAAAGCACTTTCGGATGTAGCGAATAATTATTAGAGCGCGACAATATTGGCGCGCTTTCTGATGCATAATTACAGTAATGGCTTATCGCCGAAGTCTAAGATGACAAAAGATTTCGCCAGCAACAAGGTTTATTTTAAAAATTGTTGCGATAACGATAATCACAATCTCAATCCCACAAAAAAATTATCAAGACGACCAACCGGAAGCAAATCACTTCATGCAAGAGGATTGAAACTTAAATATTTTTACAGCAATCGACGCGGGCTAAATTTTATCCCCAAATTCAAAGAGATTTAAATTTTCATAGTTCATGATGCCTCTATCGAACCTAAACAAGAAGCAACTTCGGTTTTAAGCGATTTGAAAGGGTATTCCTTTCTTTCGATATCTTCAAAGCTGTTTTCTTGAGATCCAGCAAGCGCGCGCGTGACAGACCCAAATCAACCAAGCAGCCTTGTTTGCGAAAGGACAGCAAAACTACGTAAAATCAAACAAAATTTTTAGAAATACTAATTCAAATATAGCAATTGTGTAAACTCGCAAACACTTTGGACATAACAGTCGAAACGCGGGGGATTTCTCCACAAAACTCCAGGTATTTTCAGCAAATGCGATCACTGGTCATCATTTTGGTCTCCCGTGGTTTTTAAGTGGCAACTACTCTAGCATCTTCAAGACTCTCACATCTCAGGCACGCCAAATCCACGTTTTTAGTTAGGCGTTAAAAAATAATAATATCGACCATTAAAAAAAGCAGAGTATTGATTTTAACTGGGAACTTACGTCCACTGGTAATCCCCCCACAAACAGCCGGTTTTTGAATCGTTTACCAAAGAGGTACGTAGATTGACTGTCCTGTTAAAAAGAGAAAGGCACAAATATTTATAATCTCTTCACCAAGTTCTCATACGAAGTTGCTATTACAAAAATTATGAGTTACTGATCACAGAGATTTTTCCCAACTACAAAAGGCCTCCAAGTGGCCAAGTCAGCACATCACGCTCGATCTCGATGTTGCTGATGTTCGCGACGGTACAATTTCCAAGTGGAAACCCAGTCAAGTGCAATAAAAGATTCCCTAAAGAGCCAGACTTTTCCGAAAACAAGATATACTGATATATGCAAGAATATGACTGCTTAAACTTTCTTACCATTTTCGAAACAAGGACGTTCTGTCTCACCCTTGGCTTGCACGTGGGAACTGGATCTCGACCACAAAATTGCGAGTAATTTATACCCGGGTTCACACCAATTATGCTTTAATTAGGGTCAATTTCACAACAACAGCTGCAACAATACAAATGACAAGTTTTCCCAGAGGAACACAAACAAGTTTGCTTTGAAGAAAACAAAAATTTTTTAATCCGACAATTAAAGGTGCAATACATTCAAATTTTGTAGAGTTAAAGCTTAGGTTTGCGAGTAATTCGATTGATATCTCTATGTAATTATCATAAACGACTTCGTTTTTTGTCGGGTTGGGTGGCCTGCATAGAGTGCTGGTTTGATTTATCTTTTGTTGATAGCTTACCCAACCTGCTTTCAAACTAGTAGATTATCACTTGATCTCAGCTTCGATAGATAAAAAGTACCGCTTGACAGGCAAGGAAAAAGGACGGCTGCCCGGGGCGCGGATGGCAAAATTTTCGAGTACACTCAAGGCATCCTGGCTTAAAAAAAAAACAACTACATTTTTCCTCTGAAATTTAAAACTTTCACTTCTTTTACTCTAAGAGAAATAATTTTTTGAAGAAAACAAAAATTAGGAAAAGTTGTTTTCCAACTCTCAAGTATTATAATTATAGCTTTACACAATCGGTTTACTATAATCCGTAATTATCTCTCATAAAATTGGTAACATAGTCACTTTTAAAAAGCAATCAGTTCGGGTAAGAAAGAACATGAAGTGAGGCTTTTATTTATATCCCATCTGTCAAAGTCAAAACTTTTCTGAGCTTGATGATACATCTTTTTTCCCACGCTTAAGGTGCGATAATACATTATCTTTTTTAGAGGTGGAGACCTTTCATTAACAAGTTAGCATTCAAACTTAAAACAACAATTACATAACTGGCGAAGGATCGCTGTCATCCCTAACAAGCCCTTATTGCAAAGGCAACGAGATATTGTTAAATTTTCAGACTGAAAGGACACAAATGGGGCGAAAAAATAAATTCTATGAAATTCGACTTGGCTTTTTCGCATTTGCACGCGGTGCACGCTCCAAATGTCACGGACAATTGCTTTAATTAAAGGCATACCGGTATTAGATTTCCGTGCGTTCAAAAGGCGCGAAATTTTTCTGTTCTTTCGCTGACTTCACAGCTTTTATCATATACAAGTACGTTGTGTCGAATATTTCACGAAAAAACTATCCATAACAGTGGAATGTTTAATATTGTTGTTATGTGCCGCTAGATTATTACCCGCTGTCGAAGCAAGGATCCCGGAAGATGGACCGTAGAAAATTTATTTTCCCTGGGTTTCTAGCAGAATGAATGTTTTTTCTCAAAGTCGACAGGAAATCGAAAGTGTGGCGGCTTTTGCATGCGAAACGCCGAAACACCTCTGTTCATTTACAGTTCTTGTGCCGATCTAATCTCATCTTCGGTAGATAATCTGGTAAAATTGACGAAAACCAGATCGGCCTTAAAAGTTGGACATGTTGATGTTCCCTTGTCCCACGCGTTGCATTTTACCTTTTTGTCCCAGAACCTACAAGTTAGTGATTGTCATTTTGGAAGGAATTTAAGTCGCGTTAAAGATAAGGATTTACCTTTCGATAACCTTTTGCTGTAAGATGCTAAATGGCGTGAGAAATATGTTGGTAGTTACTGAAAAAGGTCTGAGCGATTGCACCTTTACGTTCGCGATATACGCGCGCGCGTTCCAGCCAGGAATTGCAGTCCTTCCACTAAACGCCTGCCACACGCGCAGGCTCTTGCCAGTTCTGACAGAGAATCTAATGCCAAGAATGCAAACGGCTGCAAAATTTATAGTATTGTCCCTCCCACGACTTCCTTTCTTTACGCTAACTGACAGCGAATAATCCCTTGTCTACATGATCGCGTTATGCTGAAAGAAAGACAGGGAAGAAAAAAAAAGCACTAGTTCCAGCTGTAGTTCGTCGAGTAGTAGTCTGCTACATAGCCGTTTTTAGTGTTGCGTGACGACTCTAAAAACGGCTGCGTAGCAGACTAGTCGAGTAGCGGAGAACTCGCAGAGGGGTGCGGTTTCGCTAATTCTTTCGTCGAGATTTAGCATCTCCTTGAGTATCTGGAGTATGACAGAAAGGCATATATGTGTTATGACTCGTTCCACAAAGCGTAACTACAAACATAAATGAAGTGGCCTCAAGTGGTCAGGTATTTTACAGTAACTCATGCCCTAATACTCTGGTCCCAAAGTTTTTTCATAATTCAAGTTCGTTTGAGTAGGAGCCCATACTCCTGGTTTGAGATATTATAGGACCCGGCCGTTGTATAGAAAACAAGGGAGGGACTGGTCATATTAGAGTGTTCGTAGAAATGCATGCTTTTTACACATGGCCTGGTGCCTGATTCGCAGTTTTGCTGTTACTAAGTACTAGTGTGGCCTGTGGAGCAGATGCAGGAGTCAAAGACTCCTGGCAGAAGCTATTTTCTCGCGTTTTCCTGGCGAGTACGAGCGGATATGGAGTGTGAAACACCCCCCTGCCCACCCCACCCGGCACTCCATCCACCTGTTCGCCCCATTTACGGTACAGTCGACTCCCGCCACTCGAACCTCCTGCTAACTCGAAGCAATTTTTATTTCCCTTCAGAACATTTTCTATATCAGAATTTTACCCTCGATAACTCGAAATTTCTTCTGTTTCCCTTGAAGGTTCGAATTATCGGGAGTCGACTGTAATCGGGATTCGAAATCCAAGAAATGTTTGCTTGAACGTAGTGGAATCCGCAATCCCGAAAATTTTTCCTTGTTGAATCCGGAATCCAAGTGCCAGCAATAAATCCGTCATCCAGAAGCTGCCGTAGCTGGTATCCGGAATCTAGAGGGCGGAATACAGAATCCAAGATTGTCTTGGATTAATACCTGATACATGGTGCGAACCCAGAGTCTTGTAGTGCCATTTAGGGACTGTTCGTTATTTATGCCTAAGGGGGGGCCGGTGTTTAGAGTGGGGGGGTAAAATTTTCAAAATCAATGAAAAAGGGGGGGTGTTTTTTTAAAATACAAATAAGGGAGGGGGGTAAGCTTTCAGAAACTGTTGTTTCAACACTTGTGTAGCCGTTTTGCAGACATATTTAAAAAGTTGAACTCTGTATCGAGAATTCTATTTTAATACAACGCGCCTGGTCTTTATAGTTTGAAAAGCCAAGAAAACGTGACGTGGAGTAGCGTTATTTAAAGATTCCAATATATATTACCTTATTAAATCCCTTTACATGCAATCTGATATTTAATAATAGCATTGTTTATAATTTTTGTCTCCAGTTTCAGAAGTACATCCTCGTGGTTCAATCCTTGCAATGAGCTCCTTACAAACTTTCCTACTGTTGACTTCTCTCTTAAATCTGATCTTTTCTGGGCCCAAGTTAACACCGGCGCTGCAAATTTGCTCTCCTCATTTAGAGCTTCCATACTGTACGATCACAAATGACCTTGCAATGGATTTTGGTTTATCGGCAACCGGCCAGAACACGTGTTGTACGCAATTTCGCAATCGGAGGCACGTCGCGTCCTGAGGGGAGGGGGGTGGGGGTAGGGGGTAACATTTTGGGCCTGTCACATAAACGGGGGGGGTAATTTTTTAAAATACCCACTTCCGGGGAGGGGTAAATTTTTCATATGCCTGAATTGCTTGAAAATCACCGACCCCCCCTTAGGCATAAATAACGAACAGTCCCTTATGTAAAGCTAAAACGCAAGTGCGTTAGCGGCGCAGTTTTTGCAACGGAAATTCTGCAGCAAATGATACCTTTTCCACTATGTGACAAAAAAAAAAGAGGGAAAGAAACAATTATAGCAGCAGGGCCCGAATTTTCTTTAGCGTTACCATCCAGAAATGACGTACCGTAAAATTCCGAAAATAAGCCCCTCCATGTATAAGCCCCTCCAAATGTAAGCCCCCCAAAACTCGTAACGCAAAAAACCCTCCGTTAAATTGCCCCTCCAAATATAAGCCCCCCCCCGGGGGGCTTGTATTTGGAAATTGCCCTCAAATACAAAGTAAAACAAAGCAAAAACGGTAAATTTCCTTCCAACTATAAGGTTTGCCACAATCGATAAGCCCCTCCAAAAATAAGGCCCTCAAAAAGGGCCTTTGAAAAATATAAGCCACGGGGCTTATTTTCGGGATTTTACGGTAACTTTTAAGGCTCCATGCCACACTATCGTTTTGATACGTTTTCCACTCTCCACACTAAAACGTTCTCCCTTGCGTATGTCAACACCAAAACGATATGTATGCGTTTTCCTTTTTGATCCACTTTCAAGAGTGTTTTAAAATCGAGATGCGTTTTCGATGAAAACGCGCTCAGCGTACTGTGTGTGGACGGAAGGCCTAAACATATTAGGGCCATTTATACGAGGAAAAATAAGACGCGTCTTAAATAAAACGCGAACTTTCCGTATAAACGGCACATTTCAACTAAAATAAGACGCGGCTTAGCTAAGACGCGTCTTATTAGATAAGACATACTCGTTTAAATGGTTTTCCTTGTATAAATGGCCCTATTGTATGCGTCATTCAAACGAAAACGCAACAGTGTGCCGACAGCCCCTAAATGATTAATTCTACGTTGTATTAATTCGAACTATTGCGTTTTTACCGCTGAATTAATTATATCTTTAAAACAAGTTAAACCGTGGAAAAAAGGTGAGTCCATTTTTCTTAATAAAGGGCGTGTTAGACTTTCGGATAGATGAATACGGTGTGCTTTACCGCCGATGCCGCGGCAATGGACGGGATCCGCATTCAGGACTGATGATATTTGCGCAACATGAATTAAAAATTATCAATAATTATTAATTTTTATGCAGCGGAGCTTTTATATCTGAGACTTGGCTGAGACCGACAAAGAGCTACAAAGGGCCCGCACAAGATGACTAAACCGTGGGAAAGGGGCAGTATGTTCTTTAAATAAGAAAATACATTGCACGGTAAGAGCTATACGAAAAACCAAAAATAAAAAATCCATAGACTTCAAAAAAAAAAACGCTCGCTCCGCTCACCAAGAGGTCGACTTGTAGCAAGTCTAAAAAATCCACGGCATTCAAGTATAGCGCGACTCAGGAAAAGTAAATAAATACAATATATACACATATATATCTAGCCGGCGATGTTTTGACGACCAACCTACTGAAACTTACCGTCATTTGAGTGAAATGCGTCATAAGGCAGGTTTCTTGGGCCCGATTGGCTCCAAAATCACACCAACGAAGGAAAAGGAAAGGAGAAGACTTGAAAGAGCAAGGAAGAAGAAAGGAGGAGAAGAGAAAAAAGCAATGGTTGCACTCTTAGCTTTATAATGGTTACTTGGAGATAGTTTTTGGCCGAAAACAAACTGCTGCACACAAAATGTCCATTTGGCGGTAACGTTTTCAAAAATCCGGCTAGATAAAACACATGAAAATGCAGCAAATAGTCTTGCGAACAGTTTGCAAGCTGTTCGGTTTTTTCCCTCCGCGAATAGCCTGCGTAGCAAGCGTTTACAATCGAGTCATTGCGCAAAAGTTAGAGCGGGAGCAAAAAAAAGGTGCAAGGGTTCCTCTTCTTTTGCTCCCGTCCCGACGTTCTCGACGAACTCGCGCGGAAACGCTTGCTACGCAGGCTACTCTGCGAAGTTCAGACTGTGCATAGGGTACCGGTCTCAGTATGGTTAATCGTATATCGTTAGCTGTAAAATAGCCAAAAGGTCTGTTCGTGATGCCGACCGTAGTCTCGCTCTCTGTTTTCAGCCTGGTTCCAGACCTTTTGTTTGACTGCTCGCGCGTGCTTGAATACGCAAAAATTCGGACTGTTTTGCAGTCTAAGAAACGCTGAGAGGTGCGGAGAGGATTTGATCCGGTAATAACATTCAACCTGCGCGCAAAGAAAACAATCTAGTCCCCAACCCTCATTATTCCGCGGCCTACTCGTTTCTGGTCATGTGGTTCGAGCCCGGGGGGGCGGGGGAGGTACTTTAGGAATCTCTGGGTGGGGATGTGCCGCTGGAACCCTGGAACCCGTGACCTATACCAGAGCTACGTGGTTCAGCTGAATTTTGCTACCCTGTACTAGAGTAAACTCCCCAAATCCCCCCTATCCTAGAGTAGCTGTTTTCCAGAAACTACTGAGGTCACTAGCGCAGTCTAGTCAAAACAAAACCTTATACCACAGCCCCTAGTCTAGATAAAATATTCAGCCAACTGATCAGTTTCCTGAAAATTTTTTTTGGTTTTTTCGTACTTCAACCTCTTGATCCCTCCTCCTGTTTCCGCTGACTTTTTTTAGGAAAGAAAACAAAGGTCGTCTGGCATACTTCCACTGACCCTTGTTTAGCTGCCTGTCACGCAATTCAAAAGCAGAGAGTCAGCCGTGTACATGTATTTAGCCAGACAGGCAGCGATGATCACGGTGTGGATTTCACTAAGGAGAATGAAATCCTTTATATGGACTACTTCTCTACTTATCATATGTTTAGAAGTCGATATAATAGGATGCCTTCAGCCCAATACGGAATTTTCATCGCCAAGTGTTGATTCGTTGCGGGAAAAAAATTGTACAGCGCCAAAGCCACCCGTGGCAAATGCCATGTTGAAGTGGCGACCCGGTTGTAATAACAACATTTTTGTACCAGGAGAAAATGCTGAATTTGTTTGCAAGGAAGGGTTTCGACAAATCGGCTGGCTTGATACATTAAGGTGTGAAAGAAATGGAACTTGGAGTTCGAAATCATCTGTTGAAGAGTTCAAATCAAGTAAAGGAAGATCAGATCCGTCAGGTAAGCAGATAGGAATGACGCTCCTCGTTTATTGTGGGAAATCGTTGTTTCATTTCCATATTTTACTTAACAAATGGCAAAGTTTGTGTACCTGCTGAGAATGTTTAGGCCTTCGTTCGTTGTTGTTCGTTACTATGAAGAAAATTGAAATCGTTTCGTAATCAGTTCGGCATTCCAGATGTTTAGAAAAATGAATCAATGAATAAAGTTCTTGGTAATCTTTTCATTTCCGTTTTGATTGCTACAAAGCGATGCTTTCAGCATGATTCTGATTTTAGCTTAAAATACGAAAGTACGAGGTCTTTTAATCTTGGAGAGTGTGTGATCAACCGTCTGTTTTTTTGTCTCGCCCGAATGATTCGAATTGTATTTAATCCGGCAAGACAAAAATAAATTTAAATTGGATAAAAATTGTATCAGCAAATGTACACCATATTAATATGCTAAAGAAGAAAATAAGTTTTCTCTGCGGCGGAGAGAGGCATGGGCCGGCATTGTTCACACTGGGCGCTTTCCATTCAGGAAAAAAACCCGGAAATTTCGGTGGGAGCAAAAGTGGAATTTCCGATTGATAAAAACTTGTTCCCGGTACGTCGCGGTGCCCGACGGTGAACCTGGAACTGGTACAAACTACGAGAAACGGAAATGGAACACGACATTCCGTTCGGAAATTCCGACCGGGAAAACGGGCCCAGCTTTCTGGGCGCTTACCATTTAGTCAAAATTTCCGGAATATCCGGTTCGGCGGTAAATGGAACACGTTTCGTCGGTTCGTCCCACTGGAAAATTCCTAGAAAAAGTGGAAAATCTAAAAAGGTGGTCCCGTTTTCCCGGTTGGAATTTCCGAACGGAATGTCGTGTTCTATTTACGTTTCTCGTACTTTGTACCAGTTCCAGGTCCACGGTCGGGCACCGCCACGTACCGGGGTTTACGACCAAATGGAGCAACTTTTTACCAATCGGAAATTCCACTTTTGCTACCACCGAAATTTCCGGGTTTTTTTCCTAAATGGAAAGCGCCCAGATTTTCCACTTTTTCTGGGAATTTTCCAGTGGGATGAACCGACGAAACGTGTTCCATTTACGGCCGAACCGAAAATTCCGGAAATTTTGACTAAATGGAAAGCGCCCTCTATTTCTTATACAAATCTAAAAGTACTATAATACATGCATTAACATTATTTCAACGGTAGGTTGAGTTTGATCGTCCGGGTGAACGTAGTCCTGAATAGGACTGCTGTTGACAGTGACTGACGTTTCGACAACCTGTGCGGTAGTCGGTAGTTGTCGAAACGTCAGTTACTGTTAGTATTAGTCCTATTCAGGACTGCGTTCACCCGGACGATCAAACTCAACCTACTTTTGAAATGACTCCTGGGTTCAAACCTTTCACAGATTAACATTATCATCCAAAAAAAGGCCTACTTAGACTAGAACCTGCTTTACATAAATGAAAGTACGGCTACTTCATGTCCTCAAACTTTCGACCGGACCAATCAGAGTACGTAGCTAATATAACTGTTTTGGATGAGACAAAGAAGCCACCTTTAACTTTCAAGACGACCAAAGTTCCTTAAGACATCCGAACAGATATTCTAAACTGTTTTTTAAGGCCGTTCCTAAACGATCAAACCATCTGAGACACTTCTGACACATTTCAAAACACTTAGTAATTAAGAGCCCCTGATTTGTCAGCGTTATTAAACATACAAAAGAATGTCTATGTGGACATAGTTCTGAATCAGGAACTGTTGTTAACACGTCAGTTGATGGTATATCTTATAGATTACAATTATATTGATATTTTTTAAGTGGAACCCCGGTATTTAAACGAATCCTCGGCATTACGAAAGCGAATGAACGTTTTTAGCCCCAGTTATAGCAAGGCTACGAACTGGTTTCCGGTATATAACGAGGAATAGTACGAACAGCAACGGTACCGCGCGGCACTACACATCGTGCCGGAGCGGCTGCCAAGAGGATTTGGTGTTCTTATGTGTGAACTACCTGGTACGGTTTTCGTGCTGGTGGAAACCGGTATAGTGGGCGCTTTCCATTTAGTCAAAATTTCCGGAATTTTCGGTTCGGCGGTAAATGGAACACGTTTCGTCGGTTCATCCCACTGGAAAATTCCCAGAAAAAGTGGAAAATTTTTAAGTCCTAATGAGTGGACCGTGTTTAAATAAAGTCATTCGTTCGTTCAGAAGGTTCAAGGAATCGTTTTGATTTTTACACCGAAATTTTTAAGAGCCATTTTTGAACAATAATCGCCATATCGTGGTAATGATCAGAAGTGTAACAAAAGAAACTCCGAAAATCATAGGCATATGTTAGTTTAAAAAAATCCTAATATATATAAAGACGAATGCAACGGTTATCCTGAAACTTTTTGCCTTTCTCTAGCTTAAGAAATTTCAATATGTGCTCCTTCACTTCAAACCGTCATTTTACTTAAAAGGTCGTTGGCTGCCCTGACAAATGGCGTCTGTTTTACAGGCTTTTGCGTAACAAACCATTGTAATGAGTCTGAAGTATTTAACTGCCGCGCACAAAACGAGACTGTTGATATCTGCAAAAGGTGTAACTGTGTTGCTGATTGCCATGACGGCAGCGACGAGACGGATTGTGGGTCAATTCTTATAAATGTCACCAGACGAGCTACGGGTGAAGTGAAATATCCGGAAAGCACAAATACACCTCACAACAAGAGAGTTGAACGATGCAGCCAAACGTTATGGACTGATGATTCTGGCTTTTACATTAAGCTGCTTTTCACAAAGTTTTCTTTTCGTGGCGATTGCGAGAAAAGCTACCTTTACTTGGAAAATGCGACGTTTAGTGGCTCTGAATCACCCGATTGCTGCAAAAAGAATGAGGAAATTGCTTGCGGATTTGGCGCAAAATCTGGTGCGCCGCCCTTATCGCATTCAGCCAAGAACTTTATGACCATAACCATTATAGATGGCTCAAATTCTGATTCATCGGAGTTTACATCACAGTGGTTCAATGTTAACGGTCTTTTTCCTCATGGGGTCGTACCCAAAGACGATCCTTCTTACTCACACTACATCAAAATTAAGAAGCAACGAAGTAAGAAAATTGAGACTAAGGCGAGTGATTCAACGTACGTAGCTTCTGTGGTAATTTTATCTATTTTGGCGTTTATCGTTGTGTCCATCGTTGCGTGCAAGGTTGGGCAGCGTTTTATTGGACCGACTTGTAGCTTGGGATATTGTCGTGCCTGGATCGCTGTTAAGAGGCGTCAGCGGTCAGCCTCGCGGGCGACTTCTCCAGAGACGAGCCCCATAAGAAGGGACGCATATGACGGGCATCCACGGGTAAGGCCCCAGGGAACAGTTCAGGCAAACATCAATCCAAGAGTCCGCTATGGAAGCACCGAGGACATTGCCTGAAGGAGTTAACTTTAGTTATGTCTTTTCCTTCATTGGAGTAACGCACATCCATTTTAGGGCTTTAGATTTAGCCCCGCACAATAAGTGATCTTCCGAATTTTTTTTACATGCGGCGAAGGATCGATGATGCCGTTGAGGCCAGAACTACCTACAGCCCTGCGTGACATATAATCAGGAACATTGCAGACAAGACAGGCTACTGATTCAAACCTGGTTTTCACCATGCCAATCGACGGAGTCAGAGTTGGAGCGCTTACGACAAAGTGAAATCAAACTATCGTGGTCGTACAAGGGAAGTCATGAGCGCAACGTAATCGGAGTCGGAAGAATCAGAACGCGTCCATTTTTTTCCGACTCCTCCGTTGCTTATGATTTAGTGAAAACAAAGTTGTCGGGGTCGAAAGCAGAACATGAGTGGAAGGATAAGAACGAATCACAATGCTCCGAAATTCAGAAAGAGGGACCGGCAAACTTGCCAGCTATATAGTTACTAATTTGTTTTACTGAGAATTCTTTAGTTAACAATTAATAGAAACCTTACAGTAAAATTAGGGGGGGGGGGGGGTGCGTGCGAACCTTTCGGACCACCCCTATATTCACTGATGCCTCCAACCTTGGTTTCACTAGATCGTAATCGACGGGGTCGTAAGCGGAATAAGAACGTTTAGTGCTTCATTTACTACGTTTCCGACTCCAACTTCGTCTTCGTAGTGGAAACGAGAGTCTTAAGAACTCTAGTCATTATTCATTGCTAGACTGTGTTTACAGGAGTACCTGTTACACGAGTCTTGGCGCTCCTACAGAAAAATTGGGGACTCATAAAAAGTCTACGATTCTGCCATTTGCCCTTCAGACATGTTTTTGAATTGCTGCTTTTACGTAAAAAAAAAAGTAGTACGGTGAAACCTTTAGTGGAGGTGTCCAGGAGGTTTCGGGTGAATACTGGTTCGTTAAGTTTTACATGGGAAAAAACGTTTAAAACAAACTGAACCATTTGTCCGCTTAAGTGACAAAGTAGCTTGCGTTACAGGCGGGAAGGGGGAATTTGGGCGTGCGAGGAGGGTTCCCTTTTCTCCTCGCTCCTTTCGCGCCCGAATTTCCTCTTCTCCTTCTTCTTTTAACGCCTGTCACGCAGGTGAAATACAAAGTGACTGCCGCATCCGCTTCACTTAGTTTGGGGTCCGCTTAAGGTGGTCCGGTACAGTTTTTCAGGGTCAATACCTCCCAAGTTTGAGCATAAACGACGTCGCCATAAACAAAGACTTGGAAAAATTGCCACCGCAATTGCATTAGATAAAGATGAACTTTTGTTATGATTAGCGTTGCAATGACATCTGAGTTGTCATAGCAACGAAATGACATCATTACCTATTTTACTTGCAGCAATATTTCTTGGCACCGGAAACTGTTCTTACAAAATCGTTCAAGGGAACTTTTTCCTCAAATAGCTGCCTCGATGTTCGTGGAGTTTAAGCGGAATCTTTAAGAGCGTTATCGAGATATTTTGGGATGAAGTTTTTATTGTTAGAAATACAGTAAAAAAAGGAAAATCTTTATGTTTGGCTGTTATCTGTAGAAAACGAAGCGCTTTTGACATGCAATTTCACCTCATAGTAGTTTCAATCTTTTTGAAAGATCATGGAGATAGCTCCAGCGGATTGCTAGAAAGAAGGATTTGTAACATTTCTGTCTACTTTTATTAACGAATTAGCGAATAATTTTTAAACCGCTCTCTCGATTTTACATTTTACATTTGTTTTGTGTTTACTTATGAGAGCCTCTCGTTAGTCATATTTTAGTGCACAATAATAGTTAACATTTTCGTGTATTTCAAATGCATTGTTAGTTACTGCTGTTCACCTGAAACAGATTTCTTCATGTAAAAAAGACTCTTTTTTTATCGCCAAAAAGTGACTGCAGTGTGTTTTCCAGTCTCTATTTTCAGGCTCTGACTTCCCAGTATGCCGATTCAATTCAAGCACCCCTACGTGGTTACTGTATTGCAGGGGGGGGGGGTGGGGGGGGCGGGGATTGTTTAGGTTTTTAGCAGGGATGTGCAGTGACTTATCTTCCGATTAGAAAATCTGCCTCACTATGAAAATCCCTTTTATTCACAAAACTCGCGAGAGTAATGGCTCTATGATACAGATAACTTGATCAGAACTGTGCGTCGATACAAGAAAAAAGAACAAAGAGATTTCTCTTGCTCCAGCTCGCACTTTCCGTAAGATCCTTAATCTGCCGTAAATCCTCTATTAAACCCCTCCTTTCAAATACGCCCCCTCTCTCTACTAAGCCCCCCAAGAAAGTTAATAAGCCCCCCTCTCCTCCCCCTTATTATTCTTCACTGATAAATGATAGACTGTAAAAATTCGTATGTACTGATCCAGGATGGTCATGGATAATAGAGAGACTTTCTATTATCCATGGGATGGCTTATTTACCAACTGAAAATTCGGATTTAATTGTTTTTGATCCTCGGCTGCATGACCTCCAACCTCTTGTACTTTAGCTTTTCCACTTTGTATTCTAGTTCGTTATGGAGACTGCGATACCATTGTCTTTGCTAAATTAAATAAGCCCCCCGTCTCTGTTAAGTCCCTCCCTCCTCAAATGTGTTTGAAATAAATAAGTCCCCCCCCGGGCGTAATAGAGGATTTACGGTAGTCAAAAAACTGTGACGTATTGAAGAACTTTAATAATTTTTTTATTTCGCACAAAAAGTTATGGGGCCAAGGCCCCGTGAGCCCTGGGGTCAATTTAATAAAACTTTTAGTACTATTTTACAAGTCTAATTTATATGTGTAGCTATTGTTTTCAGAGTCTAAAACTGTTACAATGGCTACACTTGTAAACTACGCTTGTAAAAGTTTTTTTAAATAAACCCCTGATAGCCTGATAATCACTCCGCTTAACGACATATTACACTTAGGGCCTCGTTTACCGGGATGAGAAATTTCAGCCCGGTTTCCGAGATAAGAAAAGGTCAAAGATCCTGGGGACGAGATCTGGCCCCAGATTCAAGAAACAAAGCAAACATGGCGAACATACCTCATCGAGAGAAGTAAAGCTCTTGAACCTTTAGGTATGAATAAGAAAGATAAGAAGCATATAACCCCATATGCTTCTGGAAAGATGAAATGCACACAGCTATTTCGAGAAAGGTTGTCAGAAAAAATGTGCACGCGACAATCCCGAAGATAATATGGGATATGTTCAATACACTGTTCTTGACACTGTTGCTGTCGAACCTACTTTTGTTGCTTTCCTTTAGTACTGGCAGACATATGTCAATGGCCTCTCCTGCCATTTCTTTGAAAAAGAGTAAACTCAAAACCACCCACAATACCTTTCGGGGTTGTCGCGTGCACTTTATCCGACCACCTTTCTCGAAATAGCTGTATATTCCTTCCGTTTGTATATACTATTTTTACATTTCAAATTTCCGTTTTCATATACTTTCAACTTTCACTTCTTCCTTTGTTATTTCATCATTTTATTATAACGTCACAGTGCACGCTATTCTTCATTTTAAGCTGTAACTTCTTAGCGTCCTTCTTAGCTAGTTTACCTAGCCCTTTGTAAGATATTGAATAAATCGAAATACTGGCGATAATTATATTCCCAACTGTAAAATCAGCCTTGCTTCGTTCCCTCCGACACGATATTTAGTATTTTACGGAGTCGTGAGACTACATGCGGCGAAAATTTGTTTTTTCAAAACTTTTTGCAAAATTGATACTTTTCCAAACTGTTTTGTTATGTTAAGTGTAAATATGCTCATTGTCATGACACCTGACCATTGTGATGTCAAGCGTGCAAATTATTCTAACACCAAGTTCCCTTCTACTTTTGAGATTGTGAAGGATGGACGTTCTTTATGTTTTCTCTGCGTTATTTGTTCTCACAATATCAGCAGCGGCTGTACATGTACAAAGCTCGTTAGGTCATGACGGGATTTCACTGGTACGAAGAAAGAGAGTTGCAAAAGCAAACTCGACGTGTACAGCGCAGAAATTACTTCAACAATATTCTCCCATTGGCGCCATTTTGAAATCTCAAGAAGGTAAAAACAAGAACTTTTTCAACGTCGGGGAAGAGGCAGTGTTTGTTTGCAAAAATGATTACCGAAAGATTGGCCAACTTCCCTCCTTTATATGCCAAGAGGACAGCACGTGGAAAGAATATTCTACAAATCAAACTGGTAAGAATTAATTATCTGTAGCTATCTGTACTTCTCGGGAACTTCTAATTTTAATTGATATAAGAAGTTTTTAAAAGAGTAAGGTATCCTATTAAATGCGATTAAAAAGGGTTTAATCTTTAAAAAAAGTGGTGTGTGTGAAATATAGGTTTATCTTGTTCAAGTAAACCAAAATACTCACTTCTCAAACATTTATACTCAAAGAAAACGAAGGTTGCGTGACAGGCATAAAAGTTGATATTGTACACTCCTTCAAATAAGCAACATCAAAAGTACGCGCGACCGGAAACTGCTGGCCTGCTCTAGGCGTTCGGATCACGGTGGTATGGTCGCGAAGAGATGTGAGCAGGAAAAACAGCGAAGGCCTGGAACAGGCTAGTAAACTGCCGTTTATGAGCCCTGAGCCAACCTGAGATCAGGTTCTATTTTCGTTTCGCTTTGTAAATTATGGAAGCTGCTAAAATTGGGCTTGATCTTTGATCTCAGGTTAGCCCAGGGCTAATACTTCAGCGTGAGGGGTTAAGGCCCGGTTCAGACGCCGTTCCACTCATGTGCCGAACCTAACTGATGAATTAAGTACGGCAAAAGAGCGGCGTCTGAATCAATTTGGTACGGCAGTTTTAGTTTGGTGCGGCAAAAGCGTTAAGTTCGACAGAGTCTGTCGAACTTCTGTCGAACTTAACTTAGGTTCGACACATGGTACGCCGTCTGAATCAGATGTCGCGCCAGTGTTGCTCCAAAGTCGAACTTATTCAGTTAGGTTCGGCACATGAAAAGTACGGCGTCTGAACCAGGCCTAATTATGAGGACTTATTAACGAATGGGCTTATATATATCCGTGGGGTTTTATAGCCGGAATATAAAAAGTGCCTCGAAACCAGGAAGCTCCTGTCGAAACAAACTAAAGGAGTGCTGATCAAAATACGTTTTTCATTTACTGCTTTTAATTCAGCTTCAAAAGGTCGTAATATTAATATAATTTATTTCAAGAAAAGCTACTGATGGAGGGGGTGGGGGCACTTATGAGCGGCAGATTATTGGGACGCGAGAGTTAGGTTTTCCATTTTCATTACTTTCACCACTAAACCGAATGATTTTTTCAGTCTCCTTCACTTTTTTGTTCATCTTATCTATTCTTGAACAAATAAGAAATAAGTGCGCATATTCAGACGAGTTCAGGTCCACACAAAAACATAATAATTACATAATACAATATTGGACTTGTATCGTTTTGAAGAATTTGCCAATATAACTGAAAACTGTACTCCTGATGATCACGTATCATTTTAATTGCTTGGCAGGTTTCTGTGTTGTAAAACGTTGCAATGTGGAGAAGTTCTCTTGCAAGACTGTGAACACCGAAATAGATGCTTGTAAACGATGTAATTGTATTTCTGATTGCGCAGACTCGAGCGACGAAGCATCCTGCGGGAATGTGTCCTTTGCACCATTGGCGTGGAAGAGAGTGGGCGGCTTTGATCCGAACGGGCTTTCACTGAGCCTGGATTCGACGTATTCACCTACAATTAAGATACCAACCACTAAGAAACCGAGGGCAACACCAAAATCAACCACACCTACGGTCGCCATTGTTCTTTTTGCATTGATATTATTTGCAGCTGCTTCTTTTGTGGCCTGTAAGGTAGGCAAACGCATCATCGGACCCACATGTAGCTTTGGGTATTGTCTTGCGCTGGTTTCACGCCGTCGTTTTTCACCAGAATCACCATCCAATTCTGCAGAACGAAGACCATTACAAGAAAACACTAACCGCTCCAACTCTAGGGAAGGGGCTAGAAGCATGTTGCAAGCCAGATACTTGGGAGATGAATCGGACGAGTCCTTTCGCGGAAGTTCAGATAACATTATCTAGTTTTTGTGACTAGCCTGCGTGTATTCTGTTTTTAACGGCCCGGTCTGTCGAGTGTGCCGGGCTCTTGATTGGGCGAAATGGTCTTCTATCAGATGATGCGAGTATAGTTTAAGTATGTGTCGATGTGAAGCTAAAAACTTCCACCGCAAGCTTACATGCTACTCTCGATGCATCCGCTGCCTCTGTACAGCTGACTCAGTGCTGTCGTCAGTTCTAAAGTTCTGTGTAGTCAATTGCGTAGTCATTTTCATAAATCTTAGATCACAAAACAGTTTGTAAAATTTTGAGAACAAAAATGTGCAGTCCACTTAAATCTGGAGGATGCTTTTGGTCTTTTTGAAGTCCCATATAAGTCTACCTTTAACATGATCGTGTTGTGGATTCACTCTTTTTTTACGTTCCTAAGCTCTGGCCTGCATAGTTCATTAGCGAAATTGGTTTTTGGCGACGCGTGGAGTGGAAGCCGAGAGGGACTTAAGCGATTGACGAAGCACTCGTGAAATAAGGCACGCGCCTGCTCGCACGCGCATATCATAATAATGGCAGACCACGAGGCACAGAGTAGAGCACTAATGGCGTTTTCAATTGACTGTTTTCTGGAATAAGAATAAAAAAAATGAAACCTAAAGTATTCCAGAAATCACGGTACAAGAGATTCATGGCGTAACAAGACTTCTTCGCATTCTTATTCCGGACTACAATCAATCGAACGCACTCTAAGTTCCGGATCAAGGAGGAGTTTCCAGTGTCACCAATGAAATCCTGTGCTTATTTATCGTGATTATTTGTTTGACGGAACAGTGTGAAATTGAATTTACTTTGACTCTCATGCATTGCTGCTGAGTTCAAAGGATAAAATCACGAGACAGAACAGCTGAAACTCCTCTTGACGTTACAAAGCTTCTTGCACTTTGAGATTATTTTATTCCTGTTAATTTTTATGACGGAACGTATTTGTATAGGTAATAGCATGATTTGAAGTGATATTTGGCATAAATACCGTTAGTGATATTTCGAAATGGTTATACGTAATTTCATGAGCCGTTAGGCGAGTGAAATTTGAGATTATTTTGAAATATCAAGGCTGGAATTTATGCCAAATATCACATAAAAATCATGCAATTATTTGTTTATACCACTACCCGCAAACGGTTTGTAATTTACACTTGTAGGTATTTCAAATTAAGATGAAATACCACGGCTTTAAGCCAATCAAATTGCAGAAATTTCTCCTGTAGTAGTATAAGGCTGCGAAACACTGATAACTTTGTCAGTAAGGGTGGATTTCCACTATCGCGTAATTTTTACGTGCGCTACGCGTATGTAATTACGTGCATCAGATAGTTAGAAGCACTGTATGAAATGTTCCGCGTATACGTTAAAATTGAAACTCGCTCGACTTTTGCGTTTACGCGAGACGCTTCGTACGTTGCCTCTATTTTATATACGCGCGTACTTACCTTAAAATCTCGCGACAGTGTAAATCCATCCTAAGATTCGATAAATAGAAGTTAAAAATTAAAACTACCAGGCCAGGCATCGGCTAATGTATATTTTGAAAACCAGTGTACAATCACAGCGAGCCTGTTTTAAGATGTTTAGCATCACTGATCGTCTGATCGACCGGTGGCATTTTGAGCCGACCTTTCGCAATCACTCCTCATGCAAATTTTTGTTCCCGTGAAAAGTAATCTGAATGCCATTCAATTGACAGCTGAAACAACAAAGTCACCCCTTTTTTGTGTGGGTCGGCCAGAAAAAAAAAATTATGGAGTCGGACTACTGAGAGGCCCCGCAGGTGGGAAAGCATTTGCTAGTTTTAAGTTGTGCTATACATAAAGGTAACACAATGAAACTTAACTTTGCAACCCATCAAAAGGCTGTCAAAAAATAAAGCAATGACGGGAAAGAGGAAAAATTACATTCAACCTTCGGCCAAAAAAAAAAAAAAAATGTGGTTTTTGACCAAGCGCCGGGGCCCTCAATTCTCTGTCGATCTCAAATCAGGTCTCTTTTCTATACCGGGATTTTCAATCCCTCAATTTGTATATATTTTTATTACCTCTTTTGCTATTTTTTTAATTGTCGACTTAGTCACCCCCTGAGAAAAGCCTCATCATAGATCATCAAAATAAAGAGAAATGTAATAATGGCGATCTTCTGTATTTGCTGTTTAATTTATTGATTTTCTCACACCATGATCAAGGTGAATAAATACTCTTTCGTTATTGGTCAAAGGGGCAACATTCGTGCTCTACTTGGTAGAAGAGAGAAACCAATTAAAATATTTAAATTATATTTGTTCATATTGAAATAAAAACACTTGAACAATATATAGCAAGACAAAATTATTGTTGGGCACAGAAAAACTACTTACCAATTCCCTGTCAAGATTATATTACAAAAAATGTGTTTCTGCTTCAGATTGGATAAGCGCTTTTTTAATGGCAGTAAGGTAGACGGAAAGAAGACGCTCACTTCCCTGTTAAAAACAAAAATAAAAGGCTACTTGTAGTCTGCAAATATAAGAAATTGTGTCCATCGATAAAGATACTTGAACTTCACCAGGTGTGACTATTATCTTCATTAGACTAAACAACCAGTGCTGGTGACTATTAGTCTTATAAAAAGTGTCTGGCTGATTTGTCCTCCTAACATATTACAAAAACGTATTACCACCGTCCTCCGAAAAAGCATAAAAATGCAGCAATTTAACTTTAGCGAAACAATGCGACCAGATACCCAAAACCAATCGAGCAACGAAGTGAAACTGTCGCTCGATGAAAACTTCGCATTCATCTACATTGCAGTTTGCTCGTTAACGGCGCATAAGAATAAGCATGCAGCAAGTTAACTGTTGCGAACGATGCGGCCAGATACCCTATTGGTATTGGTGATTTTGCAAGAGACGATTCGCAACGACGATTTTTAGTACAAAACAGCGTTGCATCATTGTTGCGACATTGTTTCGAATGGTTGCAACATTGTTCCAATATTGCAACGTTGTGTTGCGCCAAAAATCGTCTTTGCGAATCGTTCCGCGTAACATGATCGTGATCTAAAACAAAGCTTATTTCAGGGAATTCTTTTTGGTGGCTCGTCCTGTGTAATCACATTCTCTGACTGTTAATCTGAGCTCACAACGATAAAGTCACGTCGCTTTGAGAGGGAACAGGCGAAAACTCTAGTGCAAGTTACAAGCTTCTTGCCTTCTTTTGTTTGTTGACTTTGTTTATATTTTATGATGGAAGGCGCATTTGTCTGAGATACTCTGGTTCGATATGTAACAAATCTTAAGGCGCCTTTGAGATCATAGTTCAGATTAATTGAACAGAGACCTTTGCAATCCCACGTTTTTGTCTCTAGAGCAGCCTAGTTGCCAATTAATTGGGAGCTAAAACAAAATGTAAGGTCACCGAGGACGTTTTCTCAGTTTTTTTGCGTTGGCTGGCAATATATTGTAAACTGATTAGAACCATTACTGGGGGGCTATGTGGGAAAGCGGTTTCTCCTCTTAACTCGTTCTATGCAGAGGTTTAGAGTTAGGGTTAGGGTTAGGGGTTAGGGTTAGGGTTAGGGCAAGGCTGTGCAGAAATTCTCGAAAACAAATATCACGTTTGGCTTCTTTTGATTCGTCTTGCAGTATCTATATCGACCTAGGGCAGGGAATCTCGATTCACAGGTGTTTGTTCTATCCACTTGACATGGTGATCTTTGATTACCTGCAATATGAATTTTCTTTGAGTAACTCCTTATGAAAAATCTCATCACTTCAAGGAAAAATTAAAATTTTAATTTTAAATTTTAAATTTTAAGTGATGATTATATTCTGTCTAGCTTTGCTTGCCTAATTGATTGATTTTCTCATAGCACACGCAAATTAGGTGAATACATACCCGTTCCTTATTGGTCAAAAGCCAACATGATTAGTGCAGTACTTTGTAAAGGAGGCACCAAAATGTACACAGTAAAATTAATTTTTTCGAATTAAAATTCAAACACCTGAGAAATATATGGCAAAGACAAATAAGTAGTCACTATCCAGTACTAGACGTACAGAAGGTAATCAGACGCTCACTTTCGAAATGGAGACAAAAGTAAAAGGCAGCTACTGGTCAAAAAATAAAGGAAATAATTTCTCCAACGATAAAGATTATTAGTCGTCACCAGGTGTTGTATTATCTTCTAAGACCAAATGATAGCTCCCATCAAAAGCCGTGAACTCCTCACATATTACAAAAACGTATTACCGCCGTCTTCTGGAAAGAAAGAATAAGCATGCAGCAAGTGAACTGTTGTGGAACGATGCAGCCAGATACCCTAAACCAATCTAGTAAAGAAGTGAACTTATCACTTAGTGGAAACCTTGAAATAATCTACTCTGCAGTTTGCATGGCTAATGGCGTGTCCTCTTTAGCGGCAATCCTGGGAAACTTTGCTGCTCTGGGAGCCATCTGGCGAACTGCCTCTCTACATTCCCCTTCACACATTTTTCTTTTTGGGCTTGCACTGTCCGATTTTGGGGTCGGCTTGTTCGTCCAGCCGATGTTCATCGTCTTTTTGGTTATTCAGTTGAAAACAGCAACGTACAATGCACACTATTGGAACCTGTTTAGATTTGTGCAAGCGGTTTTTGTTGCTGCGACAGCTTTGACACTAACAACAGTGAGCGTGGATAAACTCATGGCTCTAACATTCCATCTCAAGTACAATGCTGTCCTAACTATAAAACGGGCTTGTATTGCGTTGTTTCTCAAGCATTGGTTATGGTTCAACCCTCCTATTTTCAAGACGTCTACACCGTGATCTTAACATCGTTATATTTACTTCCTGCCTGGTTGTTAACTCAGTAGCATACTTTGTGATCTACCGTATTGCACGTCGACATCAGTTACAAATCCACAAACAAGCGCAAGTTCTTGCTCAACCCGGAAAGGGAAATGTGAACATGAAAACTATAGAAAATCAGTTATCAGCATGCTTTTCATATTCATTTTATTTCTTATCTGTTACGTTCCATATCTTTTTGTAAGAGTGTTCACACACTTCGCACTCTGGAACCCCATCCAGATCGGGTTAGCTTTAAGATTATCAGTTGCAATAGTTTATTTTAACTCTTGTTTAAACCCTCTGATCTATTGTTGGCGCATGCGTGAGCTTCGCAGGGGGATGAAAAATTTCCTTAAAACATTGTGCTAGACTGAATCATTTGCGATGAAACTGAACCCGGAAATTATCAGTCTTTTTCATTATTTTTTATTTTTAATAGGATATTTGAAAAAATCGATGTACCAACGGGTCAAAAACTTTCTTGACAAAAACGATATCCTATTTATGATTAATAAATCACAGTATCGCTTTCGTGAAAAGCATACTACACAACACTCTGCTATTGACATTGATAATATCACACAAAACAATACGGACCTAAAATTATTTGCTTTTGGGATCTTTGTGGATTTAAAAAAGGCCTTTGATACTGTCAATTATTCATTGTTACTAAAACAAACTCAATCATTATGGTATCAGGGGCATCATTAACGACTGGTTTTCTTCGTACCTTCTTAGCCGTTAACAAGTAACTGAAATAGATTCTAATTAATCCACCATTATTTAGATATCATGTGGCGATCCTCAAGGCTCCGTTTTTGGTCCTTTGTCATTCTTAATCTATATAAATGATTTTCACAACTCTTCAGCGAAATTTTCGTTTTATCGTTTTGCAGATGACACAAATTAGTTGTATGGCGACAAAAATCTCAAAATCTCTTGAAGAAACAGTCAACAGCGAACTGGCGAACGTCTCGGATTGGCTCAATGCAAATAAGCTTACATTAAATGCTAAAAAGTCCAACTTTGTTATCTTTCGTCCTTACCAACGCAAGATGGACCTTTCGGTCATTCAGTTCAAATGTTTGATAATTAAATAGTTATCACTTCCTTACTCTCCTTGAGTGTAAGGATCATGTAAAATATCTAGGTGTCTTACTGGACAGTCACTTGTAATGAGCTGTAGCACTAAAAATAAGTAGAATTATTGTAGTTATTGTCCCTCTTAGGCACCTCGTCCCCTTTACTACTCTATTAAGTATTATTCGCTCTTTGATACTACCCTAGATGTCCTATGGTTTGGCTGCTTGGGGACAAGCAGTTAAATCCCATCTACAAAATATCCTCGTGCTGCAAAAACGTGTCCCTTCGGTTGATGTATTTTTCTGAACCCAGAGCGCATGCGGTGCCTTTATTCACCTCCTCAAAAATCCCCCTTTGAGAACGTTATACGTTGAAACAGTTTCCTCAATAATGTTCGACGTCTCATGTTTAACTGTTCCCGCTAACATTAGTAATCTTTTCATAAAGGTTCTCTTCCTCTGGTAATTTTTACATTAACCCACATCGAGACTGAAACAAAACCAAGTTTCTTTTGCTAGGTTCGGAACGAAGCTTTGGAACTCCATTTACGATCAACTCCGTCAACTTCCAAAGAGAGCTTTCAAAAAACATATCAATGACATGTTACTTTTATTATTAGGCCGAAGATGATTATGATGAAGCACCCATTCTGCTTTAAAAAATAGCGAACTATATAGTTTAATTTATACAGTATAAATAGCTTAACTTAGTTTCGCAAGTTATATTTACCAGTAACTGTTACAAGTGGTTGATTATGTAAATGTTATTTATTTACGCTTTATTTACTTATTTTTACATATATTTTTTATTTGTAGTTTATCACTGACTGCTGTACCCTTGTATCTCCGCCCGCGTGACTAGCACTTGCCATTTGCTGGCGGAAATGGACTTCATGTAAACGTTAATTGTTAATAAAGTGTGTGATTTGCGGATAAGTGAAACTAACTCCAATATTTACCTAGATTCGTCAATTCTTGGCGGGGACACCTCATGATCAACAGCCCGTGGAGCCAATAACTGCGGGCCCTTAACAAGTTCCTCCCCCATAAGAGATTCACCACCACGTCTGGGCCTTAAGTCTGGGCCTTAAGTCTGGGCCACATTGTTAGGGCCACGCATGCGCATTACACATGGTCTTCAAAGTCTAATGGGTTTTTCCTACCCATGATGCACTGCAGGTCCCAACATTGTTACTCCCGATAACTCGAACGTTGAAGGGAAATAACGTAACGTAACAAAAGATAGCCTAAATAGAACATGCGCTCAACTGTTTTGAGAAGCAACGCTGTTTCACCTTAGACTTGTGACAAACAACACAAGCTTCCACTAGTAAACTATATGCCTACAACACGTCAATGAAAAATTCAAAATTCAATGTTTCCGACCCCAGTACACTGTTTCTTTCTCGCACTGATGAGCCACAAAAATAGCGAAACAGCTTTCTACGGCTACAATCCCGCTCTGTGTGTCGTGTTGATGTCTTGTTGAGTTAATTTTCAGGTAGTACGATCAGCATTGTTTGGGGTAGTTGCTTCCGTTTGTATACTTCTGCCAACACGGGCGCAACAACTCCCAACATTGTCGGGCCAACAATGTTGGGAGTTGCTGCGTCCGTCCACGTTTTTGAGCGACGCGCGTCAGCTGGAAGTGGGCTTTTTGCAGACTCGTACCCCAATCTTCTCTCACTCCAAAAACACATAAATAGCTACTGAGTAGGAGTGTGGGCTTTTTGCACCCCTGAGAAGTGGTCGTTACCCAATTTTTCGGCAAAGTTCTTTACAAGAGAAAGGACACTTAGCAGTAGAATTTTGGTAGCGTTTAGGCATGTTAAATGGAAAATGGCCTCACTCCCGATTTACGTGGATCGCTCAAAAACGTCTTTGCTTAAGTTCCCTTACATCCGCGCGATGGTTACCGCCTTTGCCGATTAATAAAGTAAGAGTAAAGTAAAAGTCATTCTTGTCTCGTCACGCAACGCTCCCTCTCTCCTGAAGAAGGAAAAGCGTTGCGTGACAAAAGTAGAAACAAGAAATAGCCTGGACACGAAATCACGAGTTCTAATAAGATACTCATGCATCGTTACAACTTCATCGACGGATCCATCGACGTCCTTTTTCGCCGGTTTCAAGTATTGAGATCGTAATATGTCTTCGTGCAAACCGACTGAAGAAGAGAAAGAGCGATTTATGAGCCGAGCGATCGAGCTAAGCGACGAGGGACCGTCGAAGGGACATGGCGGACCTTTCGGAGCCGTGATTGTGAAAGGAGGCAAAATAATCGGTGAGTAAGATTTAGGCGGTCTTTAAAAGTTTTAGTCGCCAGGCGGTATTAAGCCAATGAAATGTTGATTGTCGGTAATACAGTATTTATCCATAGTCTCCTTTTTATCTGTGAAACCTGTTTTTTAAGATTAGTCTTCAACGAAATTTCATAATTGCGTGACGGACATAACCCGTGATCAGTGGATATACGGGTTGGAGTGTGAAAGGCTAGGGAGAATAGAGTGTTTTCACTCCCGTGGCCAGCATCTATGCAAATTTATTGGAACAAAAGAAAGCGTTTGCATAACAAAAGAGTTCAACTCCCAAAGGATTAGTTTGGGACACCAACATGGCCGCTGTCACGTCATGTGAAAATACTCTATACTTTATATATTTTATCCAGCCCTTAAATTAAATTTTTAGTACAATTTGGACCGTATGACCTTCCCCTAAATTTCCCTCTCAGTCTACGGCCAAAATACGAACGACGAGTTGCGCTCAAGGGCTTTTGCATTATTTTTATTTTGGTGGGGTTTTGCAATATTTTTTTTCAAAGACCGTATAAAGCGGTTTGCAGTTTTGTGTAAGTTTTTATCGCGGTAATCAGAAAATACAGTGATCTGCTTCCAGTTGTTTTGTTTAAAGGACAGTTTAGCAAGTCCTAGACATGTCAGTCTGCTAATCTCTTTGTGTCGTCACGCAATGCTCCTCCATGTGGGGAGGAGCATTACGTGATAACACTGAAATGGTCTGAAGTCTTGTGGTTTGTAATTTAAGGCTTTTTCGGTCAATACCTTTCTATGATTGATAACATTAATTATCCAGTGATACGTGAGCCCCTAGCCCTAAATTTTGAATGATCCACCCACCCAGAAATTTTACCATAAATACTCTATTAAGCTCCCCCTGCTCAAATAAGCCCCCTCCCTATATTACCCCCCCCCCCTTTTCAGGGGAAGAAAGTTAATAAGCCCTCCCTCTCTATTAAGCCCCCCCCCCCTCCCCTCTCCCTAATTATTTTTCCTTTACTAATAAATATGAGAGACTGTATTAATCAATCACGACTGTGTAACTTCATGTGGACTGATCTGGGATGGGTTATTTACCAACTGGAAGTTCAGATTTGATTTGATCCTCAACTGCTAGCCTGCGAGCAAGCTCTCCGGGGCGCTCTGGCAGTGGGGTGGGAAAGGGAAGGAGAGCTTGCAACTATATCTCAGGAATTTGAATTCCACCTCCAATTCCCCTGTGGCTCCCCTTGACTGAGCTGTCAGATTTCCGCCAATCAGCACAAAGTGGAAATGAGCGCGAATGTAAACAAACACGAGCCAAGGGTAATGGCATCATTATTAATGTCATCTCCGCCAATCAGCATTTCACATTGGCTTTTTGATGCGGATATTCAAATTCCAGAGACATTGTTGCAAGCTCTTCTTCCCTTTCCTGCCCTGCCACCAGAGTGTGACGGAGAGCTTGCTTGCAGGCTACTCAGCAGCATGACCTCTAACCTTCTTGTTCTTGAGCTTCTCCACTTTGTGTTTTAGTTCTTTGTGCTCTAGAACTGATATCATCGTCCCTTCCAAACTGAATAAGCCCTCCCTCTGAAATAAGCCCCCCCCCCCTCAAATGGGCTTGAAAGGAGGTTTTTTACCTTCTTGAGCAGCAAAGGGGTGAAGAACCCTTTTATTTTGCATCTGAGATAAGAGGAGAAACATGCTTTTCTCTTGCTTGCCGCACCACTTTTTTTGTGAAGAAAGAAAGAAGAGCCTCTGTTAGTTTAACGATTGACATTGTGCCCCAAAGTTTACAGTTACTGCCATCCAGTCGCACTGGATATGGTGTTATTCTGCAGAAAAAAGCCTGAGAAAAACTTACAGGTGAACTGCTAGATTCCAAAGGCTGTAGTGGATTCCATTTCAACAAATCTAAGAAATAAGTATCACCGTTCTAGGAAGTCTTTTAACTTAGGAGAGGGGTGTGCTTGTTGCACAACCCATGATCTCATGAGTCCCTCGCCCTCTTAGGCAATTCGTAGCATTTCTAGTGCTTGCTTGGGAGGGTAGGCTACGAATACAGCTGTTTCTCCTTGCTCCTCGCTGCTAACAATTCACCAGGAGGAATGTCTGTGACTGAGCGACAGAAATTCCATACTGATGATGTAAAATCTGTCCGGAGTCTGGTCGGGAGCTCTGATTGGTCGATGAAGTAGTTATATTGTTTTACCTATTTTTTATGAATGACAGACAATAGATAAAAGGCCTCAAAGGTCAAATGTAAGCGTGATGAATCTACTACAAAAACAGTCAATATATGTCCTAGAATATATTCCTCTTTAGAAAAAGTATCTGAGTTTTGCTGGAGCTTGTTCACAAAAGATCACAAAACTTTACCATAATCGACCAGGAGTAACATAAACTCAAACAAATTTACATTTGGAACTCCATGACTACCGGATTTATTATGTAAACATTGATCTATGTCATCAGTATGGAATTTCTGTTGCTGAGTTGCAGACGTTCCTCCTGGCGAAACGTTCCTGGCGGGGAGGAGCTTGGAGAAACGGCTGTATTCGCAGGCTAAGAGATGGGGTGCTCTTCAGAAAATTCAAATAGAGAACCACTCTTGGCATGGCTATATCAGGCTTTCTTTGACCCCTAAAGGAGACCTTACTGTACTAACCTAAAAATGTCGGCTTTTAGTCCAAAACATTCTGGGTGAGACCTAAATCTCTAAGTGTGATGTTGAGCATCACCATTACTTTTGTATATGAATTCCCCCTGGGAAATTGTGCCGTCAGCGCAGATATGAAATGCTGGTAAGTAAACAGAGTGTAAAAACTACATGACTGTTTTCAGGTGAAGGTTACAACAGAGAAAGTATAGACTGTGACCCCACTGCTCATGGAGAGATGACTGCCATCAGACACGCTAGTAAGAACATTAAATCGTGCGACCTGAGTGGCTGTGAGATTTATACAAGCTGTGAACCTTGTTCAATGTGCACGTCAGCTATCTGGCTTTGTAGGTGAGTTCTAGTATTAAAAAGGTTATTCTAGAGAGACAAAGGTTATCCGTGTTTTGTTTTGTTTGTAGTCACTGCTGCTGTATTTACTCCAGCAATCACATGTAGAGGAGAGAGATTAAGAGCGCATTCCCAAACCCGTAAGCACTGGGTTCGAGAATGCACGAGGCGAAAAAATCATTTTTTGTGTTAATGCCTTTGCACTTAGCCTCGCTTTGAAACAGAGGCTTGGGGCAACTCGGAAATGGCCTATTTTGTGTTTTCACATGATGTCATGGCGGCCATAATTGTGTCCCAAAACAATGAAACAGCGGCCATGTTTGTGTCCCAAACCAGTCCTGTGGGAGTTGAACTCTTTTCTTATGTAAACAGTTTCTTTTGTTCCAATAAATTTGCATAGATGCTGGCCACGTGAGTGAAAACACAGAATTCAAGTGTTGCAAGCGCTGCTCCAGTAGTTAAAATGTGCATAAATTCATATTTAGAGAAAAAGTGTTGGGCACTGGGTCACCCTACCAGCAGAACCTTTCTTTCACTTGCCCCATTTTGGCGTATTCGAGGAAGACTCTGCATGAATCGAGTAAGTTCTTTGTTGAGCATGCGTTGCATGTTGCTAGGATACAACTTCAAACCCAGGCTTGGTACAGCGGGCTCTGTTATGAACATCGGTTTATCAATCAACGGACGCTTGCACACAAAAACCCAGTTTAACGAGAGAAAACAAGGGGTGATTACCATTTGACAGAAAATTTCGTTAATTCCGGATTGAAGGTAAATGGTAATGTCACTTTTCGGAAATTCCAACCGAAAATTGAGGAGTACGTTTTGAGGTAGTCCGTTCGTTCCGGTCAATACGAACCAAACGGAAAATGCTACGTAGACTCACGCTACATAAATTCGCCCCTTTTTTGGATTCAAACCGTAACAGATGTGGCAATTCTGCGGTAAACTGGTAAATCGCTTACCATTATGCTTTCGACACCCCAGCCGGATTTTTTCTGTCAAATAGTAAGCACCCAAGATTGACCAGTCCAGAAGTTCGGGCTGCGGTTACTTCAAAGGATTGACGCGATTCAGTAAAAGCCTCCTAGCTTTCTCAGCCTCAATCAAGAAGAGGGCAAAAGTAGGCTCTGCTCTGGCGCATGGTGCCACTGGGTTTGCGTTTGAAATGCTTTTTTCCTTTTTCACAATCTATTTTCTTAGGCTGGATCGCGTTTACTATGGTAATCGGTTAAGTGATACCCAGGACATTATGGACTTGACTCCTCTTGTCAAAGATGTCGTTACTCCTATTGATCAGCGGTCTACTCCAGGAGAGCAAATCAAAAGCAAGAGCAGGCAAGCGAAAGACGTCATTATAAAGTGGGCCAATAATCCAAACCTTAACGAATATTTGTTAACGAAGATGAAAGATGAAAAGGCACAATAACGTACCGAACGATTGTAGTGATATCTACCTAACTAAGACAGAAGATCGGCCACCCAGCTACTATGAGAGCGTGGATAGTTTCAAAGTCTTCTCTTGACTGTGATCCCCAACCTGAATAAAGTAAAGATACCTTTCGTAGAAAGAGAGAAGTGTGCAATTCCTGAAATTGATATTTCGATATTTGTTTGTCCTTATACACCGTCCGGAGGCTTGGACTTTGGACTTCGCGTTTACCTCTAACGCCGAATCCATTTTATTTAAAAAATGGAAAAGGAATTCCGATTGGGAAAACAGGATTTCTTCAGTTTTACCAAGAGAGCATGATTATCTTTTGATTTTATAGATCTTAGACCTTACTTACGTGTCTTTCGGAAACTTTAGACTGGATTGACCCGCCGAAAGGTGTTGTTCAACCGAAGGGAATAACTACTTTCTCGGTTTCATTGCCACGCAACATGCAACATACTCGCGCCTCTTTTGGACTCAAACCCCGTGTAACAGAAAAAAAATTCGATGAAAAGGTAATGCCACTGGGCACCCCAACCGGATCAGTTCAATGGTAAGCGTCATTCAGAATCCATTTAAAAAGGCTGCGAATAAATATAGCGTTAGACTGTAACAAAGGAAGTGAAAAGGGAAAGCGACATTCAGTTTAGCTCATATAATGCAGACCGGAATGAAAAGACAGTCCAAGTTTCCGTAAATTGACTTTACCATTAACTTTACGCCTGCAGTTTTGTTGGCTTAATGGTAAGCATCTAATTAGGTTTCAAGTCACATTTATCTAGCCAGTCACTAGCCAAGCTCGTTTGACAAGGTCGTGAGGGTATGTAAACTTTATAAAATATGCCCAGAAAGGCAGCTGATGTGTTGTTACTATTAATCTCCATTTGACCGTGTGTCATTTAAGTGTGTGTCAGCTTTACTAAAAAACGGAAACTGAAATGATTCTGAATGAATTTCGAAAGCGTCCTTAAAATCTTGTGTTTGGTGCTGTTCACTTAAAGTGAACGTCGTGTAAACTGAGATCAACTCTTTTGTTTCTAGGACAAACAATGATACAAGAAGTCACACGATACAATGGCAGCAAATTAACACATAATTAATTTACACCAGCAAGAAGAACTAGTCGACTCCCATCACAGTCGTACGCAAACATGAACACTGCACAGACCAGCCGCTTGGGGGAAAATAAGCCCATTTTAGTAAAACTTGTTCTTGTAGGAAAGCTCGGTGTTGGAAAATCAGGTAAAGACACCTCATTGCAGTTGAAGTGTTTAACTTTCTTGAGATCTTTTAACATTTTATGGTGCTTAACTATTTTCCATTGCCTTTGTTGTCCATGTTGTTTTAAGCACTCGTCTGTTTTTTTCAACGTAGCCTATAAACACTATACATATTTTTTTATATAATAGTATGTTCATACCTTCTTTAATTTCATAGCTATGATCGTGCGATTTCTAACGAAAAGATTCATTGGGGAGTATGACCAAAACATTGGTAAGTTGACCATAGTTTGCTATGTGTTTGTTTTGTGAATTCTTTAATGGAATCCGGCGACAAACATCTCAACTAACCGTAAACTCTCATTGTAAAGCGCTTTAATGGAAATGCCTCCTATCTCTGTTTACACATGAACACATTAACATCTTTCAAACCTATCCTGGGTTATGAAGTGCCGGCCGGCCGGAATAGCAGTTTGTTATTAAACTTGTAAGTGGATTTACATATGTGATTAACAACCTCATGCACAAAATGAAATACCCTGTTCTACAAAAGTAAATTTTTTTACCCCAATTCTAGGTTTACAAGTCTCTTAGCTAAATGCTTTTAGTGAATTTTATTTCTAAGAAGAAAGACTGAGTTTGTGCGAAAATGGCCTATGAACTCTGAAAAGCGAAGGCAAAGTGATCGAATGGATGCATACGTACAAAGAGAAAATATATATGATTTGATCAGTTTTAAGGGATTAGGAACAGACCGTGTTGGTAAATAGTTTATTTTTGACAACAAAGCTTGGGGGAAAGTAGTTTGAAAGACTGAAAAGGTGGCGGTTGTAAAGTTCTTGGCAGCTAACGGCATGAGTGCCCCGGCTGCGCCAGTGTATTTTGTACAACGCGACTTTACTGATTCCCTAGCGAGCTACGCGAACAAGGTGCTGTATTGAGGCTGCAAATTACAGCAACTTAACAAAGCAGGTTTCAATGGCTTACAAAGAACAAGTGGATTAACTGAAGTGCTAAAATATGAAAAATAATACTGATTTTATATCTTTTAAGTGTCGGGCTGTGATTTCTTGCAACTTACTTTCATTGTACAAATGATCACAAATCGCGTGCCTAGCTCAGGAAACACTAATGTTGATAGTAACGAAAAATAAACCGACTATCGATAAGAAACCACGTTATCTATATGGTTCCTTTGCATTAAAACAGAATTGTCTGATTTGTCACTCATAAACGACAATATTTGAATAAGATTTGCAAAAGATTATAATGCAGACTGGTTCATAACCGACTAATGTCATGACTTTGGCATCTCATAGTAACTGAACTTTTTGAGGAAAAATCTAAATCGCTTACACTTTTTTGAGGTTAGTGCATCCGTTCGTAACTCAGAAAAAAAGAGTTTCTTTTACACAGATTTTTTTAACCAAAAAAAATTCTCCAATTGAACAACGCCAACCATGCAGGTGATTCCGGACCACACATTTCCCGACGGAGAAACCGCGTGGAGGTTGTTTGTTGAAACATCAATATTTGTCTGAAAATTACAGCTTTAACTTAGAGCAGCGTCTAAAATTCTGGCGGAACGTACTCTGGTAGTTATCATGCAGGACTTGATTTGATTGTTTGTTTAATAGTCAAATTTTAATGTGCTAGAAGCCTTTCGTGCCTCCAAACTCCACCGGAAATGATATAATCTTTTCGCTGTTTGGAAACTTGAAGGACTCTTTACAAAAAACTGTAACTCTTACGTTCAGCATAACGCACTTGACTGGGGCACACAGTCTTTAAAGGGTACCTTTTCTGGCAAGAGTTCAAAAGCTGAGTAGTTCCGGGATCTTTTGAGTCCAATGAGTAACGAGAAAGGATCCAAAAGCTCAGTGTTAATTGTGGGGAATTCAATAGTTTGGACCTTTCACTGTATCACTGCAAAAACAAGCATTTAACCGCCTTCCAAGCTAGTATTTTAACTTTTTCTCAAATGACTTAAAAGTTGTTGTAGGCGAAGTGTTTTCCTTTAAGTGTTATAATCAATTAACTTACTGGTAGTTTGCCCACAAATCACGAAACACAGCTAGTGCCAAAAAACCAATCCAGATAAGACGAATAGAAGAAGATCAAGACAAAGTAATAATTGGTTTTATTATTTTTTTGTTCTGATATTTTAGTTTGAAACACAAACAAGGAAAGAGGACAAAAACACAAATGCCAACCCTAAACTACCCTACCTGCAAGCTCTCTCTAGCTGAAGACGCGTGCGAGCTCTTCCAACCGACTAACTCTACCCCTGAGACGAGAGAGCTTGCTTGTAAGCTGGCTGATATATTTTGTCAGGGGTTAATGTAATGACCCTTGTAGAAATATCGATAAAGACACACCTAAAATGTAAACAAAGTAAATGCAAGTAGTATCGGCTTTGCAAAAGAGGGTTTACATTTCAATATTTTTTCCAATATTTTACGTAATAGAACTCTCTCCTAAAACAGATGATACATTTGGGTCAGGCTTAATGTGTTCGTCTTTTGTAAAAGAGATGTAGTTCTAAGAGAGTCATCTAAAAGGAGTGGAAAAAGGCAAGGACCAAAAAGTATCCTTATCAGCGAGGCCAATCTATAGAGGTGTCTTTGTATCATACATGTTATTTCTGAGGTTCAAATGAAGGCTTTCCTATAAATGTCGTAGTAAAATACTCCAGCATTTTACTGAGCTCGATAATATACCGAGAAACTGAGGAAGTAAATGCCTGAATGGCTCTCATTATGTAATTTTGTGTCGTAGTTACTAGCTCTAGACGCTCTAATGTAATTGTGAAATTGGAGAGGGCTTTATTTCACGACTTTGATTCATTATCTTTCAAGGCACAACTATAGCTTTAGTTGGCGGGTGTGAGGAGAGAGTTTGGTTGGTGTGTGCGGGTTGAGGTTGCGGTTTGAGGGTGTGTGTACGGATAAAAATCGTGGGTGTGATTTGTAAGTTCAAGCTTTACTCTACCCCAGAGTCTGGTAAGCTGGCAAAGGAACAACATGAGTATATAACATACTACGCTAAAAATATGTTGACTTTTAATAGAGCGAGAAAATCAGCGTACTTTATTCCCTGACCAATGAGAATACGAATAAATCAAACAGATCTCACAGTTACTACTTGCCGCGAATTAGCGAATGAAAACGCGACTGGGTGAATCACGAATAAGCTGATTGGTAAAGAAAGTGGCGGGTGATTTGTCAGCCAATCACAAGTAAGAAATTACTTCAAAAATTCGAAAGTGTAGGTTGAAATTGCTCTATATATCACCTAGCCTGCGAACACAGACGTATTTCCGGTCTTCGCTTCTCTCCACCCGAAAACAAGGCTATATATCACCCCTAAATTGAGGATTTACTGGTAATTTTAACATAAGCCCTAGAAATCAGTTGAAATTGTTCTAGGACGACCATCCAATACTTCAAATTCTGGCAACAGGCTGAGGCCGAATTCCGCTCGCCGTAGACGTCTCGTAGTACCCATATGTTATCGTTCGGTCTGACAATCCGAGAGTACAGTTTTAGAAGTTTTTAAACTGAAATGTTTTTGTCTTAGGTTTAATGTATCATTATCATAAAAGGCTGGAAAATCAACAAGTGCGAGTAGAAATTCTGGAGTCTGGAGGCAAGGTTAGTTAACAGAAAAATATTTCTTATTTTTGACTAGTAAATGATTGTTGTGGTGTATTGTTACTATGGAACTAAAATAAATAAGTAAATAAATAAATAACTAAACAACTAACTAAATAAATAAATAACGTTTTAAAGGCAGCCGTCCACATAGTGGTTCTTCGTCAACCAGTTCCTGGTCGAACTGAAATTTGGAAATGTTGGTTTTTGAGGAGAAGGGAAAACCGGATCACCAAGAACCAACAACAAACTCAACTCACATTTAGCGTCGACACCGGGATTTGAACCCAGGCCACAAAGATTGGAGGCGTGTGCTCTCACCACTGCGCCATCCTTGCTCCCCTCTCTTTGCGAACTTGATGTTAACCAGTTATTAACTAGCTTCCGTGTTCATAGAACCTATATAATAGCAAAGGTTATACAGTTCTATGGGATGTTTACTTCCGGGTGGTCTGAATGTACGTCTTTGAATACACTGAAGTTATTTTACTGTATTCATCAGGACTTTATTGAGAGCAGTGATGTCCACACTTTGTGGGGAGATGTGTTTTTGTTGGTGTACGCTATTAACGACCGCTCAAGCTTTGAAGAACTGATACCACTGAGACAACACCTAGAGAAAGTTCGAGCGGCTGATAAACCGCTTGTAGTACTGATCGGTAACAAGAAGGACACAGAAAATGATAGAGAAGTCAGCACACAAGAGGGACTTCAGTTTTCCAAGGAAAATAACTGCTCGTTTTACGAAATCTCCACAAAAGCAAGCTACGAAGACGTCGAAAATGTTTTCTCTGAGGCGATACGAGACATCGCGCGACATAAAATGACACAACGGGCTTTAAACGGGGTAAAACAAACTTCTCACAACAAGATTATGGAAATTGTCGAAAAGAACGTGGGGAGAAACAGGGCTATGTCAAGTGTGAAAGAAACCATCGACGAATACTGTGCAACGAGGTCTGAAGAACTCTCGCAGGACTTGTCACGTGATCGACGCAATACTTTTACATAGAGCGCTTTTAAGTTTGAGTGTGTATGGCACCCCTGTGATTTATTTGGCTTGACTTTTTTTACACTTTACACTTAAATGGCTTAAAAGCATTTGAGGAACAAGGATTAACACAGTCGGTTAGTGCACGGCCTCCTGTTCGGGAGCCGGCTCTGAATTCTATTCCCAGTTGTGACCACAGATCCTTGTTTCTACTTCATTCCTTACCGTGTAGCTTTAACTAGCTTTAAATACCAGTTAAACGGAGCACTGATGGAAAATAAAAGGGAAGGGGGGGGGGGGGGGTGGGTTTGTGGGTTAAAATGAGCGCATACCGCCGTTCTCGGGTTTAGCCAATCAGAAGAGACAGAAGAAGTGAGTCTTAAGTATCCCAAGGTCGCACTGTGGTCGGAAAATACTGCTGTGGTCTAACCAGACAACACCGTTTGTAGCCTGGAACGTCAGGTGTCTTTAGGACAGAAAAAGAGGAAAGAGGAACGGATAAGATTACGGAGATTTCTACGATCAAGTTATCTTGACTTAACCGTGAAAATTGCTGAGTTCCAGTTTTAACTGGACAAATAGCATCAGCTTTTCGCGTGGAAAAGTTTTTTTAAAGAAGGTCAAATGGATAACCGTAAACCTAGTAAGTACCAGAAAAAGAGCCACGCCTTACTCTGCAGTTTATCCTGCCTGGTTATGCCAAATTCTGGTGTTCCTTTGAGACCTTTGAATACACAGTATTTCAGTGGAGAAGTCTCTATTCTTCCTTCCCTCCTCGGTGAAGTAGATTTAGTAGTAAACATGTTAACACTAGATAGTAATTATATTCAATACACAATCTTGAGAAGTTCGTTTATTTCGCATCAATTATCCACAGGATTAACGACTCGCAGCTACAAATTCTATGAACAGCTTCCATGCTCTGCACGCTGTATTGGCTGTATTCAAGACTACATGTCAGGCTTAGTTGTTGAGCGAAAGGTCGGTTAAATGCCACTTACAAGCTAGAACATCTAGTTTTCGATCGACGTTGACTTTAGCTTCAACATACATTGTAGCTTCATTCTGTCCGCTATATACAGTTGTTTACGAAGAAAAAATAACACTATTTACACTAGTATATATGTTAGTTTAGTTTATTAGACCTATACAGCCCGGATCCGGATGTATCATTAAACGATATCGTCAGACGTGAAGTAATTGGTAGGTAGAGTAGAAATGACTGAGTACCGGTAATATAAATTATCCATATTTCCTTAACAATAAAGTAACTGTACACGATTATAATTTTAATTATAATCGTCATAAGCGATTGTCCCTTGAGTGCTGCAATCCTTTAATTAGTAACCAGCTGATAATTAATCGTCCCAAGAGATACAGAACGACGAGGGCGATTCCTACTTGTCATATGGGAGCCATCCCCCCCCACCCCCCCATCACAGCGGAGAAGCGCGTGCCCCAGGAAGTCAACTACTTCTGATTGGTTAAAAGAAGCTAAGTAACAAAGGGTATTTTACTCAAACTCTAAATGAAGTGAAGTTCCGAACAAAATTCGGCACTCAATTAAATCAAGTTCCATTAGCGTTAACCCAATAAATATAATTGTATCTGACTAGCAGGCTGCTGTCTGGACTGACTTCCTTCTAAATGGCATTGTTTTAAGCCCCTTTACTTTCGCCCATGAAGAAGGCGACTTGATTTCCTTGGAAGGAGACAACGCGTTAGGTGGGGTAGGAGAAGGACACGTAGATATCATCGCTGATGAGTCGTGGGATGGATGTGCATTCAGATACTGTCTTAAAATGTCATTAAACATGTTCATAGTCTCCCTGTAATCCTCCGAAATTGATATCTCAAAGAATCCACAGTTTAACGAGTAGGTGAGGCGTGACCCATCTGTTTCGCGTACTTTCCTGAAATGTTCTAGGTCGGTCTTGGTTCCTGCGATAATTATGCTGCTTGAATCAAGTGTTCGGTGTCGCCGGATGTATTTTACAATCTTCCCTGCCTCCTGGAAGCTGGCACGATCCGTTATAGAGTACAGGACAAGAAAAATATCTGCATATGCAATGATATTTTCCATCTTCTCATCAGTGTTCTAAAGAAGAAACGATTTAAATAGACAGGTTAACAGAGTACCATGTACCCAGGATCGCTTTACTCTGTGGTCCTGTTATAACTGTAAAATATCGTTTAAAGTTCTTATTTATGGCTTTAAGAGGCCAAAGCTGCCGAGCACTTCACACTACAGAACCTATTCTTACAAAACTGTCGCGAGAGAGTCCAAGATGCAACCAGTGAAAGATGAAATTTCAGTAAGTGTGTGCATTAGAACGAAAACTTAACTAACTTAGGTAATTAACTTAACTAAGTTAACTTAACACTTCATCCTCTTTGTGATATCCTAGCAGTAACCGATAGGTAGGAAGTGCGGGCGAACATGTTGATTTACCTTAGAGATGTGATTTATGGAACTGCTTTTATAATTGCGTACGTAAATCACAGAAAGCCCTTTTAGTTGCAGTGTCAACAAAAGGAATCGCGGCGGATCATGGGCTTGGAAACTGAATTGAACAACACAGTAAACAATACTCGTGTTTAATTCAATGATTTAAGTCACAGTTACTTAGCTACAATTAGCCTGCGAACTAAATAATGGTGAGGAGCGAGAAGAGAAAACTGTATTCGCAGGCAAAGATACAATGAAAACAGTAATGAGTGACACAAAGCTCAACCTGAAATGTATACAGTTTATAAAGTACCGCTGACCAAGAATTTTCCGCGGGCTCCTCGTGTCGCCTACAATTACAGATAAAAAGGCGGATCGTGTGAAGGTCAGCCCTCTTTACAGCTGACTGTAGGGACACGATTCAGAGTTCGCATTAGCGGGAGTTTATTTCAATCAAATACCTGCAATTTATTTTTGCATTGGGATTTAGCTGCTGTCCGTATTACCGGGGTGTCCTTTATAGCGCTATGTTCGCAAGGCGAGAGTTGACTGTAGTCGGGGCTTTTGAATGGATCAGGGATATTTACCTTTCCCGCTGTGTCCAAGATGTCTAAAGCAAGGTACTCTCCGTCCACGTCAACGTGGTGTCTGGTTGTTGTTTCTGAGAACAAAAGAGAAGTTATCAGTCATAAAGACAAGAAAAAAAGGAACATAATATTTTCAAATCAAATTCCTTAGGGAGAGACTTTGTCCAGTCGTTGGGAGATTTACATCAGAAAAGAATTCTCAAAAGGAACCTGGAGCTGTTTATATTTTAAAAAGGTATATCATCTCTTAATTTGCAATATCATCAATTTTAGTGATGGAGGCAAATAAATGGTAGACAGGAAGATCGCACTTAGATAAGACGTATGTGGATCGGGCCATGGTGTCGAGCTCATTGCAGTTTATAGTTTACCCAAGAGGTCAGTCTCTTTCACAAGAATTGAAAGCCGTTAGATTGTAGCAAGAGAGAATAATCTCCTGATTGTACACTCCTTCTAGGACAAGTTGCTTAGCACCCCAAATCCGTCACCCTTTCAGACAGCTTCTGGGCTTGACGGTCGAGCGGCTCTGCACCACTTACGGCAGTCCAAAAGAAGTGATGACGTCACATGACGTAAGAACTGCGTCAAGATTTCATTTAAACGCGCCCTGGATTGTACTAACTACATGTCCATCATGGGATAAAAGCCGTACAAGTGCCTAAATGGGTCAAACTTCTCAAACTCAATACCAAGTGGTCTGCATTTATGAGGATAGCTACCGCGGGCACTTCGTTCCCATCCTCATTTTGAGCAGGGTATGAATGAGGTTAAACGCAAGATTTATTTCTGTCGGTTCTTTTCTCGTAAATTGTCAAATGTTGCGCTTGTAAGCTCAGTTGCTTTGTTTGATTAAGTCCGTGATTGTCGTAACTTAACTGCTCAAGTAGTTAACTCTTGCAGTTTCCTTTATACAGCATATGCGTTTCACATGAGTTTGTTTTTCCTCGCGATCCGTTCTCAACTTTAATTTATGATCCTGAGTTCTCTGTGGGAGGCCAAAAATATTTATCCTTTCCGTGGAAGCGCATACCACTCCAGCTGTGAGACGATTTTAGGACAATGTTTATAGTCGTTCTGCCTTTTTCGGGTTTGCCGTTAACAATAAAAAGATTTTGTTTAGTTTAAAAACCGGAACATATGAAGTCTATTGCTGGTTACGTTGGAATGATCAACATGTCCAATTTGCGTCATACATGTATTCACGGTACAAAATCACTTTTACCACAAACCTCCATCCGGTATACATGGTATAATTAATTAGAAACAAGTGTTGCCTTCAAAATTTGGTAACCATGACTTTGAAAGTCAAAAGAACAATTTTTCATCAAAGGTAACTGATAATTTTAAAAATAAATAAATAAATAGATACAGAGGCCAGCAGTTCATTCAGTCAGTTAAAATGGCTTTTCTAAACCTTTCTAACGCGGAGATGCTATTAAAAAATGTCCGTTTTGGTCATAAATGGCTTTTGTGGATACACAATACCACCTTCAAAAGTCGGGCCAACGTTTTTAACTTCTTGCTTTTTCCTTTATTGACACCCGATTGGTAATTACTTTACTTTAGTCCTTAGTAAAAATCTTAAACTTAATTCAGTACTTGATTTCATTTCATTTGAGTTATTTTGATGTAATCATTTACGTGTAATTCAGTGAGTTTTAAAATGAACGGGGGTGTGTTCCGCAATAAAAAAAAAAAAGAAGAAAAAAACGTGGTAAAAAACATTAATATAAAATACTCACCCAGTGTTTGGTCATACTCTCCGATGAATCGCCTGGTTAAGAAACGAACAGTGAGGGCTGAAAAAAAAAATGCGAGTGTGTATCTTTTTGTATGTTTTCCAACTGGAGTAATTACAGATCGGAAAAACAATACCACTAAAAAATTCTCAAAATTTAATTAATCCCATCATCAGAAATGACGGTTCCTTCCTTGGACAAAAAAATTTAAGTGTTAAGTGGGGTTTCCCGTCGGTAGAGTCTTTATGAAGAAGGAAAAATAATTGGATTTGTGTTGCGAACCTCTATTGGATTATAGGCTTAATCTTTTTGCACAAATTATTATTAATGAACATTCAAATTAACCTCTAGTCAAATTATAAGCTTACTCATTGTGGTGTACAATGCGAGAGGTTGAGAGTTATAATGTTTTGACGAGCTAAAATGTAAAAATAACTACAACAATAGTGTTTAGTGACACAATTGTTGGGTAAAAGGGTGATTTATATTTACCGTGAGATACTAGAATTTTCTGCGTTCATTTTTCCTTTAATAACGCTTCAAGCGTTCCATTTTTGACCTTTCCTTTTCATTACATTAGAGACCGATACGTTTACGCGAGTTGATGAGTTTGTGTTTCTCAGCTGTCTTTTTTTTTATCAACTGGTCAGTGTTCGGAATACACTTAGTCTAACAGGGAAATCTAGCCGTATTTCCGGTGAACATGAATCTAGCAAATCGTAATAAGACGGACCTCAATCATCAGTTTTTGCTGTAAGTTCTATTTTACCAAATTGAAGATTGACGAGCTGAATCAATGAGCTGATATGAAAACTTAATGATACCATAAATACACAATCCACTCAATAGCAGGTATTGATACCTATACTTTAATCATCAAGTGGTACTATATCTCCTCATATTTGCCAAGTGAAAAAAAAAAATTAAAAAAGCGGCCCTGCAAATGGAGACCACACAAAAGTACAGCAAGTTTTATCCCAAAATATCAAATGACTGGTCATGTTGATCACACAGCATGATTTGCTGTCTTCTTTCAGCGATAAGTTCTGCTTCTTTATCAACGTTTTCAATGCTTATAACGTCTTATAGTTCAATACAGTGGCTAAAAATGGCGAGAGTTAGATTCAGTCAGTACCCGCCGTTTTATGGTCTTAAAAATGAATCAGTAACGCATTGCGTCTTGAGTAAGCGCTAAATGCTGTACAGTACTTCAACGCAGGCTGTACAAATCACCCGGGTACATGCTACACTAAAGTTCAAGTTTCCTCCCTACCTGTTTTTCCTACTCCATCCTGACCCATCACTGCAATCCGAATGTTTCGTAGATTGACCTGTGTACTGAGGCCGAGTTTTCTTCTTCCCTTCATAACTTGTCTGCTTGAATCTTTTTCCACGGAGTCTGTTTGAAAAACAAGCAAGATCCGCTAATGCTGAACACTCTGTTGCTACTAATTATAGTGACTTCTCGCATTGTTTATAACCTGGCTTGAGGCAATAAATTCCAGTGATTACGAGAGATTGACCTGCTGAGCGGTCAAGGGTATAATGTTGCCTGATTCTAGCGTAAACGTGATATAAGCTGGGAGTATAGTTTTTTATCGTGACCAGTTGTTGGTTAATAGGGAAACTCTTGAAATTGCTTGTTATGAGTTTTCATTACACCTTTACAGGCAATGCTATCTTAACTTTATAAATCACACTGAACACTATATAAGCCCGGGGGGGGGGGGGTACTCCCTTATAGGGCCTTAATGGGGACGTGCGGCCAGCCAGGGTATGTTTTTCGGGATTTTTGTCTTAAACAGGGTATCGAATTTATCATTTTTTGTCTTAATCAGGGTATCGATTTATCAATTTTTGTCTTAAACAGGATAAATGTCTTAAACAGGGTATCGAATTTATCATTTTTGTCTTAATCAGGGTATCAATTTATCAATTTTTGTCTTAAACAGGATAAATGTCTTAAACAGGGTATCAAAAATCGGAATTCTGTCTTAAACAGGGTAGGAAAATCAGCGATATTTGTCTTAAACAGGGTCAGGGTATGAGGGGCCGCGCCGCACCCCCCCACCCAGGGATATATTGAGTACCCCCCCGGGTATATAAGTCACTACTCTTTAGCACCTTGTGACTTTGAAAAGAATGGCCCAATTAAGCAATCATATCTTCATTAATCTTGTGTCACTAACGAAAGAGGGATTAATTCAAATGCAACGAGATCAGAGAAAAGAAATCTGTGAACAGTTAAATTTGAGGTTGCTTCCGACAGATGTACAACAGTAAACATGGCTCTGATAATCGTGCGAAGCGAACGGCGGGAAAGTACGGTTTATTTTTATGCACAAAATCCTTACATACTCAGGATACTGCTAACACCGGCGTTTCTACAGTTAACAGTGCACTAGAATTTGTATTCATGAACTGATTGTACTTCACGTGTAGTACGTGCCAATGCTAAGACACGTACAACAAGCAACACTGACTGCAAACGCAAGTCACTTCCTCAGTTCTCTTAGAAAGCAACATTAATCCTTCAATACCGGATATCCACCAGTACTTATACAGACCGTCAAATCTGTTGTGTGGGTCTGCTTTTAATTAGACAGAACAATAGAACCGTGACGTTTCCACGTGACTAATTCAAAATGCTTTAAGTTTAAAAGATAATTGTTACCTTTTAGCGAGTTTTTCTGTGAGACACTAGAGGATGAGGATAATTATATTATGCTATTGTATTATGTTAGTAAGACACTGTGTCTGAGCTATAAGACATGAGCTAGACCTTAATAAAGTTTATTATTATTATTATTATTATTATTATTATTATTATTAGTATTATTATTATCTCTTTTATCAGAGTCTTTGCTGGTGTTCTTTTTGTGCATCAGCCGGGCGCGAACCATGCACCTAGAGCGTCAGTCACTTATTATTATTATTATTATTATTATTATTATTATTATTATTATTATAGTTCATTCACTATTTTCGGAACTTGACAAGGTTTACTGCAAGAAGGTGATATAATGGCTCGTGATTGACTAAGTTACAATAAAAAAGACTTTCTCTTACTAGATAATTGAATCGTTTGTGAAGTTTATTGAAGAATTTTGCTTCTGTGTCGTGTGTGCATTTTTAACTGTGAGATTATAGTATTAACTAGTCTGTGAACAGGCTCTCTGTTTGGGGAAAGGGTGAAAAATCGCGAGGAGAGGGAAGCAAAGGGTGAAAGCCTCTCACCCTTATAATAAAAGAGATATTTTATCGGAAACTTTGTACTTCGGCTCGGGATCATGAGTAACGAGACTCTGAGAGAAGCTAAAAAAATACACGTATGAATTAACTGCGTTCGATCTAGTAAATGCTGGATATGGCGTTTCCGAGGGTCCAATTTTCAAACAATTTTTCGGGGGGGAGTATGTCCCCGGACCCCCCTGTATAACTCACGCATTCGGGGCTGATAGTCGGCTTGTTTCTACAGTAATATGGTGCTTAATGCAGTTACAAAGAAACTCAATACAGTGGACAAAACGAATGATGATACCGAGTCTGGACGAAACAGAAGTTTGAACACCAAATAAACACTACAAAACAAAACTAAACAGTGCCACTGAAAAAATCGTGAAGTCAATAGGTGATGAAAAGTCTTCGTGAATCATGAATCTAGAAGAAAATTCTTGTAGGAATCATGAATCATCGAGGCAAAAACGACAGGAATCATGAACATCAAGACTCAAATGATTCCGCTTCTACCCCCCATATTTAGCTTGAAAGTGAAACGACATTGATATAAACAGTGTTGTGAAACGTGTTTCAAGGGGATGACACATTTGTAATAGAATTATGCCATGTGTTTAAAAATGACCTTTTTTAACAGACGAGTTTACCCCATATCGAAAACAGACGTACAGGTTTACTTGCCCAACAATCACGTCAATTTATCCCACGTGATGAAGAGCTTCCATATTGCTTTATATAAGATTATAAACTTCAAAAAGAAACTATGGTCCGTAATGAAACGGTATAGTATTGGGCGATCAGCTGCAGTCAAATGGGTAAGTCTGTAACTGTTCAGTAAGGCTTGTTTCAAACATCGTGCTACTGCCGTGCTAAGCTGGCTCGACTGTAGCTCGACTGCAGCATGACACTAGCACGACTTGGTTTCAGACGTCGAATTTAATTCAGTCGAATAGAACGGCTGTTGCCGAAAACAAAACCCAAAAATAAAGAAACGATTTAGCAAACCTTTAATTCATAATTTATAATTTGAGTTCGGCAGGGAACAAGCGCGACGTTTGACTGGTTTGAAACCAAGTCGTGCTACACGGCAGTAGCACGACTTGGTTTCAAACGTCGCGGTACTGCAGTGCTAAAGTCGAATTTAACTCGATCAATTTAGTTCGGCATGGCAGTAGCACGACCTTTGAAACGGGCCCAAGTAGTCCAATTACTGTTTTCTTAGAGCATAAAGGAAGGCAGATATTTTCTCTCAAAGCTTTAATTTTTTGGACCCTATTAGAATGATTTGTTTTTGCGATCCTAAAAGTGAAAATCAAAGCCATTCGCTATCTAGCTTATGTTACAACGTTCCTTATATGGCAAAGAGCATTATTCGGTCGACCAATCAGAATGTCAAAATGCACGTCACCTGTGCACTTGGTACACGTCATCTGAAACAGCCAGTGCGAATTCCTAAAGATACATGCTAAATACCATTTTTTAGTCAATAATCACAGTTAGTAGTGATAACCATTTCAACAGCCTGCGTGGCAGGCGTTTGAAAGGGAAGGGACCCAAAACCCTTTTCGAGCGCCTGCCACGCAGGTTACCATTTCAAAGGCTTCTACTATATCACGAGCCTCCTCTAGGAATAAATAGACGTGACGAAGCTTCTTGATATACGATGCTACCTAGTCAGCCACACCAATCACATTCTATTGTTTTTATTTCATGCTTTCAAACCCTTACTTGTAACAAACTTTCAGTTTCATCTTCATTTTTCTTTTATTAGCCCCTGAAGAGGGTTTGTCTTTCAAACCGAAATATTAGGCAAATTTGTTTAAATATATTTTTTTGTTTTATTCTTTGTTCACTTCAGTGTTCATCGCCTTGCCGTGGTATTTTGCCGTTTTATATTTCATAAATAACAGTTTAACACTAGGGAAACTATTATCTTTTTGCCAAATAGTCAATTTTTCTTTACTAGGACGAACAGGTGGACGTTTTTTTTTACGATTTTTTTATAAAGAATAACGTGATTTCACTCTGTTTTTCTCGACAAGCTAGCCCGTCACAGAGGGCTTTGGATCGTGAAGTTGTTCCAGGGTTTTTCATGTTGAGTCGGTTCAAGGAAAACAGAACTAAGTCACTTATATGACAAAAAGTTTTACCTTAGTTCACAGGCATGTACAGGAAAACTCCCGTTGAAGCTCCGATGAAGTTCAATTTCAAACATTTTAACTTTTCGTTCTTCACGAAACATATCTTTCCACATGTTCACATTTAAGAATTCCGTTACTTGAAAGTTTTCATCGATATCAATTCCCAATAAAAATTCAATGACTTTCACAGACTCGATCCGCACCATGCCGTGACAACACGACTGACAACACAGCTCTCGAGCAAAAGTTTAGTTGTTAGATCACGTGACTAGTTTTCCCGCGACATGTACGCAATAAATTTCTCACAAGCGCGGATACTAAACGAGCCATGTTACAACTAATATCAAAATCATTGCTGAAAGACTATTGCAGGAAAGCGATCAAACTTCAAGTAATTTTGGTAGACTTTGGTAAACTTTAAGTAAGCATTTATTAAACTTTGAAGTAACTTTGACAAAACTTTGGATGAGGTTGTATTTGATTTTGAGTTTGAAGTTAAAATAGAGTTAAGTCAGTTCAGGAAAAAGTTCCTTTCTAGCGCATTTTCTCTTTTTACCTCAAAGAGCATCCTTCACGAACATCGAGGTCGCTATTGGAGGAAAAAGCTCCCGTGAACGATTTTGGAAGAAAAGTTCCCAGTGCCGAGAAATATTGCTGCAAGTAAAATAGGTAATGGCGTCATTTCGTTGCTATGACAACTTCGATGTTATTGTAACCCTGATCATAATAAATTTTCATCTTAGTTTATTTAATACAACCGTGATGAAAATTTTAATTTCCAAATCTTTGTTTATACTGACCCTGAAAAACCTTATCGAGCCACCTTAATTAATTGCATTAGCTTTAAACAATTTTTAATGCGATAATAACTGACATTTGAATATCAAGATAGATCGCAACCCTCTGGTTATGAATTTGCATCGATAACATCGAGTTCAAAAACAGAGTAAGGGAAAAGAGACACTCATGGTAGTTAAAATAAGCATCATGTTCCTTTTTAGGCTTGACTGAGTGATATGAACCCTACATTACGTTTTGTTGCTGCTTTTCCATATGTTTTTGGTGTTAAATCGTTGAAAATTGGTCTGCGCTTCTTGATTGATTTAGAATCATACCTGATAATATCTAAAACATTTTGAATTCAAAAGAGCCACCGGTAAATATGAGTTTATGCAGACTGTTTTCAGCTCCGACTGAAATAGGCTACTAAGCTGATAAAAATCGACAAAAGTAGTTTAAAATTGAACTAAGACCGAGTTTTAAGATGATCGGCTGACCCTCCGTGTTACCGGTGTTGTGGTAGTCCACCAGTTTGTGTCTTGATCTGCGAACAAATTGCCGGGGGCGACGTCAAACAAAACGCTTACTCGAACCAGTAGGGTGGTGTATCTATCAGTTCCAAATCAGCTCACTGTCACTAACTTGTTGTTGTTTTTTACACCCCAGCAAAGCTGCAGTTTAACATTTGTAGTTTGGCACTCTTTACAGCCGCTGCGTGTAACAAACAGTTGCCGAATTTCATCACATTAAAAAAAGTAATAAAATTAATCCCGTGAACTTACTGTCCAGTTTTCTAGACTCGTAGTCGCTGCGAATAAGCCCTAGTGACCCAGCCACCCGTAAAAGGAATTTATTTACGGCATTTCAAAAAAAAGTGAAATAGAGAATAAATGGCTTGTGAAAGCGCGAAATGTTATCTAAGTGAGTTTAGGCTATTTTCCGAGACGAAATGAAAACCAAATAAACTTATCTGGCGCACTGATATTCGTCTTTCACTATGGTACACAAAAATCAGTAATGAGACAAACGCACAAATGTTTTACATCAGATTTTAGTCGATGATTTTTCGCTCTTCGCGTTAAAGCTTGTTTCTCTTTAAGCTCTCCTTCCAAATCAAGCAGCTGGTTTGGCCAATTGTCAGTCGGAACGAACTAAAAAATACTAGCAACCATCCTTACTTCTTTGCCATTCGCTGTGAGGAAGAGAAAGCCAGGTGAGCAGTTTTTATAACATTTTGTTCCATTTGATTGTACCAGCACAGGACGTGCACCTTGTAACTCATTAATAAAAAAGCTTAGAAACTAGCACCATTCATTCGACATCATCTATTCTGATTTCAAACTCAGGTAATTATAAGGGAGTAATCATCTGTTTTTTGTGAGCCCTTAATTAAGTCATATCAGCCTACCTTGACTATTTTTCGAAGGCATTCCTTCTCAGCTCTCTTACACTGTCACTGCCAATTTTATGACTATGTATGATTTACATGGCAAACTTAGTTACAGTCCCGCCAACTCAGCGTTCATGCCAAAATGTTTCCGGTCAGTGAGGCAAGTGTATCTTTCCGGAATTTTCAATTTTTCACCAGGTGAAGTAATTAAACACACTTCAGTGGTATACAATAGCAGAAGTATTTCAACCATGATTAAAGCCAAGAGCTTATCAAAGTTATCTTATTTTAATTACAGAAAGTTCATTTCAATCATTGGAGAGTCCCTTGGCTTTTAAGAAAACATTCCTCTAAATGATTGGTGTTTTTTAAGAGAAAAAAAAGCAAACCTAGACATATTTTTTGTCCTTCAAGACATGTTAAGCAATATTTTACCCCCTGGAGTTTTTTTCGCTCGTAAAGGGCAACAGGTGTGCGTGAAATGCTACAATATTAACGAACAGTCCATTCTAAATACCTGATGGAGATCCAAATCAAATAGTACTCTTGACTTGTTTGATTCCGCACCCTCGGAATTAAAAATAGAAACCCTTTTGGTATTTTGTCCAAAGTCATGTTGCATTTTAGACAAATCACCATCGGCAAGTGGGGCCAACGAAGAAAAAAAAAAACTCTAGTCGGGCTGCTGTATATTGCAGATGGAATCAGCTTTATCGTGATTTAAATTAGTTTTAATTTAGACTTCACTGTTAGAACTCTCCGGCATGTAATTTTCTTCACATGGCGCTCAGACATTTTGGTTCCCTGAATCTTTCAGGAAGGCTTTGTTTTGATCCTTGCAGTCATTACAAATGACGCATTTTTAAATAAAATTATTCGAGAAAAAAAAATTACTCTGTGAATACCGCTGACTACTCACGATCAAAGACGAAGCCGATTTAATGTAAATCCTGCAATCTTTTACCTTCTGTGGAGTGAGACTCTCGGGCTTAGATCAGTAGGAGAATTAAATTGCAATAGGGGATTTCCTGGCGCTAAAGAATGATTTAATTCTTTAGTTGGCAATATCTCAGTTGTAACAGATTTGTTATTACCGTGTCTGATTGAGCAATATTTGACCACATCCGCCAGAAAGCTTTACAAGAGAAAATTTCTTGAATCATTGCACGTATATCCTTTTCACTGTGTGCAGTAAAGTGAGTACCCTTTATGTAACCAGTTCAGCAGTCTCACTGACGATGTCGATTGTTGAGCGAACACATTATATAGAATGCTATAGAAGCAATGATGGAAAAACGTGAAATTATTAGTGTACTCTGACAAATACTGGGACAAGAAAAATAACATGGGCAGGTAATCCTTCTCTGCGAAACTAAGAAACACATCAAACCCCGGCACTCCTACTATACTTTGATTTTGATATTTTCAGCGGGCAGCAAATGCTCGCACATATCATGCAACATCTTCTTGAATAGTAAACTGAAAACGTTAACAATATTAACTCTATATTTGAATTACTTTAAAGATCTATGTACGAGTTACCCCTTTCTTCTCAATTTTAGTTGTGTAAGTGTTTTTTGATTTGGCCTTGTTTGAGCCGCCATGCCGCCTAGAGAACAGGCCAATACTGACCTGTATAACGAGTCCCCCCATTAATCCGGATGTATAGTGAATATACTCGAATAATACTGGAAAAAAAAATCATCTACTAACAAAAATTTAAGCATATCCAGATATAATAAAATCAATGAAATTCTCACCAGTTGAGCTGCTCTGTATTGACTTGTTTGAATAAAGTGTGTCTCTTTGTTAGGTTCGTTTGACCCGCGAATTCATGCTTTAAGGAGTCCGTTCCTCCCCGCCGGTGACAGTAAAGCAAAAATGTAAAGATTTTGGTCTGTTCAGTGATTCCTGGGATAATAGCTGTCTGGCAAATGAGTGATCTTCGGAGGACCTCTGTTAAGCTGAAGTGCTCAATATTGCACTGGAATGTGATGGCCTATCTTATTAAAATTCTTGTAAGAACAATTGTTTTAGTTTTTCTGTACAAGAAAGAGCTACTTTCATTTATAATTCTCCATTCAGTAGGAGTGTTTTAAAATGCAATTAAGACCATCAATGGGCTAGGATAATCAGAAAAAAACCGTATTTGCAAACATACCAGCCACAGCGAGAAACATATGAATGTGCCCTAAAAGATGCGAGAGTTAACGGAGCGGATTTATCTAAAGCCGATCTAACGGTCACGCCCATGTACTAAGCTTCCCCCTATATTTAGTGTACCCTTTTATAGTAAGGACTAGTAAGCATCTTGGCTAGAAGCTCAAGAATATGACTGCCTATGTTATTCATTTGTTATGTAACTCTGCTAGGAAGTAGTCTGAATTTCAGACGATTAATTCGAGTCATTTTTACTCCTTCAGATATTTAATAGCCAGTAAATTAACAAACACTCGAAGTAATCGTCTGATATTCAGGCTATGTTAGGAAGACGGATTTTCAAACAGTTTGTTCCTGAGTTGACTGAAATGAGATGGTTTACAAGACTTTTTACTGATAAGCCGTACAGTGTTTACCTAACTCGAGCTAATTAAGTTAACGCTTAGGGGACATATTTATTTGTTATGAAGCTGTGATTTTGACATTTATATTGATTAATTTACTGGAAGTCAGCAGTACCACGGTGTGGCCCGTTTTATCGGACACAGTGATCCCTACTGAATATGGTCTATTGTTAGGTCTTTTCACTTGGTCTCAAATTCCAAACTTTAGACATAAATCACTAACTCTATGATACAGATTTCTACTATAATGCAGACACTTGGCTCTGTCCGTTTGGTGTCCATATCCAGGAGGTTTGACTGTAATACACTCAGATACTGCTCTGTAATGCAGGCCCGTGTCCATATTGAGGAGATTTGACTGGAATACACTCCCACACATCTTTAATGCAGACTCTTGGCACTACACCTTTGTGGTGTCCGTATTAAGGAGGTTTGACCATAATTTTTTTTTTGCTAACTTCAAGTTTAATACCGAGTAATTGGCCGGAAATAAACAAAATGGGCAAAATTTCCATGACAGTTAATGAGGTATTAAATTCTAATCATGTACGCTAGGATCATTTAAGAAGGTCAAGAAAGGACACCCGGTTTGAGAGGGCCGAGGATTTTTCCTGCCGTAACGTTTGTAATCCGCAAACTGGAATTAAACGTACAAGACACTCGATTCGGTTCTTTCCGATATCCTGGAGCAGCCGGTTCTCCTCCAGTTATGGGTGTGACACCGACAAAGAAAATAAACAAAAGGATAGATTCATTTTAGTATCAATCCTGTTACAGAAGAGTCTAGGTATTTTCTGGCCGTATGTTATTTCATTTCAGTGACGAGTTCATTGAACTAACAGGGTCTTTTCACCCAAGTGTACTCTGGTTAATGAAGGACAGTTGATTAAAGAGGTGGTTAGGCCATGTTAGCTACATAACGTGGATTCCTGTGCAGGAAGGTTCTGGAAGGCCCAAGAACACATGGCAGACTTTGTGCCAGAGAAGGACTCGCAGGAATGGAATACACGAGAGAGGCAAGCGTAATCGCTAAAGACGGATGGGAGTCGATGGAGCCGGGAGTGCATCCATGCAGCTTTATGCGGAACTGAGAGTGAAGAAGATCGTCATGTCACTCGGTCAAGAACTGTAACTTTAAAACTGTAACCGATTTAATCAGTCTAGAGGGAATTTCTACAATAGTTAACAGCAAAACAGCAAAATTACCAAACGTAAACCGATTGGCATTTGACATCACCAATAAAGTAAACAATTAATTTAGCATACAAAATGTTATTGAATGGTTACAGTAAATACTCATCAGTTTGAAAATAAACAATAACATTACCGAACAAAGTAATTAATCATACAATCGATGATTTTACTTACGGGGATTGGTGTGTTTACTGCTTGATGAAGATTGTCTTGTCAGTGCTGACTTCTTCATATCCTTGAAAATAACAAAATGAACCGAAATTATCAGTGCAAAAGGTTTCTCTTTACTACCTGCGCACAGGGATGCCCAAAAGCAACGTTAGAAGAAAAAATATTTTGCAGAGCTGGGATCATGACCACTCGTAAAAAGAAAGCAGGAGGATATAAAATCTAAAAATTTAATTTAATTTGTATATTCACCGCCGAGAGACTGGGAATTCATGGAATAAAATAAAATCGCAGGATAAAGAAAGCTAGATTTTGAACTGCGTTTTCAAAATGGAAACCAAATCTAATGTACTTTGACTTAAATCCTTTAAACGGCTGGGGAATCCAGCCTGTTCAACTGAACATCTTTCAGCCCTCTAAATGGACAACTTCCTCTTTTGCGTTTTGTTCGATTTATGTGAAATACATATGCGGTTGGAATTTTATTTCCAAAGCTTTTCCCATCGAAAGCGCACTTCCATTCAATGCATCTATTTTTTGCTACAAAATTTATGTCCAGTCGGGTTGCAAGTAAATTAGGCTGAAATCGGGTGGCTTTGTAAACTTGATGGTTTCCGTTTCTCAGTTGCTTCCGAAAATGGATGCCTATAATTCAAACGACTTGATGGACTATCATAGGGTTTTCATCCGAAACAGTTGCACTGAAATAAGTTGCATGACAACAGTTGAAAAAACACAAGCTCTCTACGCTAGGATACTCAGGAGATGAAAACATGCAAAAATATAAACCTACCTTAGTTTTAAATTTCTTGTCGTAAGGACATAAGCAATACTCAATGTTTTCACTCGGCCCTTCTCTGCGGAATGACACCAGTTCATATTCGCTGCCATAAGTAAATAAACAGCGTATAACACGGTATTTAAAATCACAAGGGGTTGTATTGCCATTTTTAGAAGATAACGCGATAAGCTCTGACAGTTAATACTGCAAGATAACGCGAAAAAATTCAACTCATTTTGTCTCCTTTTGTTTTTTTTTTCTAGAGGTCCTAGAGAATAAAAGACAAACATGCGCTTTAAAGGCCCCCTATTGATTCCTTTTCTAACATTTTTGTTTTGACTCTACGTGGGACGTCCTCTGATATTTACCAAGCTTTTGTTTGGAACAACTCAGCGTTCACTTCAATGAGGAATGCAGCAAAAACAAGATCCGCTCTGCAGCAATATTTACCATACTATATAAAGTCAATGTGCGGCAAAATGGAGCTCATTTGCGCGCTATGCAAATTGTTCTGGTCACGTGGGCTAAGCAAAAACATAGGGTAGAAGTCTTTTTTGGGAATACGAAGAAATTATCACAACAGGTGCAACTATTGATCAGGAATGGATACTTTGTTATTGTCTTAGTTTACTTTACGTACAGAAAAGAATAACAAGATGCTCTTATCGATTATCTGATGCACCAGGCATATCAATTAGAGCAGCCATTTGTAAAGTATATTTAAGACTCTCCCAGTAAGCGATCGATAAGAAGAGCAATTAAGGGAGTTTGATGATGATGATTTTCGCTATTTATACGAGACGACAAACACGTGATGAAATGCGCTACTAACCTATTGTGAGTATAAAATTGGAAATATTTTGGCCTTGTATACTTCTTGCGTCTTTATGTATCAAGATAATGTGGTCGTCCATAAAACGAAAATAAGAGCCAATATCCTGCAGCCATCTTCGCCTTAAACAGCCTGCTGAACAGGAGCCGTCACTAAAGGGATCAACCGTTGTGAGATCCATCAATTGGTAAAACAATATAACTAGTGGGTTAGACTGTTGTGTAGCCTTATCGTGCCCACACTCGTTTAGCTCTATAATCCCGAGCCATGTAATAAACTCCATTATCGACAACCTTTTTTAACAATTGCTGCCTCATTTTCAGGAGTTGTCTGTTTGGCATTTGTTTAATACATTATCAAACCCTGGAAAAAATTATCAATAGTGTGCACTCTCCACACCAATTAATTTACTCAAGTGCTTTTCACTCATTTAATATTTACTGACCGTGATAGATAGACTTTCTGATTCTGTCTTTTGACAGCTAATTGTTTTGTTGTGTTCTCTGACAATCGCTGACCATTCCACAAATTCTAACCCTCTTTCTAATTTGACTCATTATCATGTTAAGGCTGAAAAATTCTCTTCATTTAGACTGCAAGTCTCAAGCTGTACGCAAAAAGGAAACTCGAGGTTTTTAATCTTTTTTCGATGGTCATTAGATAAAACCAAGACTGTTTTAAAGTCCACTACTTATCTGTGAGATAGTTGAGTTCGAGCGCTTACTACTGGGCGGCCATTATCGGCGGTTTCAAATGTAACCTGACTAGCCTTGGATACGGTGGAGGAAGCCTCAATGCCCGAAACCGTGAGTAGAGTAGAGTGAGTTGCTAAGTCATATGTAAATGTCGCCAAAAATCTGTAACTTCTGTAACAACTGTAAAAATCTGTTGCTTCTTTTGACTACTTGTTTCAAGCTAGAAATTGCCGCCGGTTGAGCAATAAGGTATTCCCGAACATCGAACCGTGTGTCATCGGCTAATTTAACTTTTAAACAATTCTCGCGTTCAAGACTCATTGTTTTACTTTACAGTTTTATTTCTTTTGTTCACGTCTTCTTCTCTCCAGTTCTCCACCTTCAGTATGCTTTAAGTTGAATCGCTTGAGAGCGCTAAAAAAAAAAAAACATTCAGTTTCCCATCAACCGAATAGCTTACTTGTTTCGCCTTCTTATTCCGTGGAATTGTGGGCAATTTGAAATTTATGTAAGAATCAACTTAGCCTGCGAACAGCAGACGCATTTCCGGTCGTCGCTTCTCTCCCTCCGAAAATGCGTCTGCTGTTCGCAGGCTAGAATAAAGTATTCTCGTCCAAATTAACGTTACCTTACAAACAGGAACTACCCTGCTTGAAAAGAGAAAAAGCCCGCATGCAGTCTACTGGGCTTCAAAACTGCCGTCATTTTTGCGTGGGTCAAGAACGGGAAGCAGTCAAACGAAAATACTGGAGCCAGCAGGGTGAAAACTGATAGAGACTGGGGAGAGACGCGAAATGTTTATCCTGTTTTGCGCGTTCACACTCCCCCCGCATGGGCATCTCTACTCTCTCTTGAAAAGCGATTTTGGGAAGAAACCAACTGCCTTTGAATTCTCAAGTACAGTCGACTCCCGATAACTCGAACCTTCAAGGGAAATCGAAAAAAGTTCGAGTTATCGGGAGTTTGAAGCAAATAACTGGAAGTAAGGAAATAAGCAAATGGATGGGAAGGAAAGGTAATTAAACAACAAATTATACAGGAATGGACACTGAATTTGAACTGGAGTGACAAAAAAGTAAAGACAAATAATTTACTCGGTTGTTTTGAAATAAATTCAATGTTCAGTACACGGTTCTTTTCCCGACTTGTCACGAGTTTACAACATGGTTCGAGTTATCGAGGGTAAAATTGTATAGAAATGAGCTGAAAGGAAACAAAATTACTTCGAGTTAGCGGAAGGTTCGACTTATTGAGGGTTCGAGTTACCGAGAGTAAAATTACAGTTATTAGGGAGCTTAAAGCAACAGCGTTTTTGAGCGACGGACGTCAACCGGAAGTGGACTTTTTGCATCATTGGGTAGTGGTTTGGTTGAAACTCTCGGGTAAATCGTCTTTATAAGAGAAAAGAAACTTAGCAATAAAAATTTGTTAGCGTCAAGGCACATAAAAAGGGAGAAGGCCTCATCTCCGTTTGACGTACGTCGCTCAAACATGTCTTTGCTTAAGCTCCCTAATGTAAGAAGGAAATCCAGGGGAAATCGACGTTGGTTCGAGTTAGCGCGAGGTTCGAGTTATCGGGAGTCAACTGTAGTCTACATGTATCGTCAAAAGAATGGCATGTTTTAATATTTCCCTTGAACAGTACGTTTCTTGTAAGTGAAACAAAGACATATTACTCTTTCACTAGAGGAGGGCTTAGGATTGTTTAACAGCCACGGCCTGGGTAACTAGAAGATTGGAACTGGTGTTCATGATTATGTAATTTCAAAACTATTGTATGCAACTTGCAATTAGACTGCGAGCAGTCTCTTATTTTTCTTTGGAAAGTTACTGCACGCGAAACCTAATCACAGTATCTCTTCTCACTTTCAAATCATAGTTACGTCTCAGTCGCCTTGTCAATTGACGATATCCCATGAAGGCAGATGAAGGAGCCACATGACTGAATTCTCCAGTTCTTCCAGAATAGCAGCGACCCATGATGTGTTCTATGAGGGATTCATTGTTATGCCCAGCTCGTTTTAGCCCTAAAGGCTTAAGAATTCGTTTTAATGTTCGCACAGAGCAAACAATCCCATGCCGTAGAACAAGGAAACCAACTACCTCAGCTTTGGTTAAACCTTGATTGAAGTAGCTCGTAATTAGGTCCTCTCTTTCGAGACCTTCATCTTTCTGTATGGAGAGGCAAACCATGTTTAAAATGGCTAGTAAATAAAACCTGTATAAAAAATTTTAAACGTCTGTTAAACTCTTTCATTTAACTATAACTGGATTCACTTAGGCATCACTTAAGACATCAATCTAAAACTTACAGTGAGTAAAACGTACCAAAACATTTCTGCGTGAAGAACTTACACGGCAGCAAACCATGCAGCATTGAGTCTGAACGGTCAGAAATCAGAAATCCGTCGTTCGAACGCTTTGTCAAGTCGGAAGTCTGAAGTCTGAAGGTCGAATGTCTGAAGTCGGAAGTCGGAAGTTGAAAGTTAGAAGTCGGAAGTTGGAAGCCGAAAGTTGGAAGTTGGAAGTTGGAAGTTGGAAGTCGGAAATCGGAAGACCCTTCTCGGCTTTTGTACGTCTCAATCCCTAAATAATAACATCGTGGTTTGCAATCGCGCTGGATGTGATAAGAACTGGACGGATTTTAAGAGAAAAGGCGGACTTCAAGTAGTCTACTTGCAATTGATGCATGCAAAATCCAGAGTTGGTGTCGACCAACGATGAACACAGAGAGAGAGTTTAATGCCATTCCAGTCCTTGGAGAGAGAGTCCTTTTCATTTTCCAGAAGCCATGTTTTCCTACGGGTCATCTTTTGGCTATCTTGTACAAATGTATCTTTGCCTGGGCTTGTTTCCGGAGTGCGTGACGTGCATGAAACAAAATAAACAAAGAAAAGTCAAACAGTGAAAAGTGCAATACAAGAGCCGAGATTGTAACTCGTCGAGTGTGGCACAGAATAAGAGGTAGGTAGACGTTTTTTGCGTAACGTGAATCGAACATTGTCAATAAGTACGGCAATTTTTAATCATTTTTATCATCCTATTGGTGTATTCTTGTAATGGGGTAATAGTGCCCCAAGAATGTGTCCATAGCTAAAAAGGTTATTGGACACTTCAGTTGCGTAATCATATTTTAAAATGATCTCTTTGGTTTGTGGTGGCGGCGAGAATGTTAATCAGTGCTTTGACTTTACCTAGGTCTTTCAAGACTAAACTTCCCTCTAAGTATGTTTTTTTATGTACCTCATTAAAATCGATTCAGATTTGCTGTCTGAGGTGAGGCTTCTTTGTACCGGCATAATCTTCTTGGCCTGGTTCAGCCTCCATGAGTTTCCATCCTAACACATCACGAAACCTACAGTATTCTTAACTTAACTTTTAAATAGTTCGGCTTTAAGAGCATGTTAAAACAGATCCGTAATCGACGTTAGGTCAAATCTTGAGAATTTACTGGAATGCCTTCTCATTGTGCAACTGCTGTTTCACCACTCATACCTCTTGCTAATAACTACCAATAACGATTAATTACGGAGTGGACCGGATGTGAAGGAGAGCGGGGTCTTTCATTACAATTCTTCACAAATGTAATGCCTCCAAGCGAGTCGTTCACCACACATACGATTGCGCCTGCAAGGGTCACAGATTAGGCTAATGAAAACAAGTTCAGTTTTCATTCTCATAGACTAGATAAACTACCGTATAAATGATCGGAATCTTCATTTAGGACCGTGCAAAAGGAAGACGTGGATGGTGGACAATGGAAGGCGGACGGCGAAAAATAATAATAAAGAAAAAACAATTTTTTTTTGCCCATTTCCAGTATTTGCAAAACCCGTCGATCGGTGGCATGTTTTTGGTAGTACGTCAGTGACGTATAGCGACACCAATAAAATTACTTGATGGTTCCGCTAATTAAGGTGACCAAGGTTCTTCCAGATTTATTGTTGTGGTCTAGACACATTTATAGTCCCCACAAGAAATTGAAAGGATTAAAGCCAGCGCAACGTCTGTAACTAGGAATTTACGGATGACCCTCTAAAAAAGTTCGTTTAAGAAGAACCAAAAGCCAAGAAAACCATGACGCGACCTTAAAGATCTTTTTGTAGGGGTACAGATTTTGAGAGAGTAGAGGTAGACAGGGAGTTGAGTTGAACAACGGTTTATTCCTGAGCTTCTTAGTTTCTCTAACTCCACAATTTTCTAAGATTTACTAAGCTTACAAAGTGGTTGTATTTATACTAAACTATTAAGTTAGAAAGAAAGGTCAATAGTATTCTTATGCGTAAAAATAGGTGTTAGGAGGTGGTAGAACAACGAAACATACCAAATTTGGTTGAATTCAGCTGCGTGGGAAAAAAATTGCGAAACTGAAAATATCTCTATGGCCAAATTCCTATACAAGAGGGTATAACGATGGTTTGAAAGAAACCAAATTTTCGTAAGATTCTGTCAAAAGAAACCGTAATTTGAAAGTAGGAAAGTAAGTGAAATTTAGCTGAAAATAGCCCAACTGAGAACAAAGAACTAAAAAGGTGTTTGGTCGCGTGGCCCCAACAAGATTTTAATCTGATTATGATTCAAGTTTGGAAGCGAAAGTGAGAACTATCTTCAGGTTTAAATAAACGAACTTCGTTTACAGAAAATGCTTATTTTCCCTTTCCAGAGCGAAATACATCTGCCAAGGGAAGTTATTATTTCTGTCTAATATCGAACTTGTCTATATGTTTCTTAAATAAGCTCGAAGGGGTGTTTCTTAACCTCAGAAACTTCAGAAACCTCTTAAACCCTTAACTGCGAAAGACTGAAACCACACTAATCTTATGATGTTTCCTACAATTAACCGTGCGTCTAACTTCTATTTTTTGATTGATTTCAACACCAAAGAGGTCGGTGCAAAAATCTTTAGCCAAAGTCTCAACTGACCGGCAAAGGTTTGCTAGTAGAATCTAAAGTGTGTCCAGCTGTTCTGACAGCTTGTAAACACCATCCTTTGTCTCTTAACAAAAGATATTTGAGATACGGTGGAACTTTTGATTTCCGAACCGACCTAAAAACAAACTTATTTATACATTATATATCCCTTAATAAAGTTAAAATGCCCAACACCGAAATAAATAGGATAAACTGAATAAATACTAATGATTACGAAGAGAAGCTCATACAATAAAGCAGACTGAGCAGAAATTTACCTTAACATATTTTTCCCTCCTTTTTAAGTGTCGCCTCCCGGCGACAGAAATAAGAATGAACTTAGGCAGTGTAAGCGCTATAACTAACGAAAACAGTAACAATAAAAGATAATATTATAAACGTCCTCATAAGTCAACGTCATTTCTCAGTACGTACAAAATTATTCTTACGCGGTTCACAATTTACTAAGAGAAAAATACCCAAAATTTTCCGAAAATTATAAAAAAAAAAACGCTAAGAAAATTGAGTCAATTGCGTACTAAAAGAACTCATGATCAAGACAAAATGGAACAAACAACTAACCTCAATATGGGCATCTAAATAAATATGAGTAGAACAAAACAAAATACAAGTACAATAAAATTCTCTACTTGACAAATCGTCTCTACCTAAGTTAAAAATTGCTGGCTTTGTTCCTTACCCACTTCCACTCACTTTAAGTTCACATAATTCGGCGCTTTACTCACATAGTCACATTTGGCTTGGTTGACCTTTTAGGGACTGTTGGTAGCGAGAGGTAATAGTAGCCAGGATCGAAGTGGCATAGAACTTCTCCCATTGAAAATCAGCAGGCTGCGAGAGGTATTGTTGTTAGCCGGGATCGACTGCCCGGGTTCTCCTCTTCGAAATATTTTGAATGAATAATGATTCGATTTATTTAGTTTCAGGATTATTTCAAGTGAGAAATTCTCCCAGAGATTGTGCAGTTGTCGTCTTATTACTCTACGATAACAAGATGCCTCGACAAAAACTTCCAAGCTGGAGAAGCTTCCTAACAGTGGAGCCTGTCATACTATTTTATGCATACGGCCTCTTAACAGCCTTTCCTTTGTTTCGGCAATATGTGTACAATGTCATCAGTGACAGGAAAGGGTTTCCATATAAGGAGCTAATAATGGAAAACGAAGGTACTGGGTGTCATGAAGACGTCTTTGGAGCAAACGCCACTTTAAAACGACTAGAGGAAGAAGTAAGACCGATTAAATTTTTTGAGTTTACTTAGCTATCTGAGGGCGGCACATAAGGGTCTAAGGGGCTTCCTTACTTCTCCGCCCTTAATCACGTCACATCCGTAATCTGTAATTTAACAAAAGAATTTTCCACCAATAATCTTGGTGCTTTTATTTCAAATTGAAACTACTTAAGGAAGTTCAAGTCGTACTCTGACCACTAACCGAGAAGCTACTTCTCGAAAGTTTTGCGTTCATCAGCGCACAGAGATGCCAAGTGGATAATAACAACTGAACGATCGAATGCAAATTTTTATTTTACTTTATTTATTTGAGAAACTGAACCTAACCTTTGAAATTCTTGTTATCTTTTTCTCATTACGCAGGTGCAAAGTCTAGCCACAAAAATAGACTTAGGGAACACCTTTTTTATGACTATTCCGTCACTAATCGTTGCACCATTTTGGGGTCCTTGGACTGATAAGACAGGTCGGACAAAACCTGCCCTCATAGCACCTGAAATTGGAGGTGTTTTGGGAACTATAGTGATGCTTATGGTAATGTACCTCGATTTGCCTTTATATGTGATGTTTGTGGGCTCAGCTCTGATCGGAAGTTCGGGATTTTTGACGACTCTCTCATTAGCCGTCATGTCGTATATCGCCAAGACAACTGAGAAGACAGGAATAGCCTTCAGATTAGGTGAGACCTAAGATATATAAGTGCATTACCACACCCACAAACATAGCTGATATCATATAGAGGGGATCATGATAACCTTTTTGACTATTCTCATTCTTGCTAACCTGCGAAAAAATCCGTTTCTCCTAGCTCTTCGCCGCGGAGGACGTTTCGCACAGAGGAACTTGTTCCTCCGCGCGAAAAGTCCCCAGCGGCGAAGAGCGCGGAGAAACGGATGTTTTCGCAGGCTACATTCTTGCCTGCTACCATGATGTTGGTATCGCAGGCACGGCGAATAGCCTGCGAAAACTCGCCCCTTGTAAGGAAATCTGGAGCCCGGAATCGGAGAAATTCTTGCTAGTGGATACCAGAATCCTGGGCTTTGGAACCCGGAAACAGCTCAAGGAATCCGGAATCCCACTGACGAAAGAATCTGGTATCCAAGTCCCACTGAATCTGGAACCCAGTACCTTGGAACCGAGAATCCATAGCATGGAATCCAGAAACCAAGACTGTCTTGGATTCCCTTACAGGGACAGTGAAAGGCGGCTGTATTCGCAGGATAGCGCTTGAAAGAGACAGTAAACAGAGGAAGACCGGGAGCAAGGACCCAGAAGGAGCGATGTTTCTGGCCTGTATAGGCGTACTTCATGTGTAGAAAGAAGTATAGAGAGAATACTAACTGTTTCGTTTTACTTTCAGCCATCATGCAGATGCTTGTTTTCGCTGGTGGAGTCATCAGTCGGTTGACTAGTGGTTTATGGATTGATAGGTTCGGGTTTATTGCCCCAACATGGCTCGTCCTCGCCTGTCTATTGGCGAGCGGCCTCTGGGCCATATTCATGGTGCCAGAACTCCATAATCAAACCGCGAATGTCAAACACAAGTTTTTTGATCTCAAAAATTTGAAGATTCTTGTAAACGTCTTCAAGAAGCCACGCTCACGGGGTGCACGAAAAACTCTGCTGCTGGTGGCGGTTGCAGGAGCTATTCTGACCGTAACTGTTCAGGGACTTGGAGGTGTTCCAGCTCTTTTCGTGATGAGAAGTCCGCTGTGTTTTGGTCCAACGCTTGTAGGTTACTTCCTGGCGTACAGGATGTTCCTTCAGGGATTTGGAGGAGCAGTGGGAGTAAAGTTGTTCCGAATGTGTTTCAGCGAGAAAACAACTTCTCTTATCGCGATTATTAATCAGATGGTTGAAATGGGAATCCTGGCGTTTGCAGACCGCACATGGTTGGTTTTCACTGGTATGTAGGCAGGGTTTTGTTTTCATCTGTCGTGAAATTTTTTGATGTGAGTGGATTCAAATAAGCTGGTATGCAGCATCTCCTAAAGCAAAGGAAGTAGCGGAAGTCTGTATATATGCAACCTATGTAAAACCAAGTTTACTGGTGAGCGCAACGTAATGGCTAAAGTTGAATAGACCTTTCCCGTATTCCCGTATTGGACAACTTGATACAAATCACTGTATTTTGTCCACCCAAGCCTCTAATTTGTGCCAGGTAGTGGCAGTCATGAATTCATTTCTAAATTTTGCAATTTTTCGTCTTACTCTGTAGTACCCGCGTTGGGTTTTCTCAGTGGAGCTGTCGGTCCAATTTTGACCGCAATTGCATCAAAGACAGTCGAAGCTGATGAACAGGGTATGTGCCTGTAAGATCGCAATAGCACGTGAGATTTAAAACTACAGTGCTAAGTTTTGATGTAAAAATTGGGAGACACAGAGTTGCTAAACAAGTATGGAAGGTTGTAATAGATTATTTTGTTGCATGGCAACGTAATGTGTTCAATGGATGAATAGTGGGGAACGGATCCATCAAACTACAGAGCGTTTTCACATGACGTCATGGTGGCCATATTGGTGTTCCAAAACAAAGAAACGACGGCCATGTTAGTGTTCCAAGATTTACCAATAATCCTGTGGGAGTTGAATTCTTCTCTTATGCAAACGCTTTCTTTTGTTCCAATAAATGTGCATAGATGTTGCAATTGGCCGCGTGAGGGAAAATGTTCTATAGCGGGAGGAAGGATGTGGGCAGTTGGGGGCTATCATTAAAACTGATATACAAGAAATGAAACACTCACTGGTTACCATTTTTTTGCACTTGTTTTGTCAGTCCCGATAAAAGTTTTATCTGCCCACCGTGGTCAAACGTCCAAGGCATTATCTCCTTATATTTGCTAAGATTTCATTTACCAGTAATAAGAAAAGTGGGCAAGGATGTATTAAATAATTAGTTAACGTAGCTATCTTTTCTCTTTTGTTGAAGTAATATTGAGCATCGTTTAGTTGAAAAAGCTTTGCGCCCGAGTAATCTTATGCTTTTAAAATGGCTCCGACCATAACACTAGTTTCAGTTTTCAAACATTTACAACCTTTTAAGTGAACTTTTTAAAAAATTAGGAAATTAACTAGTATTAGATCTACTATAAACTATTCCATTTGAAAAATTTATTTCTCACAAAATAATTAAAAGAATTTTGCAAAATAAAAATTATACAGGTCTATCCGAGGTGTCTATTATTGTCACACCTTAGTTGTGATTTCTGATTTATATCACAGGTTCAAAAAAATCAGGAATTGCATATTTCTGGCTTTCCCTCGATAATTAGGAATACAAATAAAACTGGAACTGACTTATATTTCAGGCCGCAGCCAAAAATTCCAAAATGTTCCCTCATTGCCGGAAATTTAAGACGTTCTTCCTTAACATGATGTGAAAAAACCTGGCAAGTTTCAGCGCGGTATTTTAAATCCTCATCTTTTTACATCATTTTGTTTTCAGTGCGGTCCAACGCAGTCGCAAAACCGCCTTAATTTTCGTCACGCTGCGCTGTTTTCTTCGTCGTCATCTTGAATTCTTACGAGTAAACCACTGTTTTTAATGTTTGTTGTGACACTGACTCGATTGTAGCACGGAACGTGGCGAGAAAATGCGAAAATCTTCGTTTGAACTCGTTTCGTGGCGTGCTTTCAATATGTGTTAGCCTTAGCAACGCGCTAATTTGCATAAGAGGTCATTTAACTGTGGCCTTATCTGTCATCAACCTTGAAAGGATCATATATCTAATGTGTCTCTAGAAGGCTTTTTATATTCACAACTTCGTCTGGAGCTATACAAGGACGAAACAGCGGTCATGACCGTGCGCATGCGTGAAATACTGTCCATACCAAAGAGATTGTGTGCTGGTGGGGCTTTGTGCTGCCATATTTCTGTTTGGTTAATATTGTGCAAACGAATAATTTGGTTTCTTTTTTTATTCAGGTTCCTTGTTTTGTGTCTACGGGATTCTGAATGTCTTTTCAAATTTTATTGGTGCAATGATTTTTAACAATGTATACGAATCGACGCTGGGCATCGGCTTCAATGGCTTGGTATTTCTGTTAAACGCTGGTTTGAAAACTTTTTCACTTGTAATCATCAGGTAATGAAAATCAAGGTCGTTGTAATTGTTTCGTCTCATTGAAGACCATGCAGTCTGATCGGCGCGGTGAATGAAAGAACATCTGTCAACCTGCCCTATGATAGCAACTTCCATTATGGCTCTTTACTGTAATAAATACTCTTCAAATTTCGTTGAAACACTAGACTGAAAATGAGGTTTTTTCATGTCACGCCTTTTCAACCAACTTATCCAGCTTTTCCCCGTGGGTACTTCTTCTCTCCTTCCCCAATGTTGAGATTGCCGATTATTTGCAACCCATGGGTGATACGTGACTAGCTGTGAATCAACATTGGGGAGGGCGTAATGTGACGTTAAGTGTTTCAATAAATGTCTGGAGTATTGCAGCCTCTTCAGTATATGCGGGATCATTTGAAACTTGGCTTGTCTTTGTTTTGTTTAATAGTACTGTTTGAAAGCTCTTTACCAAAGTTAAGTGACTTTTAATTTTATTTTGTTTCTTGTTTTCCATCGGCCGTTTTCTCATCACACTAATATCTGTTGCTCAATTGTGCTTCAATCTTAAACTTCTTGGCTAAAATTACAATACATGGAGTTTAATATTTTGAGTTTTTTTGGATAATTAATATTAACCCTTCTTCAATTTAAAAGCCATGGTTATTTTCGTGCTAAGATTTGGAAACGAGTTACCATGCGTTTTGGTTCATCTTCTTCTTCAAAATACTGGAAAAGTTATTTCCTTTAATGAAGTTTCAGGAATTCAGTACTTTGTTAAATTCAGTTAAGAAGGAGTTTGGGGTAGATGGGTTTTTCCACCCTGTGCATTCTTTTCGTCTAAAGAATAGCATTTATGGGAGTTTTTGGTGTTATTTTGAAAGTGCATCACTGGCTCAGAAACTTAATTTCATTCTTTCTAATAACATAATAATCATTTGTGTTTACCGGGCAAGAACACTGAGAATGTCATGACCTAAGTGCTTTTGTTTCTACATTTCCTGTTTTGTAGCTGCATGCACATTTCACCGCCGGAAATTGAAGTACAACAGATAGAAATGGTAGATGAGTTGCCTGGATTGAAGAGCGGAGAAGCAAATGGCAATAAAGAAGACGACACCTTCTTAACTAAAACAAAGAGTAATAACGATGCCAACGAGAACCAAGTAGACAAAACGGCCGAGAACCCAGAACACATAGGGCTTCTGTAGAAGACAGCAAATAGTTAGAACTTTAACTGGGAAAACCTGATTCACTTTTTTCCCGAAGCCTTACAATGGGCCCACTAACGGGACTTAATAGGGTGGTTTATCCGTTATTTGCTTACCGATCAGAACTAACCATGCAAATCATTTTTGAATCCATAAATCTTTTGTAAGTACGTTTAGAAGGAAAAATAATTCTATCATTTGGGCTTTTAAGGTAGCTGAAACAACCAAGTCAACTCTTTCAAAAACAACAACAACAACAAAAATTAAATTCACTTCATAACGTGATTGTATTGTACAATTCCTATGGGCTCCCGAAGCATTTGAATAGTTTATTTTCTTTGTAAATACACTCGAAATAAAGGGGATATTAAGTAGGAAAAAAGATAGTCCAATCACGATGTGGGTGTGTATATATTATATAGTACTATCCACAAGGGTAAAATCCCGACACTGAGCGACATGTCCTTGAAACAGCGACTCAAGACAGCTTAAATGGTGACAAACGACACAATGGGCTCTAACTGCGAGGAAGAAAAGCTTATAAACAGTATTTATGGCGGATTACAGTTAAACGCCTTGTTTGTATTATACTTGAATACTTTCCTTGATAATCTTGTCAAAATGTCATTCGATTTTAAAAAATAAACACACATTCTGAAGTTCTTGGAACGATGAGTTTTTGAGAATTTTTTGGTGAAGTTAGAATATTTGTAATCAGTAAAAGTTTGAAGGGCAAATGTTAAAAGTTATGGAAAAATGAGAAAATATTGGATTTAAGGGTAGTTAAAAATTAAAATTAGAAAAATTACCAAAGACCAGACAGTCCGCCACCACAACAAGGTGGCCTTGAGCCAATTCAGAGCGGACTAACTGGCTTACGTGTAATTACCCTTTTCTATCCTTCTTTCTTTCATTTTCAATTCAACCCCAATTCCCCCAAAATTCAACTGTAATCTCCCCTTAAAATTCTATCAGGGACATAACCCTGGGCTTCAGAGCCAATATTCTGGCCTCTAAACGGTTATACAGTACCCAGGAATTGCATAAAACGTTTTGTCAGACGCAACTGCAAACGTCTGGCGTAAAATGAAGACTTAGTGTTTGTGAACGTGCTGGGGCGGATCTAGGGGGAGGGTGCAGGGGGTGCGCACCCCCCCCCCCCCTGATATGACCTGCGGTTTTCTAATACAACTGGTATTCTGCAAAAAAAAAAAAAAAAAAAAAAAAAAACTATGTGGTTTGTTGGTGTTGAAGTAGAGCAAGAGACAAGTGCACCCCCTCCTAAAAAAAATCCTCGGGAGACTATCTTTCCAATCGACGGCAACAGGTAAAACTTGGGAACGTTCCGCATTTGACAGGGCATGATATAACGGCTGGAATTCCCCAAGGATCCATACTTACCCTAGGGTTAGGGTTAGGGTTAGGGTTAAATTGCTTTTTTACCCTCGAAGCACCTAGGAGTTCATATGAACTCGTTTAAACGTGCCCGTGCGTTCCAGATCGAATTGAAATTTGGAAGTGTTGGTTTTTTTGAGGAGAGGGGAAAACCGGAGTACCCGGAGTACCTCTCGGAGCAAGGGAGAGAACCAACAACAAACTCAACCCACATATGGCATATATACGTATGAGTCGAACCTGGGCCACATTGGTGGGAGGCGAGAGCTTTCACCACTGCACCATCCCTTGCTCCTCAATAAGGGTAAAAAACTGGTAAAAGGTAAATGAAAGAGCCGTTCGGTTTGTTTTTAGAGTAGACACACTATATATGAAGAACTTTAAGCTTTCAGGTCCGGAAGAACCCTGATGGAGCAAAGATTGCATAAAATCCTCTGTTCGGTTTATAAACTCATTAGGAAATCATGAAACAAACCCGGAGTGTTTGAATGAGTTAATCTCATCAAGAGAAACAACATATACCTTGAGAGGAAAGGACAGTTCTAATTATTTTTATAGTATCTACGAATCGTCCTTTAATCGACTTTGTGAATACTTTTTGATAGTATTGCTAAGTTTGATTATAAATAGCTTTTGTACAGTGTCTTATTTCTTTTTGTCACATATTCTACTTATTTTATTTGCAGTGGCATACCTGAAAATAAACTGGTGAAGTTTTCTTTTACTAGACTAATCCATATCGCTAAGCCCTGTTTTAAACGTCCTGCTACTGCCGTGCTAAGCTGGCTCGACTGTAGCTCGACTGCAGCACTAGCACGACTTGGTTTCAGATGTCGAATTTAATTCAGTCGAATAGAAGTCGGCTGTTGCCGAAACCAAAACACAAAAGAGTAGTAAGGAAACAGTTTAGCAAACTTTTAAATGTATTCTGGTGTATTTATAATGTATGAATAGAGTTCGGCTCGGGGTACAGCGGTAGCACCAATCGTCGCGCTACCGCCGTGCTTAAGTCGAATTCTCGAGTTTGGTACGGCAGTAGCACGACATTTGTAACAGGGTTGTACGTCCATTGTATTGTATTGTAAACCGCAGCACTGTGCTTTGACTAGCAATTTCGTTCCCAAGGACCCTTCCCTTTGAAGTAAAGGCCGCTAGAAACGAAGTGCTTTTGTTAGTAGTTGTTTTCAATCTAACTGAGGAGCAGGCCGGGAGTGTTAGGGGTGATTTGGCAGATTGGCTCCCAGATGTTTTCGTGTCGTCCCTTCTTGTGAGCCTGAAGCTGGCTAGTCATGCATAATAGATAGTAACGAGATCTCTTTGTTTACAAACACACGCTTTTGAACGAAAGCGTGGTCTTCATGTGACGCAAACCCACGCAATTTAAGCCTGAAGCTGGCTATTCATGCATAATAAATAATCACGAGATCTCTTTGTATACAAACACACGCTTTTGAACGAAAACGTGGTCTTCATGTGACGCAAACCCACGCAATTTATCAGTGACTGATTAAATGAAGAGTTTATGAAGTTAAAAATCAATTATCCTCTGCACCCAGTCTGTACGTAAAGATGTGCGAAAATGTAGATTGATGCAAGTCAGATCAGATGCGGTCAGGTGTGTATTTTCGTTTCATATTCTCTCGTAGTCAACGGTACGTCAAAAGTTGACTAAAGTACACTGTCATTTTTGTAAACTTCAGTTGCAAACGTACAAACGACCCTATTAACTGTCGCCTTCGAGGAACTGACTATTGCCACAGTAGTTTCTGTTGCAAGCGTGGATATAGTTCTTGGTGGATAAGACAAACTTTACGTAAAACACAATTCAGTTTTTGTTCCAACACTGATAGATTTCTTCCACAACGTTCACCATAATGTGGGCTGATGCAATATAGTGCAATCAGCCTCGACCTAGTGTTACAATCTCGTACATGCACTTCCGGTAACTAATTCCCCGTTACAGTTGAGTTTGTGTTATCAAGTTTATTAAGAAAAATTGAGAAAAATACAAAATATGATGTACCACTGCTCGCAGTGTCCAACAGTTTCGACAATAATTTGTTTATCAACGATAATCTTGCATAAATACTGAACATTTTATGACAAAGTATTGATGCTGTTTCACTAGTTACTATTGCGATTGTTGTTTATAAAGATGTGAATCACAAGCGAAAGAACTGAGCACGTTCTTTTTAAATGAAAGTTTAGGACGATTCCACAAACTGCACATTACTAGCATAAATAAATAGTATCATTATGTTTCCGAGTTCACTGGGAATCAGTCAACCTTGCTTGGTCACAGTCTTTCTCACCAGCGTAAGTGTAGACTTTCAAAAAAGTCCTTCCTCGTATTTCATCTGGCGCGGGACCTCTCCCGACTTCGTCGCTCGCGGTCGGCCGCTTCGCGGCCAAACAAGGCTCGCTCCGCTCGCCAAGAAGTCGACTTGTAGCAAGTCTAGCGTAATTGCTACAGTTCTCACTGTTGCAAAAAGTATCTTAACGGTGGCGGCGAGCTGTTCTAGTCATGTACGGTACGGAACGGTAAAGATTCGTCGCACTTTGAAGACGTTCTCTGGGCATCGTCGCGCAATCTGCTACTAAAAATTGTGAGCAGGAACGCGTGACGAAGCACCTGAAGAACATCAACTTGAACACGCCATATTGGACACAGCTGCCTTCTCGGAAACAGACTAGGCAGTGGTAATTGTGGACAAATGGTACAGAAATCTCACGACATTCCAGTCAAAGCGAGAGAAAGGTAAATCACCTCAGAAAATTCAACCGGGTTTCGACTCAAAAGGTAATTACAAGCGCTCTTTTATCATATGGTTTGTCACTATTATTACAGTTATGTAGACTGGATACCATTGAGATTGATTAATCCACCTTAAGGGCAGATATCGATTAAAATGCAAGAAAATACGATACACCTACGACCACTGTTGTAGAGCCTACTTGTTACCTAAACTGTATAAAGAGGACCACAACTTTTCCCTCTCTCCCACTCTCTCTCTTATGTTAGACACCCGCTATTCAGCCAAAAAACTCCAGGCGTGACGAGCCAGCACGACTGATCTGATTCATCAAAATGAGTCACGCAAGCACTACAAGTCAGCTTCGCAAGTCCGATTCTGGTTGCCCACACCCTATCCAAACGTGTTCTGACGAAAGTCAAACGTCATTACTACAACCTATGATTAAGGTAGGCAGTTGAGGCAAAGAGAATTGTCAGTAATACAACGTTCTACGTTGAAATATTGTTATGTCTACTGCACCATCTCGGAGAAAACTGCACGGGAAAATGGTCCAGTTTGAATTGAGAATGTCTTTCCTTATGCATTCATCTAAAAAAGACGAAATTAAAAACCTCTTCTTCCTCTCCCCAACTCTCCCCTTATTTATTGCTAGTTAACGAAAGGCCACTGTCAGGGTGACCCTGAAGAGACGCAAACAGCATTGAATTGGGGGGGGGGGGGGAGGGGTCACATACTGTGTTGTCTCGGGGGAAAGGTGGGTAATTTTCTCAACAATTCAGTGGGAGTGTTTAGTGGAGCAAATAGCAATCATAATGCAAAATATGGGAAGTGATTAAGTAGCCACTATTTTCTTGTTGTCCTCATCCCTGAAAGCCAATTGTTTTGGATCCTTTTATACTCTCTTAGATTCCATCAAGGAACACTCTTCCACTATGGAGAAAGTATTTAACGGTGGAACCTGTAGTTTTTTTCTACTTCTACGGCTTTCTAATGTATATACCAGTTGGTGGAATATACGTTTACGAACGAGTCAGTGAAATGAAGGGCTTCCCGTATAAAAATGTCAGTCGGGAAAAAGAAAGTTGTGGAGGTGAAAATTTAAACAGAAACTCGTCACTATGGCGTCTTGAAGAAGAGGTGAGGCGAACGTTTTAGCTATAGGCACAGTTTCACAGAATTAGACATGAGACAAACTCTAGACATTTTACCGCTGCAGTCCTATGTACGCCGCGCACGTGCTTGTGTGGTTTGGTACGATATCTAGAGATATATTTCGTACATTTTAGAGATAATTTCGTACATTACCAACAGGCAAATCTCAGATGCTCTCTCACCGGCCTGGCCAAGCGTGCCGTTCAAGAAACGGCTTGATGCATAGGAGTAATCCTCAATTATGTATTTGAATCCAAGTAAGATGATGTTCTTAGCTAAATGTTTTTAATGTTTTATATTTTCAGGTTCAAAGTCTTGCCTCTGAAATCGGATTAATCTACAACCTTTGTCTTGTCATTCCCTCTCTTCTTTTGGCTCCCCTTTGGGGACCCTGGACAGATAGGGGAGGCAAGCGAAAACCCGCCCTGCAGTTTGCTATCTTAGGCGCATGCTTAGAGATGATAGTCACATTACTGGTGATGTACTTCAAATGGTCTGTATATGTCTTATTCTTATCCGCGACAATCAGTGGGTTCTCTGGTTTTGCTACAGTTTTGATGGTGGGAGCCACGGCGTACATAGCTGATATTTCTGAGAAAGAAGAAAGAGCTTTTCGAATAGGTGAGAAGCCTACTGTAACGAGGTCAGTAGCTGAGACTAAACTTGATAAAATAAACAGTATTTCATAGAATTTTTAGTCAACCATGATTTGACGTGATGAAGGCCTTTAAATCTCGATCTCATTTTGATTATAATATTCGTATCCTCCACTGTCACACCATCACAGTATGTCTACTTTTTGCGTATTTAAACGTTATACAATGGGTCTGACAGCAGCTGTCGAGAGACTTGCAGAATCTTCTTAAAAATTAATTTTGTATTTTTTTTTCTCTTATTTACAGCTATATTGTATCTGGCAATTTTCTTAGCTGGTGTCATCAGTTTATTGACCAGCGGATTCTGGATGGAATATGTAGGTTTCGTCCCATCTGTCTGGTTCATATGGTCCTGCTATTTTCTCGCTGGGGTCTGGACTCTTTTCTGCGTGCCAGAAATTCCAAAGCCAGTCACAGACACGTCAGCTAGCTTTTTCAGCACTGAAAATATCAAGGGTTTTGTCAATTTGTTCCGATTGCAAAGAGAAGCTGGTAGAAAGAATCTATTTCTGCTGATGTTCTGTGGGGGCGTCATATTCTTGTCCAGAGTGGGTAGCGATGGTGTGGAGACGCTTTATGTACTAAGAAGTCCTCTCTGTTGGCGCCCCACGTTGGTGGGTTATTACTCCGCGTTTGAAATGTTCGTGGAAGGTATTGGAAGCGTAGTCGGGGTAGAGATCTTTAGACGTTGTTTTCGGGAGATGAATGTTGTGCGTATTGGTATAATGACGTTTATGAGTGCATCGGTTCTACTTGCTTTTTCAGATCGTACTTGGATGATTTTTGTTGGTAAGTGAATAGGACAAATAAAATCGTATTCGGGATCTCACATCTTTTTAAAAGGTCTTTTTTATCCAAACAACCTCTCTCCCGACCCGTCTCGCGGTATCTCTATTCTTAACGTTCCCAGATCTCTCTGTCTTACTCTAAGAGGTCTGGAAACGAGATTAGTGCCTCCTCTCGAATGAACTTTATTTCAACACAAAATTCAAACAGTTGATCGCTGATTTGCATTGAAGCTGTGTTACAAACTTAGAGATATATAATGAGACAAAAGGGAATTACAATGTAAAATGATAAAAAGATCATGTACATACCCATAAGCCCCCCCCCCTTTTATAGGCCCATCTGACCTGCAATGAACAACAAAAAAAATACATCCGGTTAAAAGCCCCCCTCTAACATGGTGTATTGAAATGAATGCGACATTTTACGAGGTTTTGAAGGTTAAAAAAGAAATCAAATTCAAAACGTTTTTTGATCAGCACAGCCGCACTGCTATGTAGCTTGTTGTATATAAGTCCAGGGCTTATACCCAGAAGTTTAGGGTGTAATACAAGACAGTTAATCTAATCTAATCTAAGGAAATAATCAAGCAGACGAATAAAGTGAGCGGGCCAGGCCAGAGCAACGCCGCGCGCACTCGCGTAATCACATATCGACTAACACTAAAAAGTACGTAGGGGCTATTTGACAGTAGATCTAGGTCAAACAAAGCTTCCTGAAAAGTCAAAGTGATAAAATTAATTTAATTTATTTCACTAATTCAGTTGGGACCGTTGGCATCTTCAATGCACTTCCTGACCCAGTGCTAATGGGTGAAATGTCAAAGATTGTGGGAGAGGACGAACAAGGTAATTAACTAACTAGTTTCTTAGTAAACATTGCTGATAGATATGTCATTAAGTTATTACCCTCTCAGCTTCTGACCTCTTTACTTCTGTACATGGCGTACACTATTTTCAGTCGCGTGCCTCGTTTAAGAAACTTAGCATTCGAATCAAATTGGGCCAATATCCCAGCTTGTTTATCCTATACGCGACCTCAAATTGTTCAATTTCCTTCTAAAAACGTTCATTGCCAAACGTAACTGTCTTTGTTTGCCCATGTAAACGGAGAAGTTCGCCCAATACTGGACCTTAAGATTTAAGGGCGAGGACGACTATGAGGACCCGGGACCCGGAAAGCTTTATTGTACCGGAAAGTTTAGCACAGTTATTCTTATTGAAGGAGTTTAAGCTCTCTTCCAGTCACAAAGTGCTAAAACTTCTGTTAAACATTCTACTCGTAGAATGCCAAAATGACGCTTTTCTCAACCGCGACTATTAAGTATTGAGAAAAGTCGTCCTCGACTTAAAGGTCTCTGCTGTAAGTGCCAATAGTCAAATCTCTCTTCAAAACTGACATCGCTGGGAATGCCACTATGTGTCCGACTTAGAGACTTATGCGCCTTATGTAGCGTCAAAGGAAATGACTGAATAACAACAGGAAACAGGTCTAGGTGTCTGTTTTAGAGAGGTCTCATCGTTATAGAGGTTCGAAAGTGCTGACGTCATTGTGAATTTTCTATCCTTTAGGTTCCCTGTTTTCTGTGTATGGTGTTGTTACCGCTATAATGCAGCTTGTGGGCGCTGCAATTTTCAACAATGTATACCAGGCGACCCTGGGGCTGACATTCCCGGGCTTAGTGTTTGTAATCCGCGCTGGGCTGGTTATCATTCCTTTTGTATTGGTCAGGTAAGCGTTGGTTGATGATTCCGTTAGTTCAGCACTTACAAACTGGTCATAATAGCTAGAATAAAAACAGCTACCGGAGCAGCGACAACAACAACAAGAACAACAACAACATCTAAAGAACAAACGACTTATTAAAACTGTCGAAAGATAGACGGAAAATCGAAAAGTGACAACGGATAGGCAATACCATAACTCAAAACAGATTGATGGCATTAAATTAAAGATATGTTTATGGAAATTGCATTTTGCACAGGAATCAGACTTGTCAATGAAAAACTTGTGCTTTGTCAATATTTTACTCGGCTTGGAGTTCGTTATGCCCCAAAAAGAAGGAAAAGCAATAAATGTATAATAATATATCGTGAAATGGTGCTTACGTGGCTCATTCTTGACTGGTAAAGAATATCTGGTAATAGAAAAACACCTTTATGGTGATTTTCAAGGTTTTCTTGGTACTAAGGACATGATTTCTTTCAAACTGGACAGCAAAACCACGACTATGTCGACCATGAATAAACAAATGAAGCTCTGAGGAATCAGTAAAAAAATAAAACAAAAGAAATAGATAAACAAAGAAATGAATAACATAAAATTGAAGAACCAGCAGCAAACTGACCCTTGCGCAGAACATGACAGAAGAAAAGCAAAACAAGTAATATTAAAAAAATGTTTTTTATTTTGTTTTACGTTTGTTTTGTTTTGTTCCTCTTCCCTTTGCCATAAGGATCAGTTTGCTGCTGTCTTGCATTTGTTGATTTCCGTTCATCTTTCCCTCAACAGCTTTATTGAACTACCACGTTTTAACGACTAGGCCGAAGAAACCAAGGCTTTGCTAGGGAATCAAGGGATGGTTCCTACATTGTGATAAATAGTACACCGTAACCAAACGCAGTGACGTCTGTACTAGCGACTGAGGTCAAGATTCTCCCATACAGACCGACCTAGCTCGGTTAATAAGATGTTTATTATATGGCGAAACGAGAAAGCAAAGGAAAAAAACATTAATAATTTTATTTGCTTCCTTGCGCGGGCTCAAGCATTTAGCTGACTTTCTTCTGTCACTGGTCTCCAGTCCAAACGGGACGAAAATTTCTGTTCAAAGACCAGCTTTGGACAGACTTTGCACAAACAAGCCAATTTTTTCATATTCTTTGTTGGTAACTTTTTGAGGACAACTGTTACAACAAGATCGTTGTAGATGCCGGTCTAGATGGGAAAATCTAGACCGCGGTCAAGATCGATTTTAGCCAATCAAATTCTTGAATTTGTTTGTTTCCAGTCCTTTTGAGACATGTACATAACCATATAATAATAGTTAGTCTTAAATATCGAACAGTGACAAGTGTACTTAATGACCTTATGTCTTAAGTTTATACAGGCTCTTGTCTATTTTTGTCTTTGCTTGCTTTGAACAGAAAATCCTTTTGGTAGCCTCTGAAAAAGGGTAAGCGTTATCGTTCGAACCTTTCATGCTTTGACTCGGAAATATCGCATATCCAGAAGAATTTCTCCTCTGTCTAACCTGCCTCTCAAAAATGTCCCACAAGTTTTAAGGAAGTACAATTAATGGAAGCAGGAACCCATATGGACTTCGAGTAGAACAGGGAGGAACTGCAGAGAGGGCTGTGGGCCGGCTTTGGCCAGTCCCGCTTTTTGAGGTGGTCGAGAAAAAAAATATTACCTGGGGCCCGTTTCTCGAAAGTCCCGATAATTAACGGGCCCGGTAAGCCCTCTCCGTTTGTATCAAAGATCGAGGTTTCAAATGTTTTGCATCTAGCCTGATAGAACTATCAGTTAGTGAAACAAAATGGAGTAGTTTGCTAGCCAGGAGCAGCGCTCTTATTCTTTATATTTCGATTTGAATATTTGCATGATTTCGGACCCGAAAAGTTACCGGGACTTTCGAGAAACGGGCCCCTGGTCCCAGTAGATCATCAGATTCATAACTTACAAAAGTGAAAATAACTTTATTAAAAATTTGCTGCATCGCTCATTATTAAAAGATAATTGTTTTAAATACATTTATAGCCATATCTAAACACTCTAGTAGGAATATCATGGCCCCACCCCTTAACTTAAAAATACTCAGCCTTACGGGTTTGGATAAGCACCATAGCACACTTAATATTTTCGCGCTTTCCCTCTTAACGGCAGATTTTTCCGCTAGGATAAGCAATTTCAAGTTTCTTTCAAACCTACCGAATCTTGGACTGAAAAAAATGGAACAGTAAACCCCCATTCGCCCAAGTCAAGGAGGAAATACGTCATATGGCCTTTAGAACAATAGAGAATACTTTGTTTCGAATGTGCGAAGAAAACTGAAGAAGCCTCAAGGCCGAGATTAGACCACGGAGAGTTGACGCGCGCGCGCGATAACGCCACCCGCGAAAAAAGTGACATCGCGTCAACTTCATTATGGCAGGAGATTTTCACGCACACTTGCGTAATTCGCTTGCTCTATAATCTCTGAAAAAAACGACGAAGTACGCGAAGTCTATGTCGAACCTACAACCTTGGACAGAATAAAATGGAACAGCAACCATCCCACCCCCATCCCTCCGAAATCAAGGATGAAGCCCCTCTTTGACTTGTGGGGAGGGGGGATTTTCCATTTATTTTGTCCACAACTCTGGTTACGTGTCATCCTCGGAGACCCAGGGGCAGTTAGTCGATAAAATGTTCGTGGTGAAGTTTACTGTAAGATCGAGACGAGCCCCTGGGCACTTACTCTTACCGAACCAGTTCCAGAAGCGTTTGAATTGCCTGCTTCTGATTGGCCAGAAAAAAATTTTTCTGACCAATCAGCGAAGAGAAGCTTCCGGGTGACTCTCGTGTTTTCTTACACGACGTAGTTTTCCTCATCGATCCCCATAGTTGCGTAGCGCGTTCAACGGGGAAAGTTTCTCGAGGAAAGTTTCAGAACAAAATGTTAACAACCCGCAAAAATTACAACCTTTAGCACGGCTACAAGAAACAAACACTCTCCGATGAATTTTTAGGGCGGATCTTTCCAAAGTATCGTAAATTTTTCTTGATGATACGATACGCGATGCATGACTTCCACTTTATTCCACACCTTAATTTGCTCACATTGTCGAGTATACAACGCCAAGCTTACATTTTAGATGTCCATGTTCGTTGCACGTCTTCTGAAACTTTCTGCAGCGTGAAAATTTCCGTTGCACGGGCCACGCAACTACGTCGATTGATCGTGGGAATGGCTGGCTTGCTGCAGCGCACGAACCCTACGTACCAGTACGTATTTTAATTACAGCCGTTGTGTTTAGTTCGAAATCTCGGTCCGATTATGTGCTGAATCCTGACTTGTTAAGTGAGGTCCATTTTTGCAGGCTGTGTGTGTTTGTTTTATGGACATGCGAAGAAAAAAAAAATAAAGTTGGGTTTCCGAAAAGAAAAAGAAAAAGTGGTTGGTGTGAGTGTTTTGGAGGGCGATAAACGCACAGTGTGTGACATGTGTAGGTATAGAGTTGAGAAATCGTGGAAGGGTGGGATGTCTATAGAGACATTTTTGTACTCACTAAAACTTTACAAGAAGTGAACGCTCTTAAGGAAATTCCAGGGAGAAGAGACCAAGGAATAGGGACACTTTCCAAAGATCCAACTTCAGCTCTTGATTTCAAGGAACTGGGTCTCTGGCTTACTAAACCGCATAAGAGAACCTGGGTTAATCTTCACTGTGATTAGCATTATGGCTAATATAGTAGAAATGAATTTTTATTACAAGATATCTTTTAACAAATACATGTATAAAAGTAATTTCACATGATATGTGATCTTTTGCCAAACTATTTATCTATGATTGGCTTGATGTTACCCCTTACTGACCCCCTCAAACACATCCACAGTGCCATTGTTTTAACTCCCTTGCAATTGATGGTACAAGATTGGACTTATTTTGAAAGAATAATGCTGCAATATTAACAATTTTCCTTTGGTGCGTTTGTTTGATATTTCATAACTTCCTATCATCATTCTCCTCATCTGACAATATTCTTCATTGATAATTATTTTTAAATCTTTAAACACCCTCTTTAGAAAGGTAAAAATCTTCATTGCATGGTCACCATTCCACATAGTGTCTCTAAAATACTTTCCACAGAACATAATTTATTACAATTATCAATAATATTGTTTCCTGGAGAAGACAATCAGAGAATACAAATTCTAGAATACAAGCACTGAAGATTTGATTCTTGAAATTCCTGTCTCAGATCATCTTGATTTTCTTCAAGCAGACTAACAGTCTTTGGCACTGATGTTGCAAAATTAGTGGCTTGGAATGATTCTGCTGTTTTCATTACTGTCATCAAAAAAGGAAGGATTTTTTCCTCTTCTGTAGGTTGTACACCTAATAAAATCTAAAAGAAGAAAGACTTTTAGAATCATCGAAAACAGCAAGTGACAATTTCAGCACAGTTCCCTTCTTTTCCAGAGAGTGTTGGAAAACAGCTTTTGTATGCTATGTGTAGGTATACCATATTTACTTCTGTATAATGTATACCCGAATACAATGAGCACCCCATTTTTCTAGACAGTTTTCAAATAATATACTTACCGGTAAGTATACTTGTCGGCCACCTCGTAAAACAAACCCTTTGGGACAGAAAGAATCACCAACAAATACCCCAGTGTAAACGTTTATTAACAAATTAAAATAAAATAAAATATTACAGCTCCCTAGTATTTACATAACTCAAGCAGTATTATAAGAAGACATGTGAACTCCCATACTGATAAATTAAAAAAAAATCTCAACAGCTTAAAAATAAAATTAATGTAATGGCATCTGTAGTTCTGTATCATGGGATGTTTTTCCATTTATAATAGGTAAATATTCAATTGCACTATTATCTTAAGTAGTCACAAGGCTTACTTCATCAGCTTTCAATTGTCAATAAGTGGTGACAAAAAACATGATAATTCTAGACTTGTGAAGTGTCTGTCAGCTTTTAGACATAAGATTACTGCGCATCCTTGAATAAAAGCCAGATCTACTGTTAAGTATAATGAGGGTCCTGAAGGGGGGATATCAATTCCATTGAAACTGTTTAACCCTCAATTCCCATTTTTTACATTTTTTCCCATTCTCAGTGATAGAATCCCCATGCCAGTGACTTAAATCCCATTTTCCCAGAGCAACAACATCCCATTTTACCCCTTCAGAACTCCCCACAATGAGTTCAGTGTAGCACCCTTACTAGTGAACAAATCAGCATACTTACCAATGAACAGCTGGATGTACCTGCCACAGGATTCTTCTGGTAAAACTCCTTAGAGAACATTGCCCTGAATTTCTTGTCCCAGGTTAATGATTCCAGGCTTCCGTACAACAAAGAAAACACTCCCTATCCATTCAATGTTTCTGGATCTTTCGTTTTGCTTTCCCCTAAGTAAGCGGCCTGAATTCCTAGTGACCTCGAGTACTTTACCTGTTCCTCAACAACTGACATGAGAAGTGAAATCACTGTGACCAATGGATTACTAGGGAATTCACAACCTTTAGCATCTAAAGATTTTTAAACCCCGTAGCTTATAGGGAACATTTGGAAGGTTAGACTCCTCTATCAATTGCCCAAAAACATCTCTTATTTCCACAATCTTCTCAATAATAAATCTTTGCTTCGCTTTGAACTGTACCACAGGAAACAAAGACAAGCCTTCTCCAAGCGCTTGCTGGAGGTCTCCCTCGAATCTTAAGTTAACACTACTATCAACTTCGGCAGAATTCGTACGGTTAACTGCTGTAAGCGTTTAAGCTTAAAAGTTTCGAAAGGAGTTTGGAGCGAAAACAAGAAGAAGGCACTGAACCTAGCCGGCATTTCCCACGATCAATCGACGTAGTTGCGTGGCCCGTGCAACGGAAATTTTCACGCTGCAGAAAGTTTCAGAAGACGTGCAACGAACATGGACATCTAAAATGTAAGCTTGGCGTTGTATACTAGACAGTGTGAGCAAATTAATTGAGTGGAAAGTGAAAGTCATGCATCGCGTATCGTATCATCAAGAAAAATTTACGATACGTTGGAAAGATCCGCCCTAAAAATTCATCGGAGAGTGTTTGTTTCTTGTAGCCGTGCTAAAGGTTGTAATTTTTGCGGGTTGTTAACATTTTGTTCTGAAACTTTCCTCGAGAAACTTTCCCCGTTGAACGCGCTACGCAACTATGGGGATCGATGAGGAAAACTACGTCGTGTAAGAAAACACGAGAGTCACCCGGAAGCTTCTCTTCGCTGATTGGCCAGAAAAATTTTTTTCTGGCCAATCAGAAGCAGGCAATTCAAACGCTTCTGGAACTGGTTCGGTAAGAGTAAGTGCCCAGGGGCTCGTCTCGATTTTACAGTAAACTTCACCACGAACATTTTATCGACCCGGCTAACTGCCCCTGGGTCTCCGAGGATGGTTACGTGTGTGCCAAGCTATATATGCTCCTAAGATTACATATTATAAAACCAAATTGCGTGACACAGAGCTGTGTAAACTGCCGTTTGCAATCCATATTTCCTTATTTCGTTTACCGATATTATTTACCAGTAGTCAACAAGTAAATACGATCATCGACACTAACCATCATCGCAGTATATCAAGGTAGGTTTTTACATTGCTTCTTTAGCGTTGTGAAAGATGTAGGCAGTAGCCTAAGTTTTTAGGCACGTGATGTCAGTGGATGTAGGTGATCAGTACCAGGAGCCGACTACCACTGACACTGGCAACATTTCGGGTCGTTTACGGAGGTGGCAAGCAACGTCGTCCGCAGTGAAAGTGTTGGACAAGTTAATTTAAGGATCAGCAAATAAGGCAGGGTAACTGGGCGCAATAAAAAATGACTACATTAATTTTGCATCGTAGGGTTTTCTTAACGGTTACCCGCACCTCTGTCAGCATAACTACTTTTGCCTCCAGCAAATAAATCCTGACTTATTGAGTCACTGCGATGCTGTGATGCATGCAGCGGACCTGTTCCTTTTTATCACATCATCACAGTTTTCAAAGAATGGTGTTTTTACGTTCAGCTGCAAATTTCAACCATTGAATCAAATTCCATTTCATGTAGACTTATTTTCTACATTGTTATTGGGCCGATTTTTGTTAACCGCGTTTTCTTTGCTAACATGCTCATCAGGAACAAGAACCGACGGGTCTTAAGGACCCATGAGCCTCCACTATCATGATCCTGACACATCACGCAACCTAGTTTTAACTTAACTTTTAGAACATGTAAATAGTTCGGTTTTAAGAGCATGTTAAAACAGATCCAGGCGCGGATCCACACCGGTTTCCACCGTTTTACAGAAATCGGTCACATTTTTCATACTAAATATATTTTTAATAATAAGAAACACTTTCCAAGTTGAAATCCTGTCTGAATGACTCGGAAACCCTGGAAAGGGGATTTTAAGAAGTTAAAATTCACTGAAACGTCCTGAGGGAACCTGCCCCCGGAACCGGCAAGAAGCTTGCGCCTTCGGCGCTCGTTTAGGAAATCGGTCAGTATTTATCCTAGATCCGCGCCTGAGATCATTAATCAAGGTTAGCCCAAATCGTGAGAATTTATTGGAATGCCTTCTCAATGTGCAACTGCTGTTTCGCCCCTCGTATCTCTTGCTAATGGCTAACAATAACGATTAATTATGGAGTGGACCGGATGTCAACGAGAGCGGGATCTTTCATTACAATTCAAATACGATACGAACATCCACGGGTCACAGATTAGTTTAAAGACTAGACACCAGAAGGTGTATACTGGGCTGCCATAAAACCTATATATTGTGTGAAAACGAGAAGTTTACCACAACAGACAGCTGACAACGTATGAAAGGAAAAAGTAACCCTGCTAAACCCATTCCCATGCCGGACACCACCCCAACCCACTGGTCTCATTAAATTGTTTGAACTGAAACTATAAATAAATGAAAATGATAATTGATGGTCGATACAAAGCAAGCTAGGTGGGTGTATCGTGTGGCACGAAATTTTTGTGGTTGTTTATTTTTGCGGATTGGGCATTCTTCCTGTTTCGCGGAAACTAATTTTTGAGACTAGGTGTTATGAAGCAAGAATGTAGCGTGATTGTGAGATGGCGTGATGTTACTCCTTTTAAACTTTGTTATTAATAGTTTCCCTCGTCTGTCAGATTTTACTGATTGCGGAGTTAAATATTTGAAGTATTCAATTAAATTAACAACATAACTGAGCGAAAGAGAACTTGCTGACAGATCGGATTAAAAACTAAAGCTTATAGATTCAAGAGTCACAATTTCGTGTAGTGTGTGAGCGCTATAAGAATTAATTTTCGAAAAGTACCCAGTACCCAGGATTTCGTTCTTGGCAAGTACTTGCAATCAGGGTGTAATAGAAATACAGATTTTCAAACAGTACTACGGTATGCGTACATTATGAAAAACCAATTCATCGTATACCGTTTTGTTTCTGAATTGAAGAGGCGAGTTGTAATTGAACAGACACGATTTCTTGGTGCTGTATTTTTGTGTAGTAAATTTAAGTCAAAGTATATTTAATACTCTGGAGTAAATTTTTGCGGGAAAAATATTTTCGTTAATTTTTTTTGGGGAAATTATTTTTGCGGATCGCTGGATAAATCGCAAAAATCGTGAAAATTAGAACCCGCAAAAATTTCCTGCCACACGGTTTATCTGACCTTTTTTTGTTTTGTGGACAGCTTGTCTCTATATTTGAGGAAAACAATAAAAAAAATCGTCCCGTTCGTAGGAGGAAAGCTTCAACCCAAGTTTACCCTGCGAGCAGAGTCTCCGTCGATCTTCCTAGATAAGTCTTCCCGACTTATCTAAACCCAAGTCAAGCGTACCCCCCAAGATTACATTAATGAATTTATTATTCGAAAGTTGAATCCGTTTGTAGTTGTAGATATCAGATTCATGTCTGCATTCTTGCATGCGTAATGATCCGTGAATTCACACGATTCAGTTACGAAATTTCTACCAGCTAAGTTTCCCTGAATTTGACGTAAAAGTCTTCTACGAAATTTAACCTATTTAAAGAGTTTCGATCTGGCCAAATACAGAGAAGTTCTCGTAAAATATTCACTGCTCAGTACGCATGCAGGAATGCCGATTTGAATTTAACACTAGTTACCGGAACGACTAACGGATTCATTTTGGGGTACGCTTGACCTGCCTCGACTGTAATCGCGTGCTATACCATTGAGCTGTAGTTAGAGCGGCGCACAGAGTTAAATTGTCTAAACTAAACCAAACTGGTTAGACATGGACAGAGTTAAAAGCGAAGAAAACGTTTTTTTTGATAGTTTGTTGATACACTGCGAACCGACTGGATGAAAATGAACTCATTCAATTTTTTGAACTATCGTAGAAGGGACGTCTGTACACAGGCTAGCGTGTGCATAAGATAAGAGTGTTCATTACGGAGGTCATATATGGCGCCAGGAATGGACTCCTGATGGCGCTTTTTATCCAGTGGGGCACTCCACATAATTACCTAGTGTGGAGGCTCCGCGCGAAAGGGGTACCTTTTTTAGGCTTCAGGTATACAAAAGAGTATAGATTTCACTAGCTGAAGTACATATGAAAGGGTAGGAAAATGGGTCATTTCGGTCAGTAAAAAGGCCCGAAGGGACTAGGCTCACCATGATCACGTTGTTTATCTTTCCTAGCAAGAAAACATACTTTGCATAGCAAGATCTTATATCTTCTTTCACCTTTATGCCGAGATGCCTCAACAAAAACTTCCAAGCTGGAGAAGCTTCCTAACAGTGGAGCCTGTCATACTATTTTATGCATACGGCCTCTTCACAAGCTTGCCTTTGTTTCGGCAATATGTGTACAGTGCCATCAGTGACAGGAAAGGGTTTCCATATAAGGAGCTAATAATGGAAAAAGAAGGTCCAGGGTGTCATGAAGACGTCTTTGGAGAAAACGCCACTTTAAAACGACTAGAGGAAGAAGTAAGACGGATTAAATTTTTTGAGTTTACTTGGCAATCTGAGGGCGGCACATAAGGGTCTCAGGGGCTTCCTCCTTCTCCGCCCTTGATCACGACACATCCCTAATCTCTAATTTGACAAAATAATTTTCCACCAATAACCTTAGTGCTTTTATTTGAAATTGAAACTACTTAAGAAAGTTCAAGTCGTGCTCCGACCACTAACTGGGAGGCTGCTTCCCGGAACTTCTGAGTTCATCACCGCACAGAGATGATACCAAGTGGATAATACCAACTAAAGGACCCAATGCAAATTTTTATTTTGCTTTTTTTATTTGAGAAACTTAACCTAACCTTTGACATTCTTGTTGAGCTATTTTGAAGAAATAGCTCATATGTCAGTGGTGTGAGCGTATGTATCTCTGTGGCTTTGTGGGTTTGTGTGTTCAGATTTCTGTTGCAGGAGCCAAGAAGGTTGAATGTACTATGGGTTGATTCTTAGGAACCAATGAGATTTTGGCATCCAAACATGACATTGCTTAAAGTCAAACAGGGCACTTTGCGACCGCCATCTTGATTCTTCACAATCTTTTCGTCCTTTATTATGGCTAAGGTGTTTAGAAGCATAACATTGAAATATCTTCGTGATTCAAACGCTTTTTACAGTGATTTTTAAAGTACATTGCCAACAAGTAAGCCGAGCGAAGACGGTCGGCTTGCGAGACGGCCAGCTTAATGCCACGCGAAGTATTGCAGCAGGCAGAAAAATTCTCGATCGTGCTGTGAAAAGTGTAATGTACGTAAGTGTAATGTAAGGTGTAGATTCCCTGGAGATTTTAGTAGCGTTAGATTTCACGTGTAGTTTCACGCGACTTTTGATGACCTCACGCGAAGTATTGCAGCAGGCAGAAAAATTCTCGATCGTGCTGAGAAAAGTGTAATGTAAGTGTAATGTTCCCTAATCCCTAGGCCTCATTATTATGCGCGGCCAATGAGTTTTGGGTCACGTGGTCCGAGAAAGTTTTTGAGGCCTAGACAAACTTGGAGAAGTGGGACATTTTGTCTCACTTGGGGCGGAGCTTTTGGAAGCGGGTGAGCTGTCAATAACTTTTCCGCGCTGATGAAAGATGTCCAGCAGCCATGGAGAGTACAGAGGATAAAGAGGCAAACAGAGCATTTTTATCATATGCACATTTTCATTGTTAAAAGTCCTTTGGCGTTTCTTTTCCATTTATCTCATTAAACTAATTTGAACTTTAGTTCATCTCAAAAACTATTTGTAGGCTAAGCAAAACAGCGTCGCAAAAAATTATTTCATTAAGAATCGGAAGGTAAGCTAAAGAAATAAGTTTATATATATTCTTGGACATGAAAAGCTACCTTTCGTTTCTCTATTTTGGCTTGCTCCTATAAATTTCTCGTTATCATTTCACTTCGAAATATATTTTATGTAATTTAATTTCTGGATTTGGAAGCTTATCAAACTAATCGGACCGGCTGTTGAATTTGGTCTCTGAATTTGGTAGAATGTCAACATGCCACTGTTTCAAATATTTTTATCAATAAAGAAAAAACATTTTAATGGTTCATTTAAAAATGAACTAAAAGTGAAATTACTTGCACGTTATACAGTAGTATTCTTTCCGATTCAAAGTAATATTTTTGTTCTTTAATAATAGAAACCAGGTTAGTTATTTTTGTAATAGTGTCAATAGTGCCGATCTTTAAGGTGACTCGACCCAGTTTTTTTTGGGGGGTACCACCCTACTTTGAAGCTCTACGGTATCCCCACCTTTACTTTTATCGTAAGTCTAACACATAGAATGGATAACATATAGATCAATCTACAATATAACATAAAATTTTTGGCGATCGGAGTAAATGTCACGTGGTTATAATGCCACGCCCCTGTGAGGTCTGAGTCGAAAATCTGTTGTTGCCGGCATTTTTTCGTGAAAATCTCTCGGCTACACATAGTGTGCATTAATGCCTTGCGCTGAACAGAGTTTCACCAAAATCGCAAAGACCCAATTCGAGAAATTCAGCGGTTTCCGGAAGTCAGCCAAGCGTGGTCATTGCACGCGTGCTGAACAAGAATGCTGTTTAATGACAGACTAGAAACAATAGACAACTCCCAAAGCACAAACTCAGCCAAAACGCTAAAAATCTTCAATGTTTACTCAAGTTTGGGCTTATAGAAGATAATGTCACAGCTTTTTCAATGACCATGAAATTCAGAGTCCGGGTAGTTAGTTAATCAATTGTGGCCCTGGAAAAATTTAAAGGAAAAAAAACTACGAATTTTTAAGAAAATGCTTTTTTCGTGAGAAGGACTCTTAAACGCTGACAAACGTCAACAAATAGCGAAAACTATAATTTCTATATGTTTGCTTTGCTTGAAATCGCGCGCATTTACCTTATTTAAGGCCCTAAAGCGTTTTGCTGACTTGCAAGGACCCATCTGTTATAACGATGCCCAAAATAAAGAGATGAATCTCATAGTTTATTAGATATAATCCGTGTAAAGTTTGCTTATCATTTTCGCATAAATTATGACCTAAATTTGGAAACCGCTGAATTTCTCGAATTGGGTCTTTGCGATTTTGGTGAAACTCTGTTCAGCGCAAGGCACTAATGCGCACTATGTGTAGCCGAGAGATTTTCACGAAAAAATGCCGGCAACAGCAGATTTTCGACACAGACCTCAAAGGGGCGTGGCATTATAACCACGTGACATTTATTCCGATCGCCAAAAATTTTATGTTATATTGTAGACTGATCTATATGTTATCCATTCTATGTGTTAGACTTACGATAAAAGTAAAGGTGGGGATACCAGAGAGCTTCAAAGTAGGATGGTACCCCCCCAAAAAAACTGGGTCGAGTCACCTTAAGCGAAGGATATTCAAGCGCAAAGTTATTTATAGATTATTTCAGTTGAACGTGTGAACTTTTCAAAAATGCAAAAATGCTCACGCATGCGCACTCCGAGATTGTCTAGGCGTCTCCCGGCCGTTCGTCTCGGATACCTCACCGAAATGCATTTACCGAGAGGGCCTGGAAAGACGCCGTACAGGGACTAAGCAAAGTGTAATGCAAGGTGTAGATTCCCTGGAGATTTTAGTAGCGTTAGATTTCATGTGTAGTTTCACGTGACTTTTTGATGGCCTTTGTTGTAAACAAACTTTCCAAGTTCGGACATTGTTCTCTGCCACTCTACTGTACTTGTGGGAAGTACAACTCGCTATTTCAAGTTCGCGCTAACCTATAAATGTTATTTCCTTTTCGTTGTTTGAAACTCGACAAGTTTAAGGTTCAAAATGCCTAAGAAGAAGAATAAGAGCGATTTTAAGGCCAAGAGCATGGCAGAAATGTATAAACGAGGAGTGCTTGTAGTGGAAATTCTCTCCTCAGCAGCTCAAATGGTTTTATAAAGATTGGAACTAAAACCGGTGATGTAGGCAAATTCTTTTTCTTTCGTTGGCACTTAGCGAAAGCTACAACTAGTATTTTAGTGTTGGTGCTGCTTCAAAACATTTTTGACCTAATTCGGCTATCACGAAGGGTACATCGCACGTATTTAATAATTTATGAGTTATGTTTCACCTGCTTCAAGGTAGAGTACAGAAGTTCATGTATTTTTCAAAGTTCTTCCAATGAAACAGTAGTTGAAATTTAGATAGGGACCGATTAATTCGGGAGTATGCGGCCTATAAATTGTGGTATTTGACAATTTAAAAGGCAGCATATGTTTTTTGAAAGCTGTACAGAGTACTGGGTTAATCTTGTAAACAAGCTTTATTCTCTCGCTTACAAAGTTCAACAGACCTTTTTCGTTCGGGCAAAAAAGACAAAAAAAACAAAAAAAAAACGCGAATTAGGTGAACAACATAATACATGCTTGCTGCTTATAAGAGTCATTATAGTTATTGAAACGTATTTTATTTAGTGAAGATGCGTAACTTAAGTAGAGACAGTAGCATTAGGGAATAAAATTAGAAGAAGCTAGTTGACAAAATAATTAGACATTGTTTTATTGAGTGGAATAACATGATGTGAGTACAAATATATTTCGGCAGTTTGATAATTTTCTTGTAAGGAAATAAATGTTAAGCTATCCACCTTTAACTTTGTATGAAGTATAATTTAATTGCAGATGTTGTAAAGCCTAGGTGATTACTTAAAATCGTTTGAGCAAATTTTCTTATTTATACTACTACACGAGAAATTTCTGCAATTTGATTGGTTTAGAGCAGTGGTATTTCAACTTAATTTGAAATACCTACATGTGAAAATTACAAACCTCTTGCGGGTAGTAGTATAAACAAATAATAGCGTGATTTGTACGTGATATTTGGCATAAATACCACTCGTGATATTTCGAAATTGTCTCACCTTTTACTCGCCTCTGTCGGCTCATGAAATTACGTCTGACAATTTCGAAATATCACTCGTGGCACTTATGCCAAATATGACTACAAATCATGATATTACCTACACAAACAATTTGCGTTCTTTTATTTAGGAATTGTAAAAGGGACAAAGTCCAACATACTCACGAGCAAATTGTGTGCGTGAGTTATTTTTATTATCCTGCTTACTGGATTACTGTGTGATAACTCGAATTCCCGGCCTGACCTACAAACCACAAAAGGGACAAAGTCCAACACTTTCACGTGCAAACTGTGTGACTGTATATCTCATGCAGACTGGCTTTTCACTGTAATAATTGTAACTTGAATGTATGAAGACCTTTTCAGTTTAGTTACTAGTGCCTTAAGTAAAGGCTGTTTTCTTAAGAAGCAATAACCTATAACACTTTTAGAATCAAGTCGTCAGAGTTAATTAAAGACTGTTTCATCAAGTGCAATCACACGTGACAAACTCGTGAATAATGATGATGAAAATGGTGACATTTCTTAGCTATTCGGTATTCGACGAGCTTCATTATCTTAAGAAACCATGAAGAAACCTTGAAACCTTCGAGTCTTGCCTCTAAGCAACGTCTGGTGAGTTAATATTTATAGTACTTTTAATTAACAATTTACTTAATTTGCAACAGATGTCAGAAGAAAAGACAAAGAAAAGTGAATCTATAGTATGAGGATCGACTCGGCTCAGCTGTGCGCAGCGGTTCGCGTTTTCATTAATGTACAGCAATCCCCAATTTCGTACAAAAATAATCTTAATTTAGGACTAAAAAAGTTGTAGATTGTTATTTAAATACGGTTACACTGAAGCATTCAAAATAGCTCATGCACGTTAAACGTGCCTATGTTTATCTTTTTGTCATTACGCAGGTGCAAAGTCTAGCCACGAAAATAGACTTAGGGAACACCTTTTTCATGACTATTCCGTCGCTAATCGTTGCACCATTTTGGGGTCCTTGGACTGATAAGACAGGTCGGACTAAACCTGCCCTCATAGCACCTGAGATTGAAGGTGTTTTGGGAACTATGGTGATGCTTATGGTAATGTACCTCGATTTACCTTTGTATGTGATGTTTGTGGGCTCAGCTGTGATCGGAAGTTCGGGATTTTTGACGACTCTCTCGTTAGCCGTCATGTCGTATATCGCCAACACAACTGAGAAGACAGGAATCGCCTTCAGATTAGGTGAGACCTATGATATAAACATTTGTAGAGTTTGCTTTATATTCCAGGTATAAGTGCATTACAACACCTACAAATATAGCTGACAGAGGGGATTATTGATAGCCTTTCTGACTGTTCCCATTCTTGCCTGTTACCATGATGTTGGTATCGCAGGCACGGTGAATAGCCTGCGAAAACTCGCCCCATGTAAGGAAATCCGGTGTCCCGAAACCGAGAAATTCTTGCTGGTGGATTCCAGCATCCTGGGCTTTAGAATCCGAAATACATCGTAAGGAATCTAGAATCCCGCTAACAATAGAATCTGGTGTCCTGAAGTCCCACTGATTCTGGAATCCATTACCTGGAATCCGGAATCCATGGCAGGGAATCCAGAATCCAAGACTGTCTTGGATTCCCTTACATGGGGCGAGAAAACAGTCGTTTGGTGTTGGTGTTGTTCACCGCTATGAGGGACAGTGAAAGGCGACTGTATTCGCAGGATAGCGCTTGAAAGAGCCAGTAAAGAGGAAGACTGGGAGCAAGGACCCAAAAGGAGCGCGGATGTTTGAGGCCTGTATAGGCGTACCTCATGTGTAGAAAGAAGTATAGAGAGAATGCTAACTGTTTCCTTTTACTTTCAGCCATCATGCAGATGCTTTTTTTCACTAGTGGAGTCATTAGTCAGCTGACCAGTGGTTTGTGGATTAATAGGTTCGGGTTTATTGCACCAACATGGCTCGTCCTTGCCTGTCTATTGGCGAGCGGCCTCTGGGCCGTATTCATGGTGCCAGAACTCCATAATCAAACCCGCGTGAATGTCAAACACAAGTTTTTTGATCTTAAAAATTTAAAGATTCCTGTAAAGGTCTTCAAGAAGCCACGCCCAGGGAGTGCCCGAAAAACTCTGCTGCTGGTGACGTTTGCAGGAGCCATTCTAACCGTAACGGATCAGGGACTTGGAGTTATTCCGGCTCTTTTCGTGATGAGGAGTCCGCTGTGTTTTGGTCCAACGCTTGTGGGTTACTTCCTGGCGTACAGGATGTTCCTTGAGGGATTTGGAGGAGCGGTGGGAGTAAAGTTGTTCCGAATTTGTTTCAGCGAGAAAACAACTTCTCTTATCGCGATTATTAATCAGATGGTTGAAATGGAAATCCTGGCATTTGCAGACCGCACATGGTTGGTTTTCACTGGTATGTAGGCAGGGTTTTGTATGTGATCTGTCGTGAATTTTTTTTTGGTGTGAGTGGATTCAAATAAACTTGTATGCAGTATCTCCTAAAGCAAAGGAATAGCGGAAGCCGTCTGTATATATGCAACCTATGTAAAACCAAGTTTACTGGTGAGCGTAACGTAATGGCTTAAGTTGAATAGACCTTTCCCGTTTTAACGTATTGGACAACTTGATACAAATCACTGTATTTTGTCCACCCAAGCCTCAAATTTATGCCCGGTAGTCGCAGTCATGAATTCATTTATAAATTTTGTAATTTTTTTTCTTACTCTGTAGCACCTGCGTTGGGATTTTTCAGTGGAGCTGTCGGTCCAATTTTGATCGCCATTGCATCGAACACAGTCGAAGCTGATGAACAGGGTATGTGCCTGTAAGATCGCAATAGCACGTGAGATTTAAAGCTACAGTGCTAAGTTTTGATGTGAAAATTGGGAAACACAGAGTTGCTAAACTAGTACGGAAGGTTTTAATAGATTATTCTGTCGCTGGTAACGTGATGTGTTCAATGAATGAATAGTGGGAAACGGATCTATCAAACTACAGAGCATTTTCACATGACGTCACGGCGGCCATATTGGTGTTGCAAAACAAAGAAACGACGGCCATGTTAGCATTCCAAGATTTACAAATCCTGTGGGAGTTGAACTCTTCTCTTATGCAAACGCTTTCTTTTCTTCCAATAAACTTGCGTATTTCAAAAAAAGATGTATAAGGAGCCGTTGTTTATGTTATTATTTGTTGCTTATTTTGAAGCCTTGTTACAATTATCATTGAATTTGTGCCAGTTCACACGGTACACTGAAATTTGCGGATAAAAGTAACTTTTTAAATTTTTTTTTAAAAATGCCTATTCAGCGGTTTTCCCCATATTGAAGCACAGTCATCTCTAAAAAATGCATGGTTATCCCAGTTTTCTTTTTTGGGAAAAATACTTCCCAGTAGTGGACACCGTCCTTAATTTCCTAATTTTTGTGAAACTTCACTAAAAAGTTGTAAATGTTTGAAAACTGAAACTAATGTTATGGTTAAAGCCCTGACCATAACACTAGAACTCACCCAAAAGTTCCAGTTCGATTATGTTCGATTGGGTCATGTCGCGTGTCTGGTTGTGAAAATTGCAACATTTCTGTCAACAGCGGAAAGTATCGCGTCGGATTCCAGCCTTGTGATTAAAATAAAAATAGCTCTCTTAGATAACAACTTTGGCCTTCATTTTCTCTTCTGCTATGTAACGAAAATGCTTCTTTTTTGGAATTTGAGTCCAAGTTAAGAGTACATTTCATTATTGGCCAGTTTTGTAAGCATGATCATTTGTTGACTTTATGGCAGTTCTAATACCTTGCAGTGTGTTGATAATATCTTAAACTTTCAATAAAAGTAACAAGCTTAACTTTGAAGTACTCCTGGCTTAGCTAATCGAACAAAACCGAACAAAAATCAATCGAACTCAATCAAACTCAATCGAGCATAATCGAACTGGAACTTTTGGGTGAGTTCGGGGTGAGTTCGATGAATCGAACTCGTAAGTTTGATTACCGAACTTAAACGAACCAAAGGAACTCAATCGACGCGATTAGTTCGATTTTGTACGGCAGAAGGACAAAACGCATCCAGGTTCAATATATTTGTAAAGCAGTTAGAAATTAAAGAAAAATATTTCAATTAACCAGGAATTAAATAAAATCTTTAGTGTTAAATTGAAGCGATTCAAAATCGATAAATTCACAATTAACACTGGGAACATGAACGGCGCAATAAAACCTCAGAGTATACACAGGCAAAATTTATTGTCTTGATAAGATATTTGTACATAATAACAGGCAGTGCTTAAAGGCGGTAACGGACATAAGACTTACACTCTTACACTTCAAGCTTGTCGGTCAGTTGCCAAATTATACAAAGCGTGAGTTAAGTTCGATTGTGTTCGATAAGCTACGCCGAGAGAACTTTACAAATTTCTCTCGTGTGACCGCGGTGAATCATTGTTTCACACCTTCGTCTGGAGCTATACAAGGACCAACTAAACGGTTATGACCGTGCGCACTTAAGCACGCCTCAAACCCCATAACATTGTGCAAACGATGTTCTTTTTTTTATTCAGGTTCCTTGTTTTGTGTCTACGGGATTCTGAATGTCTTTTCAAATTTTATTGGTGCAATGATTTTTAACAATGTATACGAATCGACGCTGGGCATCGGCTTCAATGGCTTAGTATTTGTGTTAAACGCTGCTTTGAAAATTTTTCCACTTGTAATTATCAGGTAATGAAAGTTAAGGTAGTTGTAATTGGTTCGTCTCATTTAAAACCAGGCTGATCGGCGTGAATAAAACAACATCTTTCAAGCTATTCTACGATAGCAAGATCCATTATGGCTGCTAAAATAATAGCTACAATACTCTTCAAATTTCGTTGAAACACTAGACTGAAAGTGAGGTTTTTTCATGTCACCCCTTTTCAACCAACTTTTCCCCGTGTGTGCTTCTTCTCTCCTTCCCCAATGTTGACATTGGCGTTTTTTTGCAAATGGGTGATACGTGCATCAAAATTGGAGAGGTCGTAACGTGACATTAAGTATTTCAACAAATGTGTGGAGTATTGCAGCCTCTGCAGTACATGCGGGATTCATTTGACACTTAGCTTGTTTTTGCTATGTTAATAGTACTCAGTTTGAAAGCTCCTTACCCGAACTCCAGTTTGCGAACTGTGCGTTGTCTACCATAAGAAACTTAAAGTCAATTGAATTTTAATTTTATATTTTTCTTGTTTTCCACCGGCCGTTTTCTCATCACACTAATATCTGTTGCTCAATTGTGCTTCAGTCTTAAACTTCTTGGCTAAAATTACAATACATGGAGTTTAATATTTTGATTTATTTTGGATAATTAATAATAAGATTCTTCAATTTGAAAGCCATGATTACTTTCGTGCTAAGATTTGGAAACGAGTAACCATGCGTTTCGGTTCATCTTCTTCTTCAAAATGGGAAAAGTTATTTCCTTTATGAAGTTTCAGGAATTCAGTACCTTGTTAAATTTAAGAAGGGGTTTGGGGCGGATAGGTTTTTCCACCCTGTGCATTCCTTACGTTTAAAGAATAGCAGTTATGGGAGTTTTTGGTGTTACTTTGAAAGTGACGTCACTGGCTCAAATACTTAATTTCATTCTTTCTAATAACGTAATAATCATTTGTGTTTACCGGGCAAGAACACTGAGAACATGACCTAAGTGCTTTTGTTTCTATATTTCCTTTTTTGTAGCTGCATGCACATTTCACCGCCAGAAGTTGAAGTACAACAGATTGAAATGGTAGATGAGGAGCCTGGATTGAAGAGCGAAGAAGCAAATGGCAATAAACAAGACGACACCAACGAGAACCAAGTAGACAAAACAGCCTAGAACCCAGAACACATAGAGCTTGTGCAGAAGACAGCAAATAGTTAGAACATTAACTGGGAAAACCTGTTTCACGTTTTTCCCAAAGCCTTACAATGGGCCCACTAACGGGACTTAATGGGGTGGTTTATCGGTCCTTTGCTTACCGATCAGAACTAACCATGCAAATCATTTTTTGAATCTATAAATCTTTTGTAAGTCAGTTTAGAAGAAAAATTAATTCTATTATTTGAGCTTGTAAGGTAGCTGAAACAACCAAGTCAACTCTTTCAAAAACAACAACAACAACAAAAATTAAATTCACTTCAGAATGTGATTGTATTGTACAAGTCCTATGGGCTCCCGAAGCATTCGAATCTGTTTTTCTTTCTAAATACACTCGAAATAAAGGGGATATAAGGTAGGACAAAAGATAGTCCAATCACGATGTGGGTGTGTATATATTATATAGTACTATCCACAAGGGTAAAATCCCGACACTGAGCGACATGGCCTTGAAACAGCGACTCAAGACAGCTTAAATGGCGACAAACGACACAAAGATGGGCTGAAACTGCGGCAGCGAGGAAGAAAAGCTCATAAACAGTGTTAAGGGTGGATTACAGTTAAACTCCTTGTTTGTATTATACTTGAGTACTTTTCCTTGAAAATCTTGTCAGAATGTCATTCGATTTTAAAAATAAATCACTCATTCTGAAGTTCTTTAGAATTTTTTGGTGAAGTTGGAATATTTGTAATCAATAAAAGTTTGAAGGGTAAATCTGAAAAGTTATGGAAAAATGAGAGAATGTTGGATTTAAGGGTAGTTAAAAATTAAAATTTGAAGAGAATAATTAATAGACAAAAAGACCAGACAGTCTGCCACCACAACAAGGTGACCCTGAGTCAATTCAGAGCGGACTAACTGGTTTACGTGTATACCCTTTTCTATCGTTCTTTCTTTCATTTTCAATTCAACCCCAATTCCCCCAAAATTCAACTGTAATCTCCCCTTAAAATACTAACTGGGACATAACCCTGGGCTTCAGAGCCAATATTCTGGCCTCTGAACGGTTATACAGTACCCAGGAATTACATAAAACGTATTGTCAGACGCAACTGCAAACGTCTGGCGTTAAAATAAAGTGTCTCTGAACGTGAGACTATCTTTCCAATCAAAGGCAACGGGTAAAAATTGGAAACGTTCCGCATTGGACAGGGCAGGATATAACGGTTGGAATTCCCCAAGGATCCATACTTGGCCCTGTTGTATTTAACATATTTATGAAAGATCTCGTTTACGTGATAAAACGAAGCAACCTATCGAATTATGCAGGTGACAAATATTCTATGCCGATAAGGATCCTTTTATATTCCAAGAAACCGTAGACTCTGAGTAGATAAATTGTTTTTTGGAAAATGGCATGAAACTGAGAAACCTGCACTCAAAATTCTAGGCTATGGTGATGGGACCTGTCGAGACCTGGCATTTCTGCAATAAGGGTTAAGCTAAAAAACTGGTGAAAAGTAAATGAAAGAGCGGTTCGGTTTGTTTTTAGAGTAGACTAACTTTTTTAAGCTTTTAGGTCCGGAAGAATCCTGATGGAGCAAACATTGCATAAAATCCTCTGTTCGGTTTATAAACTCGTAAATCATGAAACAAACCCTGAGTGTTTGAATGAGTTAATCTCATCAAGAGAAACAACATATTCTTTGAGGGGAAAGGACCGTCAGTCAAATTAATAGTATCTACGAATCGTCCGTTTAATGGACTTTGTGAATACTTTTTGATAGTATTCCTAAGTTTGTAAATAGCTTTAGTACAGTGTCTTATTTATTTTTATCACGTATTCTATTTATTTTATTTGCAGTGGCATACTTGAAAATAAACTGGTGAAGTTTTTTTTTTACTGAGACTAATCCATATCGCTAAGGCCTGTTTCAAACGTCGTGCTACTGCCGTGCTAAGCTCTAGCTCTACTGTAGCTCGATGACAGCAGGACACTAGCACGACTTGGTTTCAGATGTCGAATTTAATTCAGTCGAATAGAACGGCTGTTGCCAAAAACAAAACACTAAAGTAAAGAAACAGTTTAGGAAACTTGAATGTATTCTAGTGTGTTTATAATGTATGAATAGAGTTCGGCACGGGGCACAACGGTAGCGCGACGTTTGACACCAAGTCGTGCTACTGCCGTGTAGCACGGCAAGGCTTGCCGTGTTACACGGCAGTAGCACGACTTGGTTTCAAGCGTCGCGCTACCGCCGTGCTGAAGTTCAATTCAATTGAGTTCGGCACGGCAGTAGCACGACACTTGAAACTGGCGTGTACGTTCCATTGGATTGTATTGAGAGAGGAACCCCAGCACGGTGCTTTGACTAGCAATTTCGTTCCCAGGGACCCTTCCCTTTGAGGTAAAGGCCACTAATTAAAATACTAAGTCAGTGCTTTTGTTGGTAGTTGTTTTTAATCAAACTGAGAAGGAGGCCTGGAGTGTTAGGCTTGATTTGGCAGATTGGCGCCCAGATGTTTTCGTGACGTCCCTTCTTGTGAGCCTCAGGCAGGCTAGTCATGCACAATAAATAGTCACGAGAACTCTTTGTATACAAACACACGCTTTCGGACTAAAACGTTGTCTTCATGTGACGCAAACCCACGCAATTTATCAGTGACTGATTAAATGAAGAATTTATGAAGTTAAAAACTAATATCCTCTGCACCCAGTCTGTACGTAAAGATGTGCGAAACCGAGTTTGATTCAAGTGAGATCAGATGCGGTCAGGTGTGTATTTTCGTTTTATATTCTCTCGTAGTCAACGGTACGTCAAAAATTGACTACAGTACTCTTTCATTTTTGTAAACTTTAGTTGCAAACGTACAAACGACCCTATCAACCTATCAACTGTCGCCTTCAAGGCATTGACTATTGCCACAGTAGTTTCGACAATAATTTGATGGTCAACCGTAGTCTTGCAGAACTTCTTAACTTGCTTTTATGACAAAGTATCGATACGGTTTCTCTACTGACTATCTAATATGATTGTTGTTTATAAAGATGTGTGACTCACAAGCGAAAGCCGGCTGAACACGTACTTTTAAGACGGTTTTTTTTTAAATTAAAGTTTAGGACGATTCCACAAACTGCACATTATTAAATGCACATTCATAAATCATTATGTTTCCGAGTTCACTGAGAATCAGTCAACCTTGCTTGGTCACAGTCTTTCTCACTGCTTAAGTGCTACAGTTGTCAGTGTTGCAAAAAGTATCTTAACGGTGGCGACGAGCTGTTCTAGTCATGTACGGTTCGGAACGGTAAAGATTCGTCACACTATGCAGAGTGACGTTGTTTGGGCATCGTCACGCATTCTGGTCACAAAACTCCTGAGCAGGAACGCGTGACGAAGCACCTGAAGAACATCAACTTGAACACGCCATATTGGACACAGCTGCCTTCTCGGAAACAGACTAGACCCTGGTAATTGTGGACAAATGGTACAGAAATCTCACGACATTCCAGTGAAAGCGAGAGAAAGTTAAATCACCTCAGAAAATTTAACCGGGTTTCGACTCAAAGCGTAATTACAAGCACTCCTTTCTCATATGGTATGCCACTATTATTACAGATATTTTGATTGGGTACCATTGAGATTAAGGACAGAAATCGATTAAGTGCAAGAAAAATACGATACACCTACGACCACTGTTTTAGAACCTACTTGTTACTTAAACTATATATACTAACAAAGAGGACCACAACTTTTCCCTCTCTCCCACTCTCTTTCTTATGTAGACACCCGCTATTCAGCCAAAAAACTGCAGGCGTGACGAGCCAGCACGACTGATCTGATTCATCAAGATGAGTCACGCAAGCACAACAAGTCAGCTTCGTAATTCCGATTCTGGTCGCCCACACCCCATCCAAACGTGTTCTGACGAAAGTCAAACGTCATTACTACAACCTGTCATTAAGGTAGGCAGTTGAGGCAAAGAAACTTGTCAGCAATATAACGTTCTATGTTGAAATATTGTTATGTCTACTGCCCCACCTTGGAAGAAAACTGCACGGGAAAATGGCCCAGTTTGAGAATGTCCAGGTTCCTTATGCCTTCATCTAAAAAAGACGAAATTAAAAACCTCTTCTCCCTCTCCCCAACTCTCCCGTTATTTATTTCTAGTTAATGAAAGGCCACTGTCAGGGTCTGAAACTGAAGAGACGCAAACAGCATTGAATTGGGAGGGGGAGGGGTCACATACTGTGTCGTCTCGGGGGAAAGGTGGGTAATTTTCTTAACAATTAAGTGGAAGTTTTTAATGGAGCAAATAGCAATCATAATGCAAAATATGGGAAGTAATTACGTAGCCACGATTTTCTTGTTGTGCCTCATCCCTGAAAGACAATTGTTTTGCATCCTTTTATTCTCTCTTAGATTCCATCAAGGAACAATCTCCCACCATAGAGAAAGTATTTAACGGTGGAACCTGTGGTTTTTTCGACTTCTACGACTTTGTAATGTATATACCAGTTGGTGGAATATACGTGTACGAACGAGTCAGTGAAATGAAGGGCTTTCCGTAAAGAATGTCAGTGGAGAAGAAGAAAGTTGTGGAGGTGAAAAATTAAACAGAAACTCCTCACCATGGCGTCTTGAAGAAGAGGTGAGGCGAACGTTTTAGCCACAGGCACAGTTTCACGGAATTAGACATGAGACAAACTCTAGACATTTTACCGCTGCAGTTCTTTGTACGCCGCGCACGTGCTTGTGTGGTTTGGTACGATATCTAGAGAAATATATTTGTACCATACCAACAGGCAAATCTCAAATGCTTTCTCACCGGCCTGGCCAAGCGTGCCGCTCAAGAAACGGCTTCATGCATAGGAGTAATCCTGAATTATGTATTTGAATCCAAGCAAGATGATGTTCTTAGCTAAAAGTTTTTAATATTATATTTTTTCAGGTTCAAAGTCTTGCCTCTGAAATCGGATTAATCTACAACCTTTGTCTTGTCATCCCCTCTCTTCTTTTGGCTCCCCTGTGGGGACCCTGGACAGATAGGGGAGGCAAGCGAAAACCCGCCCTGCAGTTTGCTATCTTAGGCACATGCTTAGAGATGATAGTCACATTACTGGTGATGTACTTCAAATGGTCTGTATATGTCTTATTCTTATCCGCGACAATCAGTGGGTTCTCAGGTTTTACCACAGTTTTGATGATGGGAGCCACGGTGTACATAGCTGATATTTCTGAGAAAGAAGAAAGAGCGTTTCGAATAGATGAGAAGTCTACTGTAACGAGGTCAGTAGCTGAGACTAAACTTATATGATAAACAGTATTTCATAGAATTTTTAGTCAACCATGATTTGATGTGACGAAGGCCTTTAAATCACTATTTCATTTTGATTGTAATATTTGTATCCTGCACTATCAAACCAATTGCAGTGTGTCTACTTTTTGCCCATTTAAACTTTGAGAGACTTGCTGAATCTGCTTGAAAATTAATTTCTTATTGGGTTTTTTCTTATTTACAGCTATGTTGTATCTGGCAATTTTCTTAGCTGGTGTCATCCGTTTATTGACCAGCGGATTCTGGATGGAATATGTAGGTTTCATCCCATCTGTCTGGTTCATATGGTCCTGCTATTTTCTCGCTGGGGTCTGGACACTATTCTGCGTGCCAGAAATTCCAAAGCCAGTCACAGACACGTCAGTTAGCTTTTTAAGCAAAGAAAATATCAAGGGTTTTGTTAATTTGTTCCGATTGCAAAGGGAAGCTAGAAGAAAGAATCTCTTTCGCTGATGTTATGTGAGGGCGTCATATTCTTGTCCTGAGTTAGTACCGACGCCGTGGAGACGCTTTATGTACTAAGAAGTCCTCTCTGTTGGCGCCCCACGTTGGTGGGTTATTACTCCGCGTTCGAAATGTTTGTGAAAGGTATTGGAAGCGTAGTCGGGGTAGAGATCTTTAGACGTTGTTTTCGGGAGATGAATGTTGTGCGTATTGGTATAGTGACGTCTATGAGTGCATCGGTTCTACTTGCTTTTTCAGATCGTACTTGGATGATTTTTGTTGGTAAGTGAATATGACAAATAAAATTGTATTCGGGATCTAAAATCTTTTAAAAAGGCCCTTTTTATCCAAACAACTTCTTTCTCGGGGTATCTTTATAATTAGCGTACCCAGATCTCTCTCTGTCTTACACTAAGAGGTCTGGGAACGAAATTTCTTTCAACACAGAATTCAAACAGTTGATCGCTTATTTGCATTGAAGCTGTGTCACTTAGAGATAAATAATAAGACAAAACTCAATTAAAATGTAAAATGATAAAAAGATCATATGAATAAGACAAACTTAAAGGGGCAGACATACACCAACCCACGGCCTGGCTAGTACCTCACACATCCCATCCAACAGCTCCCACATGTATTGTGTGGAGCTGGCGCTTAAAAGAGTGCTTTGCACTCGCCTCGGCAGAAAAGGGTCTTTGAGACACGGGTTGACCCAACGGCTATGCCATACTGATACCCCCCTAGGGCGAAACAGCTGTCCATGGCTGCTACTTCCCGAGTGATGTGGCCGTGCGCATGCGAGAGGTAGTGGCCAGGTCATGGATTGGTTTATGTGTGCCCCTTTCGTTTATTCCCCTCCCCCCACACACTTATAAGCCCCCTCCTATTTATAGGCCCATCTACCTGTAAACAAAAAAAATACAACCGGTTATAAGCCCCCCTCTCGCACCGTGTATTGAAATGAATTCGACTTTTTACGACGTTTTTGGAGCTTAAAAAAGCAATCAAACTCAAAAAGTCTTTTGATCAGCACTTTTATGTAGCTTGTTTTGAAACCACTTTTTTTCAGTTCGGTTATCAAGCCCCTCCCCCCTTTATAAGCCCTCCTTAAACCTCTTACGAAGTTGTATAAGTCCAGGGATTATAATCGGAATTTTACGGCATAATACAAGATAGTGTAAATGAGAAATAAGGGAGATAATTGAGCAGACGACCGTGAGCGGGCCAGGCCATAGCAACGCCGCGCGCACTCACGTAATCACACGATCGACTAACACTAAAAAGTAAATAGGGGCTATTTTACTGTAGATCTAGGTCTAACAAAGCTTGCTAAAAAATTAAAGTAATAAAATTAATTTAAATTATTTCACTAATTCGGTTGGGACTGTTGGCATCTTCAATGCACTTCCTGACCCAGTGCTAATGAATGAAATGTCAAACATTCTGGGAGAGGACGAACAAGGTAATTAACTAACTAGTTTCTCAGTAGACATGTCATTAAGTTCCTAAAGAAACTGAGTCTTTTGAATCAAAGGTCTATATCCCAGCTTGTTTAACATATACGCGACTTCAGATTGCTCAATTTCCTTCTAAAAAAAGTTCATTGCCAAACGTAACGGTCTTTGTTTGCCCATTTAAACGGAGAAGTTCGCCCAATTCGAGGGCGAGGACGACTGCGAGGACCCGGAACCCGGAAAGCTTTATTGTACTTATTTATCACCAGAAAGTTTAGCACAGTTATTCTTACTGAAGGAGTTTAAGCTTTCTTTCAATCACAAAGTGCTAAAACTTGTGTTAATCATTCTTCTCGTAGAATGCCAAATGACGCTATTCACGAGTGCAAGAAAAGTCGCCCTCGACTTGAAGGTCTCCGCTGTTAGCGCTAAAAGTCAAATCTCTCTTTAAAACTGACATCGCTGGGAATGCCACTATGTGTCCGACAGAGAGAGTTATCCTCCTTATATAGCGTTAAAGAAAATGACTGAATAACAGCAGGAAGCAGGTCTAGGTGTCTGTTTTAAAGATCGTCTTTAAAGAGGTCTCATTGTTACAGAGGTTGGAAAGTGCTGACGTCATTGTGAATTTTCTATCCTTTAGGTTCCCTGTTTTCTGTGTATGGTGTTGTTACCGCTATAATGCAGCTTGTGGGCGCTGCAATTTTCAATAATGTATACCAGGCGACCCTGGGGCTGATATTCCCGGGCTTAGTGTTCGTAATCCGCGCCGGGTTGGTTATCATTCCTTTTGTATTTGTCAGGTAAGCATCGCGGTTGATGATTCCGTTAGTTCAGCACTTACAAAAAAACAGCAACCGGGCAACGACGACGACAACAAGAACAACTAAGGACCAAACTCCTATTACTTAAAACTGACGAAAGATAAACGGAAAATCGAAAAGTGACAACGGATAGGCTTGCAATACTATGTACTGATGACGGACTCAAAACAGATTGATGGCATGTTCATGGAGGTTGCATTTAGCACAGGAATCACACTCGTCAATGAAAAACTTGTGCTTTGTCAGTATTTTACTCGGCTTGGAGTTCGTTGTGACCCAAAAAGAAGGAAAAGCAACAAATGCATAATATATGTCTTGAAATGCTGCTTACGTGGCTCATTCTAGTAAAGAATATGTGGTAAATAGAAAACACCTTTACGGTGATTTTCAAGGTTTTCTTGGTACGTAGGACATGATTTTTTTAAAACTGGACAGCAAAACCACGACTATGAATAAACCAGTGAAACTCTGAGGAATCACTAAAAAAATTAAAATAAAAAAAATAAGTAACATAAAATTGAAGAACCAGCAGCAAGCTGATCCTTGCGGGGAACAATTAACAGAAGAAAAGCAAGACAAATAATATTTGAAAAAATATTTTTTGTTTTGTTTTACGTTTGTTTTGTTTTGTTCCTCTTCTCTTTGCCATAAGGATAAATTTGCTGCTGTCTTGTTGACTGATTTTCTTGTATCTTTCCTTCAACAGCTTTATAGAACTGCCACGTGTTAACGACCAGGCGGAAGAAACCAAAGCTTTGCTAGAGAATCAAGGGAAGGTTCTTACAACGTGCTAAATAGTACAATGAATACTGATCCTCATTGGGTTTCAAGTACAGATAACTTTTGACGTTTTTCCTGATAAGGGAAACATGCTAGGCACATTGCATCGAAAGCTACTCTTCTTGCCCTAAGGACTCTCCACCTCGCAGGAGTTCTCCACCATTCCTTTTGCCCTTACTTTTCCCTTCTCACGGACGCAGAAGTGACTCATTTGGTGAAGTACAAGGAACTGATATCACAGTAATATACCACTGAAAGCTTTCACTTACTACCGCGCGCGCCAGCTTAATACTAGTTAGTCTTCAACATATCGAACGGTGACAAGTACTCAATGACCTTTTCTAAAATGTATTTACAGGTATGTCTTTAGTTTATACGGGCTCTTGTCTATTTGTGTCTTTGCTTGCTTTAAACAGAAAATCCTTTCGGTAACCTCTGAAAAAGGATAAGCTTTGTCGTTGGTAGACCAAATAATCCGGTAAAAAAGGCGACAAACTTTCTCTTCTCTCCAACATGCCTCTCAAAAATGTCCCCACAAGTTATACGAAAGTACAATTAATGGAAGCAAGAACCCATATGGGCTTCGAGTACAATTGACTCCCGATAACTCGAACCCTCACTAACTCGAACCAAAATCGATTTCCCCTGGAATTCCGTCATACATTTACTGTAATTTTACCCTCGGTAACTCGAACCCTCGTTAACTCGAACCTCCCGCTAACTTAGCCTGCGAAAACATCCGTTTCTCCCACAGGCGGCCCAAGCTCAGTGTGTTTGTTTATCGTTAACACATGTAGTTTCATATTGCGTAATTTAAAATGGCCGTGAATATAAAGGATTTGTATGGGAATTCAGGTAAAAGATTCAAATCGATAAATACTCGTTAGAATGTTCAATAAAATACAGCTTACCGTATTTACTTTGCTTGTTTTTGTTTGCTGTGCGGTTATTTTTCCGATCCATTGCGATTTAAGCGATTTCCTTTAACCCCGAGTTTCCACTGTAAGAGAAAGGACAAGGCTTCACAGTCCAGTTCGGGATGCCCCATGCGAGAGGCGGAAAACCCTCAGCTTGAAATGGCCAAGCAGCCACAAATCAAACGCCGAATCCAAGCCAATATGTCCTTGTTTCATTTTTCATCTGGGAACGTTTCGCGCGAAACGTCCCCAGGGGCGAAGAGCGAGGAGAAACGGATGTTTTCGCAGGCTACCGCTAACTCGAAGTAGTTTTTGTTTCCCCTCAGATCATTTCTATATAATTTACTCTCGATAACTCGAACTATGTTTTGAGCCCTTAAAACGTCAGGAAAAAAACAGTGTACTGGCGTCCGAAACATTGAATTTTGTATTTCCCTTTGACGTGTTGTAGGCATGTAGTTTACTAGTGGAGGCTGATGTATTCTTTATTTAGGCTGTGTTTTTACATTTTGTTCCGATTTATAATCAAGAAGTATCTCTAAATTTTCACTTGACATTTCTACAATTAAATGCGATTAAAATGGTCATTGTGCAGCAAAAACTGTTCTTTTCCTTACTTCCGGCCAGTTTCTTCGAGCTCCCAATAACTCGAACTCCCGATAACTCGAATTGTTTTCGATTTCACTTGAAGGTTCGAGTTATCGGGAGTCGACTGTAGTTCCCCTTTTTGAGCTGGTCGGGTAGATCATCAGATCATCAGATTCTTACAAAAGTGAAAAGAACTTTATTAAACATTTGCTGCACCACTCGTTATTAAAAGACAATTGTTTTAAATGCATTTCTAGCTAATATAAACACCTTAGTTTTCAATTTTCTCAGCGGAATACGGCCCCACCCCTTAACTTAAAAATTTTCAGCCTTACGGGTTCGGATAATGATAATTATATAAGCCGCCTTCACACACTTAATATTGCCCCGTTTTCCCTCTTGAAGGCAGGTTTTTCCGCCTAGATAAGCGATTTCAAGTTTCTTGCAAACCTACAACCTTGGACTGAATAAAATGGAACAGCAAATCTCCATTCCCCCAAATCAAGGAGGAAGCCGCGCGAAGGACAAAACGCGTCATGGCCTTTAGAACAATAGAGAATATATTTTATTAGAATTACTGGGTTGTCCTTTATTTTGGAGATATACTTGAAAAATTCCTTGTTACTTTGTTTCGAATATGCGAAGAAAACTGAAGGAGCTTCAAGGCCGAGATTTAGACCACGGGTAGTAGGGAGTGCGAAAATCGCCTCGCGCGAGGAAAGTGACGTCGCGTCAACTTCTTTTCACACGCACTTGTGTAATTCACTAGCTTTACAATCTTTGAAAAAAAAAACGAAGAAGTAGGCGGATACGCGAAGTCTATTGCGAACCTGCAACTGAACCTTGGACAGAATAAAATGGAACAGTAACCCTTCACCCCCACCTCGCGAAAATAAAGGAGATGAAGCTGAGCGAGGGCTATTAAAAATGCACCATTTCCCTCTCTTTGCCAAGCTATGCTCCTAAGATTACATAATAAACCAAATTGTGTGACACAGAGCTGTGTAAACTGCTGTTTGTAATCCAATATTTTCTTATATCATTTACCGATATTATTTACCGGTAGTCAGCAAGTAAATAAGATCATCGACACTAACCATCATTGCAGTATATCAAGGTAAGTTTTTGCATTGCTTCGTTAGCGTTGTGAAAGATATAGGAAGTAGCCTTAGTTATTTGGCACGTGATGTTAGTGAATCTAGGTGATCAGTACCAGGAGCCGATTACCCCGCTCCTGTCAGCACTGACACTGGCATCATTTCGGGTCGTTTACGGAGGTGGCAATCAACGTCGTCCGCAGTGAAAGTGTTGGACAAGTTAATTTAAGGTTCAGCAGATAAGGCAGGGTAACCTGGCGCAATAAAGAATGACTATGTAATTTTGTATCGTAGGGTTTTCCGAACTGTTGCCCGCACCTCCGTTAGCATAACTACTTTTGCCCTCAGCATTGAGTCACTGCGATCGTGTTTTGCATGCATGCAGCGACCTGTTCCGCCTATTTATCCGAAATCATTCCGGCACCATTTTCAAAGAATGGTGTTTTCATGTTTAACTGTAAATTTCAAACATTGAATCAAATTCCATGTCATGTAGACTTATTTTCTTCAATGTTATTGGGCCTATTTTTGTTAACCGTGTTTTCTGTGCTAACATGCTCATCGGCTCCATCAGGAAACTAACATGCTTATCAGCTCATCAACTCCACAATACCCCTTCTGCTTTGGAACGTGTCCAACTAGTAGCAGTAGTAATTGATTGGTGGATATATATAGCTGATAACCAATTGAAGGCAATTCAGTTTCACCGATTTTGGGACTTCACCACTGTTGTTTCATCGACCTTTGCGCTTGCAAAAAGAACGCCTATTTATTGGAGTGATTTCTTTCCTCCCCTCTACATTTGGGATCCCGGTGAATCATGTTATAATCGGAATTCAGTTTACCAACCGAGATGACTGATGGCGTTAAACTGCAGTTAAAACATTTGTGTCCATTTCCAAATAAAAAAGATATTTCTAGGGCGAACCTGAAAATAATTTTAATTCTTTTATTCGTAGATGCCGGGAGCTAAGAAGGGAATTCCCTTGTGGAGAAAATACTTAACAGTGGAACCCGTAGTGTTTTTCTACTTCTACGGCTTTCTAATGTATCTTCCAGTCTCCGGAATATACATATATCACCGAGTTAGCGATATGAAAGGGTTTCCCTACCAAAACTTCAGCCAGCAGGATGGTGGGTGCGGCGATCACGAGGATTTAGCAACTAATGAATTGTGGAAACTTGAACTGGAGGTAGGTTAAGTGAAAAATGGGAAATGATTAAATTCCACCGTGCGTAACTTGTTTTTTCTTTTTGCTGCATGAGAGATATATTTCACTTACACTGAATCGAAAACATGAAGGACCTAAATTCCCTCGTTGAAGGGGCTGTGATCTAAATAAACTGCTCTAACGAAGATATTTGACCGAATTCAGCAACTAAAGGAAGCACACACTACCAGCTCCACGGTATAAACAGTACCTTACGCATGGGCACGGCCATTTCACCCGAGCGGATGCGGCGGCGATGGACAGCTGTTTCGTCCTCATCACATCCAGGAGCCCATAAAGGACTCATCAGCATGCATAGCCCCAGTGGGCGCTATCTTGCTGAATTTGGCCTTGAAGACATTTACCTTCACAAATTCAGTACGAAGCAATCCTGAAGTCCGAGTTTTCCAATTATAAAAAAGCATGCGCTGCAAAATATCAAACTTCGAAAATTTAAACGACATGAAAGCTTCGGTCAAGTCGCGGTTTGAAGGGCTTCTCTGGCTCCGTTCTTGGTGAATGAGAACTTGCTGTCCGCAGTTTCGATGTAATTGTCTTTGAATGGACATACGAATTAGCTGAATTATGTTTCAATGACTAACTTAAAAGATCTTTGTTATTGTTATTCTAGGTCCAAACGCTTTCCTCGAAAATTTATTTGGCCCAAAATCTTGTTGTGACGATCCCCTCCCTTCTTGTGGTGCCCCTGTGGGGACCCTGGACAGACAAAGGTGGCAAGCGAAAACCTGCCTTGCAGGTAGGCATCTTAGGCGCATGTCTGGACCTCACAGTTCTTTTACTCGTGATGCACCTCAATTTGTCTGTGTACTTTCTCTTCCTGGGCGCGGCTATAAGTGGCTTCTCGGGATTTGCACCGGTAATAATGACTGGCGCAACGTCTTACATCGCTGATGTTTCTAGCGAAGAAGAGAGAACTTTTCGAATAGGTAAGGGTAATTTGAGAGCGATATATTTATGTATAATAATATTGTTTGTCCTTTCAGAAGGTTCAAATACTGCAAGGCAGGAAACTAAAACTAGGAGAGCTATTCCGGAATGGGAACTTGAAAGGAAAGGGGTGATAAAGGGTTAGTCCCGGGGCTAGGGCATTTCAGTAGGTGGCAGCTGCGCCAGAATGATGGAAAAAAATATAAAAGTAAGAAATAAATAAATAAAAAAAGGAGAGGAAACGAGAAGAACATGACACAACGCTGGGGCACCCAATGGATCTGCTCCGCAAAAGATCTGTTCCTCAGGCAATTTTTTGCTGGCTGGGAGATGTGGAAGTAATGATATGCTCCTGGAAGGAAAGTGTTGTAGGCTCTGGCTGTTTGAGGGTATTTGATGAGTAGAATTAGGTGCTATGTGTTCTTTAACCACTGAAGGGGTGAATTGCGCCCTTCGGTCACACCCATTGTCCTACCGAGCCCCCCCCCCCCAAAAAAAAAAAAAAAAAAAATTAAGGTCTGAATTTTGCCCTATGACCACACCTAAACTGGCCAGTTATGTCTGTACATATGTCTGCTGGAAAATTTAACTTCCCAGTAAGTTTGGTTGCAGGTTGTAGGCGCACCTTGCTGGCTCTTAACTCTTCCATCAGTCTTGCTGGGAGTGAGAAACAGATACATTTTTCCCAGCAATCTCCCAAAATACTTAAAATGGTTTCAGGAAGCTTTATTCATGCTTTGTTGTTGTTTTTAGGTCTTTTCCTCAAAATTTCCCATTGGTTGCCCCTGATAACGCGTTTAAACACACTCGAAACTCGAAAATGATCTGCCGTGGCTACTTTGCGCGGTATTTGAAATCACCTCGGCGTTTAGAAATTTCTCCAAAAAAGAGAGGAAAGCATATTGGAGCAATTAAAGCTCATGCTCTATTGTTTTAAAATAAAAACTTTCTTGGCATGCGCATGTTTGCTCTCTTTCAACATGTGCAGTGTATGAATATATATATATCTGCCAGTCTGTAGCTTCCTCGTTTGTAGACTTATTTTAAACGCTAAGGTGTCTTCCTTTCGAAATTGCAGCCGTTCTTTATATGCAGATTTTTCTGGCTGGAGTCATCAGTCAATTGACTAGCGGTCTATGGATAGACAATGTCGGTTTCATCGCGTCAGCCTGGTTTATCTTGGCCTGCTTCCTTCTCGCTGGGATCTGGACCCTGTTTTGCGTCCCTGAAAGTCGCACAACCGCCGACAACACCCCGGTGCGCTTCTTCAGCACTGAAAATATCAAGAGCTTCTTCAACTTTTTCCGGAAACAAAGAGACGCTGGACGAAAGAATCTGTTGCTGTCGATGGTCTGTTCAGGCTTGTCCTTTTTGGTAACAGTTGGAGTAGACGGGGTTATAACTTTGTACATATTGAAGAGTCCCCTATGTTGGAATGCAACCTTAATTGGGTACTTCTTTGCATTTGCTTTATTTCTTCGTGGTTTTGGAAGCGTGGCTGGCGTGAAGTTCTTCGGGCGTTGTTTTAGGGAGTTGACAGTTGCACGATTTGGCATGGTTTCTTTGGCGTTGTCTATGATCATGCTGGCCTTTTCAAATCGGACCTGGTTAGTTTTTGTTGGTGAGTAAGAAATTCTCTTCCATGGTATAAAATATATAAATAATAAATAACGATTTAGATGTAGCTTGTCCACATAGTGGTTCTTCATCTACCGGTACCATTCCTGGTCGAATTGGGAATTGGAAATGTTGGTTTTTTGACAAAGGAGAAAACAGAAGAACCAGGAAAAAATTTCTCAAAGCAATAGAGAGAACCAACAACAAACTCGACCCACATATGGCGTCGACGCCGGGATTTGAACCCGGGCCACAATGATGGGAGAGGTGAGTGCCCTTACCACTGCGCCGCCCCTTGCTGTCATTAGGGGCTTTAAGGTCCAACGACGCGACGGCAACAAGAACGTCGCTTAAAAAGCGAATTTGCGTTCTTTCAGTCTTCATAGCGATTATTCCTATCCACTTACTTTGTCAACGGTAGGCGAACTCTCCTACAGCTGAATTTCAAGATATTTGAGCTCAGAAAGGGAAATAAACTTTCGTCGTTGCTTGTTTACGTTCTCCATAAAACGCGAAATTAGGCATTTTCACGTCGTAGTAGTGCAAAAACGGGAAAGAAATGTAAAAAAAGTGTAATGCACAATGCAGAGTTGTTGTTTTCTCATTAACCCTATTGTTTTTATGATGTTCTCGTTGCTGTCCGCGTCGTTGGATCCTAAAGTCCTTATTGTGCATTCACAGGCTTTGTATTTTGTTCTTTTTTTCAAGCTAGTGCAGCGGGAGTCTTTGGTGCTGTTCCGGATCCTATTTTAGGGGGTGGCATGTCAAGAATAGTTGGAGACAGTGAACAAGGTAATGAATTTATTCAGTTTATTATCCCGTGAACAGACTTATCTTAATTACTAACAGAGTAGAGGGCAAGGTCAGTACGTTTCGAGAGGCCACAGTTTTATATTTATTAGCTTTTAGCTATTTAGTGTTACAGTCACCATATAAAGTATTTACTTACTTACTACTTGTACTAACTTACTAATCAACTAGGCTTACTTACTTTGTCATTTACAACTTTACAACAAAACAACAACAACAACACACAAAAACAACAACAACAACACACAACAACAGAGCCAAGTTTGGTTTGTCACAGTATTGGGTTTTCTATGGATTGAAGTTTACTCGCAGCTACTTACAGTACCTATATCTAACTACTAAGTAACTTACATACTTACTTACTTACTTATAGGCCATAGAAACGACGTCAAAATGTCCCGAAACTCAAGTGGTTTCACTGCAAAGTTTTAAACATTTTCACCTCATTCCGTTGGTTTGTTAGTCTGTAAGAGTAAAGAACATCTCTCGTGGAAAAGTGTTGTTTAGTTATGTTTCAGAACATTGAGGGTTTTTATGCGCCATAACCGATGAAGTTTCTTTCAATTTCGCGTCCGAGAGACAGAGAAAAACAAATTGCGCCATGATCATTTCAATTCCCTACAGTTATCAGTGTTTTAGAACTCATAATCATGATCCCCTTTCTAGCGATGCAAACGTTCCTAAGTAAATGTAGTTGTTCGTTTCCTATCTCTGTCTAAAAATCCTTATAAAAAAAGAGTGTCCGTTAAGTGTTAAATCTGTATAAGTTCACTGCTTCTTCATTCCCCCCTTTAGGTGTCTTGTTTTCTGCTCATGGCGTTGTTAGTGCTATTACCCAACTGGTGGGCGCCTTGTTGTTCAATTCTGTGTACCAGGCGACTCTCAGTTTTTTCCCAGGCTTGGTTTTTATACTTTGCGCGTTGCTGGTGTTAATTCCCTTGCTGCTTCTGAGGTAATATATAGTTTTAAGACTTCGTTTCTTTGTTGTTCCTTAGGCACTGTGCACTATTTTTCGCTTCTTTAGATGGATGTCAGTACTAATTCGAAAGGATAGTTAGCTGACAGTTCCTTTTTTGTACTTTTGACAGTTTCATAGAGCTACCGCCCATTAAAATCAACGACCTGATGGCTGGAGAGAACTACGATTTGAAGGGAAGAAATGTTCATAAAGAAATCGCCAATGAAAATGATATAAAGGCAAACCAGGTTGCTAACACGGTCTTGTAATACGAAGCAGTAGCTAGGATCTGCTAGGGTAAATTAAATATTGTATAAAAATATTATTAGTGCCGCGAGGAATTTAAACTCAGGCCAGCTCTAGATCGTTAGAAGTCATTAAAACCAATCAAAAAACAAGCAAACAAAATAACAAAAATAACAGAGAAAAAAAATGATACATGAGAATATAATAACATGATTTTGGTACTAGTTGTTCTTTTTTTGTTACAGCAGTCTAGTACAATCTACTTTCGCCTGGTAATGTCACCGTCAATAACGAGGTAGCGGTTTCGCTCGGTCAAGGAGACAACTAAGCTGAGCTTTCAGCAAGTCAGCGTGCATTTACAGACTAAATTAAAATTACACTAAATTACACAGTCTTCCGAATTCACTTGACATCCTTCTACTAACCACTGTTCATGAACTTAATTTTAAAAACTCTTTAAATTCAAGTATGCTGCTTATATCATGAGAGACGCTTTCAATGACAGGCGCGGATGTAGGACAAATACTGACCGACTTGCTAAACGAAAGCCGAAGGTGCAAGCTTCTTTGGGGGGGGGGGGGGGGGGTTTGCGTCACCGGGACATTTTTTGGATTTTAACTCCCTGGAGTCGCTTTTACCGGGTTTCTGAGTCATTCGGACAGGATATTGGCCAGTTCCATTCTTCAGAAGATTGTCAAGGAAAAGCTGAATGATGAGCCATCCACCCTCCCACGCAGACATTCTATGTGGAGCATCGTCTCGTGAGAAAGAAGAAAAGGAGCTCTGCGTGGGAGGCTAAAGTAGGCTAGGCATTTTTGGCCCCACTCGCAGTTCAAATGAATCTAGGCAAAGAGGTGAACCGGGATGACCCCGTGGGATGGCATTCCGGGCCAAGTTAAGTAGGGTTGAATTTTGCATGAATTGCCATATGGATAAATTTTTACTAAAACCCTTTCTGACTTGTCGCAAAACAACGGTTTACCGTTCAGCACTTGTGAGCTGTTTGTCTTCTTTTTTGTCGCAACACTGTAAAATGACTCAATGCTCGATGTCAAGAATGCACGGGGCACACAGTGAGAAAGCTGGCCAATCCGGGAGAGTTCGTCACGTGGCAACAGGCTATTACGCAAATGTTGCTAGTCAAAATCAACAAACAACAGTGCAACGTACGGAGGTCGAAATTGAGTAAAAAGTGTTGACAGGCCTTTGGCCACAAAATATAAAAGGACAGCTACAGCGGCGAATTTGACGACTGGCCTGGAGGATCCATTCAAAATTAGGCTTATTTCTAGACCAGCAGAGCTCAACCATTGTCTTGTAGTCGCGTGTTATTCATTAGTCAGTTGTAAGTGACTAAAACTGCTTGCATTGAAAAGCCCTTCGGAGGACCAGTAACAGCTAACTACGTCAGAAAACGAATGAAAGCAAAATGGGTCAACGGAAGAACGGAATACAACACAATAACTTGAAGAAGATAAACGCTGTGGTAATGGGAAAAAACAGAGTTGGAAAAACCGGTAAGCTAAATTTAATCAAAGTGGTCATGGCAAAAAGTGAAGCTGAAATTTATAAGGATCGATCATTATGCACTTGTCATACTTTTTAGTAGAATTTTGCCTTAGTATATTCATGTTAAGGAGTGGATATTAGAAGACTAAGAGGCTTCCGAGAGTTTTTTAATTGAAATAGTGGGTAAACAGTCATTGTATAAATTATTAAGTGGATCGAAACACTTGATGCGTTTTTGCTAGATAAACTGTTTGATAATTACTAGATTATTGTGTTTTTGTTATGATCGCAGTGTAAACACTTACTGGAGGTAATTGTTCTTAGCAGAGAAGTGAAAAAACCGATAAAGAAAACTTGCTAATTATTTGTCAGTTAGACCGCATTTCTCAGACTGATGAGCGTTTCTCTTTTCTTTTTTGCAAAACAAGCTCTGACTGTTCGTCTTCTGACCAGAAGATTCATTGGCGAATACGACAGCTCCCTTGGTAAGATTTAACAATAAAATATTCAGATACTTTGATTGGTTTTAGCTTACACTTGAAAAGCTACCACAGATATGTAACAGACCTGCTGCTGATGTAAGGAAATGCATGGGAATTTTTTATCATTGTCGACATAATGGCATTAGTGCATTTGAAACGGCATACAGCACATACATCTGTGGAGAACACGATATATGCCGATGATGTATTTTATTGTGGTTTCATAACTGAAGAGTGTCAGGAATTCGAGAATAGATCAAGAATAATAGAATGACTTTCAAAATGGATTTATGTTAAGTAAGAAAGTGACCTTATTGAGTTGTGTTGGATTGATCTTTAAAAGAGGGCGCTATGTCTGGATACAAGGGCATTTCTCTCTTTTGAAATCACAGCTGGCGAAAAGATTTACCCAGTGTGTGTCGTCATTAAAATTGAGACATCTGACTCACAATCTCCGCGCGACAAGCTGCATACTTTACGCAGAATATTTTTATGCATTGCGCAAAAACAATGCTCAGTTGCGTTCTCTGAAGATAGATTTCACAACTAAGTTCCTTATGGCCTACAGCACAATTACCAAATTTGGACTCAAAGCTCTCGGCACTTGCCGATTCACCACGTAAATTGACGAGGCTTTGTTTTATGTGTGTGTAACTCCTCATGTACTACTCGATCAGAGAACATTTTACGCACACCTTAAGAACAACCCAATGGCCCTTAAGGGCCATTGGGTTGTTCTTAAGGTGTGCGTAAAATGTTCTCTGATCGAGTAGTACATTCGACTGTTTGAACTGAATGAGCTTCAATACAGAACTCAAGAAGGGACACTTATTATATAGCTTATACTGTTGACATGGTTTATAAGAGACCTGCCACTTTCTTGAGGAGTTACACTCACATAAAACAAAGCCTCGTCAATTTACGTGGTGAATCTTTTTATATCAGGAGAACACGTTCTCTTGCCCTTGAGTATGCAAGATTACATGTACGTCAGATGAACGAATTCATCACCAAGCCTCGCTTGCGGGGGAAATTCTTCACATCTGCAGTTTTTGTGCATGAGACTTTTTTCAACTCTTCTGCCGGGCATTTGGAGAATTCATTTATGTAACACTTCGCAAATTTACATTTTCAAAACGAGACAGAGTTGATGAAGTTTTCTCGTCTTACGTGGACATACATAAAGGACATTCTTGATTCGAACTGCCTAAACTCAATCAGTATACTCCGCTTACTAGACTTGGTCCATTTGCCACATATGCTATACAAAAGCAACGCTCAATTGTGAAAGGGCGCCGTAAAATCGTCCGGGGAGTACAATTCACCTCGCCTCGCCTCTAAAGTGGTAATCGAGAGCTAAGGTTTTTCCACTAGCTGTCCTGAAATGAATCATGTGTCGGTGGGAAAATTCAATTTGAAATAAACTGAAACTACACGAATACTATTCTAGGGCGATCGTAGCCCTAGCTGGTTAAGTTAAAAAATCTCCCTTGTATAATCATCTCTAACGTTTGAGCGCTCTCTTCTGCGGCAATTTTGTTCCACTAGGAGGCTGGGAAGATGAAAAAAAAAGCTTTGTTGATTCTTTTTTTTTCTTTTTGTCACTTAACTTCTGTTGTGAAGCCAGCCGGTTATTCCAGGACATACTCCTACTGTTTCACCCGGCAATGCTACGGTTAATAGCTCTTTCGGTACTTATTTCTTGTTCTTTAATTCCTTTATAGAGGCTGGTGGACATCGGGTGGAATTAATACTGATAGCGTGTCTAAGTAGCGTTTTCATACGTTCCAAAACGTTTCTTTTCAGAATCGATATACAGACATTTTTTTGAACTGGAAGGAGAACACATTTTAGTCGATATCATGGACACTGCTGGCAAGGTAACGAAATCAAGACACTATCAAGGTGGACTCTAAAAGACAATTAATTTTTCCATGCGGGCTTCAGTTCTTTTAAATTTTCCTTCCCCCCAGCCCTCGGAATAGTTTTCAGTTGACTGGGCCGGGTTTCAAAAGCTAGGTTAAGATAACCCAGAGTTAGGGCGAGATTTCATTTAGACTGCTGAAGAAAGCTTAAAAAGCAAATTCCGTTAAATTCTTCTTGTCTACAATTTGATTATTGTCATTATTTGATACTCTTAAAAGAAAAGAGAAAATTAACTGAGAAAGAGCTTTTGAACAAAAGAAAAAGAGACCCGGATTAAAATTTAACCCAGGGTTAACACTAATCGGCCTTTGAACTGAACAATGGGCCTTGTTCTGGCGCGCGGCCAAACAGTATAAGCATTTCTTTGTACAATTATGTTGATGTCTAGCCCACAAAGCATAGCATATTCCAATCGATCAGTATATTGTCTATTAGGATCCAGATCACTATATAACTTTCTAACCTTTCCCCGAAATGAATAAAAGTCATTTTCTTTGAAATAATTTTCTTTGTCCCCACATTTCTTTTAAGAAAGCCAAATGCTTTGACTGGGTCTCAAAGATCCGTATGGCATGAATGTTGGGGATTTATCTTAAGTGTCAGAGGTTTCTTTCTTACAATTATTTCCTGATGGTTCGCGATAAGCCGCGAGCGTGAGCAGCGAGCCGCGCGGACAGAGAGGCGCGAGGCGCCGAGAAAACCGTGAGCACCGTTTTTTTCATCCCAAGTAAGTTAAGAACGAACTTCTGGTGAAAGGGTATCGGTATAAAATTATCCAACTAAATTCGAATTCTTATCATTTCTTTTGACAGAACACAGAGGAAAAGCTAGCTCAGTGTTCCTCTTTCGGAAACCTTTTTCTCCTGCTTTTTTCCATCACCGATAGATCATCTTTCGAGGAGATCGAAAGACTTGGACGGTTTATCAGAGAAACAAAAACCCACGGAGAATACAGCATCGTGGTAGTCGGAACAAAACTAGACTTACGTGATTACCGAGCGGTTTCCGAAGATGAGGGTCACGTGGTTGCAAATAAACTCGAAGGAACTTACTTTGAGACTTCCAGCGCGGATAGCTACGAAGGCATTGAAAGGCTTTTTAGTTATTCAATAAAATCTCATTTAAAGTCAAGGTTCTTTGACCCGGAGAGGAACAGAAGAGTAATGGGACTGAAGAAACTAAGAGATGGCCTCCTTTTGCGGACTAAGTCATTGTACAGAAGTCGAGGCATGACATTCTAAGACCAAACTGTTTCTGAACTTGTAGATACTAGAAATTTTATGGTCTATTCAATATCCTGAACAAATTTATTTATGTCACATGTATATAAGCTGTGCTTACAACTGCCTTTTTAAGGCTTGCTACTGATGTATAAACGCATATTCCTGGGTGTGCAGAGTCTTCGACCAAACGGGGAAATTTCCGTTGAGAAAAAAATTATGTTCTATGCTGTATATAGGAGAGAATAAAGGTAGTCATCATAGACGTTTTTTACTCTACAGTGTTGGCGTGTTATATGTGCTTTCCAACCATAACAAACAACTGAAAAAAATGAATTGTAAATTGTTTAGAACACATTTGAATTTAAACATTAAACATAAGGTACTGCCAGAATTTTTGTGTTGGTAGTGTGCGGGTTTCTTTGTTGTTGTTGCTTGGATTATCAGCTGTAGCTGACCGATAGGTCTTCCTAATTATAAACGCCTCTTGTTGTCCAACCACGCCTGTTGTCAATTCATTTTTTTGCTAAAAAGAGCACGAAATGTCCACTCTATAACACACCCGTATAACCAGAGACTAAAAGAGGCTGTGTCACGTGACAATAGCCTTAGAAAACAGCTGACATTTCGCGATGCCACCAATGGTTTCCTTGCGAAATGACATCTGAGGAACAAGCGCAGAAATTCTTGTCACTGATTGGTTGAAAATTTGCTTCATCCAATCGGTATGAGGCACAACCCAAATGTGGGTAGTGACGCGCCTTCAGCAGGGAATTTTGAATTCGTTCCTCAGACGTCATTTTGCGGCGAGACCAGTGGTGACCTCGCGAAATGTCGGCTGTTTTGTCAAGCTGTCCAGTTCATTTCGTTAATATCGCCAATTATTCTTCGTTACGCGCTATGGAACTGAACGTAAACGAAGAAATTATCTGTAAACAACAAAATCACAGCCCGGCTTCTTCTCCAACAAATATCCTTCCCAACACTGAAAAATTAACTTTCAAAGTCTGTCAGGCTAGCAAGTTAATTTTCAAAAACGCACAATTTCAATGTCTTTTAATCTATTTCAATTTTTTAATTTTCGGTGTTATTAATGCCTTCTTTTAATGTTTTAAGCGATTATTTTTATGTTTCACTTAATTTGGTGGCATTTCCTACTGTTAGAATTTTGATCAAATTCAGCTTGATACATCTCCTTTTATGTTTGTGACAGTTAATTCCTAAAAAATATACAACTGCTTTATTGGGGCGGTCAGCTAGTTTCTGGTTCATTTCTCTGCGTTTTAAAAACTTGCCGTTGATGTCACTGAATTTCTGTATTTCCTTCTTTCCTCAGATAGATCCTCATGACTGGATGATATTTTCCTCAAAGGTTCAGCTATCTTTTCCCTTTCTTCACTAAAACTAAACGTTTTTGTTCTCAATGGTTCTGGCGTCTCACCTCCATCTGAAACTTCATGGTCAACAGATTTCGTCCGCGTTGATTTTAATGTATCTCGTTCAGATGGTTGCTCATTTCCACTAGATTTCTTCCGGAATGACTTGGCTGTTTCCACGAGGCCATCCTTGACCCTTGATAACGGGGACCCTTTATTCTTATCAAGGCACCGCCTCAAAGCAGCCAAGAGTAGCTCTTGCGTCTCAACATATCCCTCAGAGTTAGATATTTGATAAAATTCACAATTCAAATTTTTTGCCAAGAGCTTCCCCTCTTGCTCTTCAACTTCTCTCAAGTGTGTGAGGTCGCTTTTTGTCCCTACGATAATGACTGTAGCCATAGAGTTCAGGGACTTGAAACGTAAAATATAGCGTGTTAAAAGGGATGCTTCCTCAAACGAGGTGCGATCTGTCGTTGAGTACAACACAAAGAAGAGTTCGGCAAAAGCAATGCACGATTGCATTTTCTCCATTGAATTCTATTGAAACAAAAATTTAGGAAGGAACAAGTTAGGGAAAAGGCACAAAAACGGCAAGACTACGTCATAAGCATTAACGTTAGGGTACCGAGTTGCCTCTAGTCTTTTTTTTTTTTTCAAAACAAGGCTAAATGTGAAGTCTGCGAAAAAGGCCTCGATGTAGCCTGTTCCAGGCTCCGAGGTAGTCTGGTCGGCGAAATTGCCGAGGAAGCGCGCTTACCGTTTTTCGCGTGCCGTTTCACGTACGCTTCATCCCTACTATCTAAGAGCCTTGAACAGGCTAATCTTTGATGGGTGGTAGGATTTAACGGCTAACGGTAAATATTCTGCCTTTCATATGGCAAACAGTTGATATTTCTTGATTTTGTTTAACAAAAAAATTGGATAAATATACGAAAATAGAAAACGTTTTCCGTCTTTGCATAGCCTGATATAAACACGAGAGGGGTTGGGAGAATTCGAGAGAGTTATGCAAACCCCAGTCGAAGTCGAGGGTTTGCATAACTGTCGAGAATTCTCCCAACGCCTCGAGTCTTTATATCAGGCCATGCAAACACGGAAAACGTTTTCTATTACTTTTATAAGATAACTTTCCCGCGAAAAAAACGCAGAACTCTTTGTATGGCACTGATTAAAAGAGAAATTCTTACCAGTCGCAAAATCTTGCCCACGAAGTCTTAAACGCGTAATCAGTTCTTGTTTTGCAAAAAGATGCTTTGCAAAATACGGATTTTTCTCGCTTAAGCGAAGAAAAATTGACAAACCTTCTTTGTAACGATTTTCTAAGTTTCAGCCGACGAGGGAATGGGTAAATAAAGTAAACTTGTCGAGTTTTGAACTCGAAAATTTTTTCAAATTCGTGCTCGCTTGATTAGCGCGCGAAAAGCCAAACAACTTGACGCCACAACCATGTTTACATACTCTCATGCAAACGTTCCTCTCGGCCGATCAGAACGCGCGTACTATCTTAGTTATTTTATAATATAAATTGGAAATTGAAAGTGAATGGGAGGAGTGGAAAAGCTCTGCCAAGAACAGTGTGAATAAATTTCACTGTTGAAAAACGTATTTAGGGTTGTAGGTTTTTGACCGTTCCGAAGAGAATCAAATCTATGACAAGATGGATCCGTTAGTCACAAGACCCATCAAAGCCTATTAACAAGCGAGACCCTCCTAATATAAAAAAAAGTTTATAAAAGATCTAACTTTTGACATAAAAGGGCTGCACTGCCATAAGCCCACCTGAAAGTGAGGGTTTTGAAACTCGGATAAATGACCTCCGGTCTTAACCCTCGGACGTGCACGCAAATTCATACCCCCACCGTGGTACAGGGGGGTGGGAGGGGGGGGCGGTGAATGGAATCACTCCCCGGAGTTTTTGATATGTTGCCGTATTTTGAAACGATTTTACCTTTATGTGGAAAGCCTTTGATCTTCTTAACAAGATGAGGTATATTTTATGGGTGGTGGCGCTGCTGGAGGCCTGTGACGTCACCATCTTGGAGTTTTACCAAGAATTAGAAATCAGGCTAAAACCGCGAGAAATAGTAATTTTTTGAGCTTTGCATGAAAAATAACACATAAGCTCTTTGCATGATTTTAGCCACAAGATTTACTTTTATTGTTGAAAGAAGATGAAAAAACATGTATTTTCACCCAAAAATGGCTTGACCACCTGTTACTTATGACGTCATACCTCGTAACCATAGCAACTGACTATCACTGAACTTGCCTCAAACTTTGCGGGCGGGATGAACGAACAGCTACTGAAAACGTCAGGTGCTGATGCTTTATCCTCTAGGAAAAAACTCAGAAAAACCTTAAGGGGAGTTGACATCCACCCCCCCCCCCCGTACGTCCGAGGGTTAACTGAGCAATCGGCTCCTGCTGAAATATAAAAGTTATAACACTCTTGTTTTACTTTTTCCTTTGAAGCGGCCACTCCTTATGTCAGGATTGTAAGAGCTAAGCATGACATGCTTTTTCTGCAAAGTCTTTGTAAGCAAAGCGACAACAACACATTGAGTATAAACAGAAAAAAAAGACAGAAATTGGAGTTTTAAACTTAAAACTCACCTTTCCAGCAGTATCCATGACTTCCAAGGATATGGACTGACCATCAATAATCAGGTAATGTCGATAAGTTGATTCTGTTGGATCAGTGTGAAAAATCATAAGTTTTGCGTTAATCAACATTCTTTTGGAGAACAGAACAACAGCTTCAGTCAAAGGCAGGAGATTCTCTCTTGCAGGAAATAATGGGCTCCTAAAAAAGGAGAAAGTCGAACTCCCCGGTCTCCTTAGCATAAAAAATGTGAAAAGGAGACTTTAAACCAAATCTCGAATTTCACCATAATATTGTTGTCACATGAAAAATTGGTGTTAGGAAAATCAGGTCGGAATCGCTTCTGTCTGAGACCCGACCCCCGAGACCACTTGCTAGTAGGCTAACCCTGAGAGGCCATAGTGGTAAAAATCTTAATCATGGAGGGGAACAACCCTTCCCATTTCACTGTCACATCCACTTCTTGCAACTTCACCGCTCATTGCCGCAGCGCGAAGCCTTCAATAGGATTCAATGAAACCCCCAGCTACTGTTCATCACTGGAAAATGCAACCACAAGCGATGTTCAGAAAAAATAATATTCCTTCTACTTCCGAGAAAAGAGCAACGATAGGAAATAAAATGAATCCAATCAGATTGCAAAGAACGATAGCATTACCGAAGCCAGGTGGAAACTAGTACCTGACTTTTCAAAGATAATTTTCAAAGTGACTCAGTGTGAGACCTGGAACGCCGTAGCCTGCGAAAATAGCCGTTTCTCTTCGCTCCTCGCTGCTGGGGACATTTCGCCGGGTGGCAAACGTCCCTAGCGGCCAGGAACGAGGAGACTAGACGGCTGATTTCGCAGGCTACCAGAACGCTTGAAAGATAATTATTTTATAAAGCTCACCTAATGTGCTATCATACTCTCCAATGTAACGTCTGGTCAAAAATCGAACAGTCAGAGCTGTAGGGGGTAAATTAGTTCAATTAATACATTGAACACTTCAGTTATCAGTGCAGCTTATCGCAGAGGTGTCATAATTGATTAAAACAACAATAGAGAACACATTTATTAGTAAATCATATTTAAAGCTTATTTTGCGCAAAAACTAAAAACAGGCACTAAACTAGCTAGCAGAAAAAGTTGAATTGTTGACTTTTTATGATGCAGTTAAAAATGCAGCGATGTCGAAACAACTGTCCATTTTCAATAGAAACTCTCTGGGGGAGCGTAAAATGGCTCAATAGATTTGATTTATTAAGAGAGATTATCGATGATTTGTGGTTGCTCATTGAGTAGAAATCATAAACACTGAATAATTCTCTAAAGAAGCAAGAAAGAAACGTGACGGCGGCGGTGCCTTTAGAACTTCAAACTGACTGAATTACTTTGAGAAAAAGCGCGAGGTGGTGTCTGAATTGTTGTGAAACCAAAAGAGAAGAAGAAAGAAAAACAAAAGCTACAAATTGAACGACGGTGTTTATGAAGTAATTACATTTTTAAGAAACTTTCCTCAGGTGGTAGCGTGAAAGAAAAAAAAAAATAAAGCAGAGCATGGAAACCTGTAGAGAGTGATGCTATATGCAGAATATAGAGTTCACAAATTTTACATCTCGGTTTGCGGTTATGTATGAGGGCCCGTGACTAACCTATAATCAATATACTTATGGTGCACAATTTTTCGTTGGGATATAATAAGCATAACCAATTTAAAAAGGAGCTGGGAACAAAGTGTCTTAAACTGCAACAGCAGGAATTTGTGACCAACAGGGAACCAACAAAATGTAACTAAACCTGGAATATGGCCAGATTTTAGTTCCTAGTTTCATGATCATGAATCGTAACACCGAAATAATGACATAAAGACAAATAATTTAACGAAACAGCTTTCTAAATTCAGACACGTACCTTTGGTTCAAAAATGTGGCAAAGGAGGAATAAATCTCTCACACTAAATTACGTTTTTCACCCTGCAGTTACTCTTGTGTAAACCAACCATGTCATTTATGGTCCAGCGTGAGGGAAATCTTACGAATGATCTTGTTCAATAAAAAAACTTGTATTGTTCAGATTAGTAACTGCCGGTATGCGGCTTTAACAGCGCTATCCGAACTTTGAGTTACATTAATTTTTCTTCAGTGACTGCCGATACACGCCGCAGCATTCACGATTCCTACCTGACTTTCCAACGCCGTCTTTTCCAAGGATAACTGCACGAACGTTCTTAAGCGTGCTAAGGTGAACATTTCCAGCTCCACCACGTCGTCTTCCCATTGTAGAACAAACAACCAGTAGTTTACCTCAAAACGTTATCTCTTACGTATAAGAAAAACAACCGCTTTCTTAAAAGTGTGTGAAATTCCTTGATTATGTTTACAGACCCGCCGGCTGCCCAGTTATTGTTATGAAAGGCGTCTTGATCTCAGGGGGTTTGGTTGGACGGTGGTTTATTGTTATGAACTAATGAAATAACCGACTGGAACATCTAGAAGATCCGGCTTTCTTGATCAACTCGCTTGCACACTACCCAAGGCAAGACTACATTGAACTGCACGCGATCCTTGGAGTATAAGGCTGATATAGATACTTCTAATGATCCTAGTCATTTCCCCCAACAAGACATTTTCCACAGCGAAAAAATAAAGCTGGACTGATCTTGTAATAAAGAAAACTTGGTGTTATTTTGTCAACTTCATCAATCATCATTCCTTGACTGTCATATCGTATTATTTTCAACCTTCGTCACCCTTCGATCATTTTTAATTTCATGATCAATTAATTAGCGGATAACAATTATTAACGCCATCAAATAAGAACAATTGCTGTTTTCTGGATGCGAACAACAATTAAGAATGTTTGTTACGTGTCATTTGCTTAATTCTTAAAACTGAAACACATTGCAAGGTAAAATTTGGCTTGATCGCTATTGTATAAAAAATATAGATCGCTTGGATTTTTCTCCAACAGTAAAAAGGAAGATCCAAAAAAGGATTATTTGCTCTAACTACGTCACACATGTCCAATACTCTCGACCAGATTCCAGTGGACAAAACCTGGAGTCCGACGGAGTCTAGTCGAAAAATGAAACCGGAAGTTCAGTAGAGTCCACTTGAAGTTTAGTCATGAGATGAAACCGGAAGTGTAAACAATACTTAGAAGAGGGTTGGAGAGCCGTCCGATGGAGTCCATCGGATACATTGGAAACACATCGATTCCGATGGAGTCTCATGAAGTCTAGTCGTGGCATGAGTCAAAACAAGCACACTGCACGTGTAAAATAACTCGTTCTTTAAGCCCTAAGTCGAGAATGGCAAGCCTAACAGGCAACAGAACTCGTTCTTAAAGCCATGAGTCGAAACAAGCATGGACGTCGGTACACATAAGTCGTTCTTAAAGCGATGAGTCAAAACAAGCACGCTACACAAAAAACATAACTCGTTCCAGGTTCTTCTTGTAATTCTTGATAACAAAATGGCGCTCTCTATTTAAAAGATTAAAAGGGTTATGTACGCTAACTGTTCTTTAAATTTTAATTTGCAGTAAAAACCACCTGACAAAAATACCGTGGTGAGTCCCAAAAATAAGGATTTGATCTGAAATATCCACTCAGAATTTGGATGGATTTTCTCGCAAACTGTCACAAAACTGATTCTTAATCATCTTACTGTTTCTGATGAAACAAACTTGCACTGCAGTAGCACTTTACACTGAAGTGCTGAAAAATCAGAACTATCAAGTTGAATTTTGCAATCAACCCCGATAACTCGAACCCTCGCTAACTCGAACTGTTTTTCAGAGTTCCAGTTACCGGAGTATTTTGCGTTTGCCGTTTGTCCGTCGCCGAAGATTGCGTGATTTTGCGTGGCTGCGAGGCTGTGCAGGGGCGGCCGCCGAACCGGTATGCACATTGTAGCAGGAAATCGTGGATAGTAAAAATTCATGGCAGGATTATTATAATTTGAGCAGTAATTTAGTCGGTAAGTTCACTTTAACTTTAAGTTCTGATGCTTTGTGTCGATCAGAATAATAAGGAACTTGCCAAAATATTGAAAAACATTGACACAGAGTTAAATGTAAGTGAGCGTAACCTTCAGGCGACGTTAGTCCGCAGCTGAGGCATACCTGCCAACTCTCCCGGTTTTCCCGGGAGTCTCCAAGTTTTTCATCAAATCTCCCAATCTCCCGGTTAGAGCACCAAATCTGCCGGATAAAATGGACTTTTGAGCATTTCTGTGCTTTAGTTTGAAATTTAGTCCATTTTTTCACAAAATTCGAACTTTTTAAATTCATTGTACAGTTTCTGGGACATTTTTGCACATGTTTAGTCAATGACAAAGATGAGTTCGTCATTACAATGATGAAAGCGCATTTTGATCCCATGTACGTCATGTGAGACGTCATATAATGTCCTAAGGCAATTTTGTTGGCGCGGGGGGGGGGGAGTGGGGGTGTTGGTGCTGTTGACATTCGGGGGTTGGGGGGGGGGGGGGGTGTAGTGCAAAATGGAGAGTCTCCAGACTTAAGATCTCCGGAGGTTGGCAGGTATGCTGAGGTGACATGACTTTGATTCCGGGGAGCGGGGTTACTCGACCAATATTTAGGTGAGGATTTGAAACCCTGACCCTGTTTAGGACAAAAAATTCCTAACATACATACCCTGTTTTGGACATCACCGTCAATCTTCTTACCCTGTTCCTGTTCTTACCCTGTTCGCTTTGATTCCTTAAGTTTTTTGGCATGTGCAGCAGGTTTCGATTGTGAGTAATTTACCAGCTTTTGCCCATACGAGCAAATATGCTGTTGAAAAATTACAATCCTATTCAAGAGTTGACTGCGAAAAACCCGTTGTTCCAAACGTCAACCGAAGTGAATACTTTGAACTGGGTCACTCAGATAAGTTTTATCACGCACGTGCAGTGCGTGATTTGTCAACATTCATGACTAAATCCTATGAAACCTGTCCTTTTTATATTAAGGTGACTAACTCCAGCATACTCCTGCAAACTTCACTCGCAGTTCTGTTTTCGGAGAGCGTTAAATCAAAAGTGTTGCAAAGACTCACGCAACACTCACACGCGTAAATGAAAGTGCGTGACATGTCACCTTACACCACCATATCCTGGTGATATCTCAGGAAGCAAACGTTTCATTGTACAAAGTTTGTTTTAACTTATTTAAAAATGAGTGCAAAAGGGTGAACCTCGATCCGGTCACCTCTTTACGGTTCCAGCTGTTTTGAGTTTCGCATGGATTTTTTATCGTTTCAAACATCTTTTGCGTTATCCTAGCACCAGAGCTTCGTTCTCAAAATACCTAGGATAAAATAAACCCTGCTCACGTTTTGATTTAAAGCTCCGAGTTTGGCACCTCGCTCTCGCAGCGTTGCCACAAACTATCAATAATAATCATAATTAAAAAAAATAAAAACATTGGTACCCAGGGTATTTTTGGCGTCGACACGGCCATTTTGTTTAATTTGTGCAAGATATATAACTCGCTTAGTTCTAAACACATGTATAAACAGGTAGCTATCCTTTTTATCAGCAACTAATGTTCAAATCGTGTCAAAGAGGTTAGTTGTAAGAAAACCAAATACATCTACGAGAATAAAGATTTTAACATTATATCCCGAAAAATGAGATCCTTCAGAGCTAATGTATTAACAAGTTTGAAGTACATTGATTTGAAAAGCAAATAGATTTTTTGAAACTTGCATCCAGGTCAACAATCAGTGTTCTGCATCAGTCAACATCTTCCCTGACAACTGTGGTGCATTTGTGCATATCTTCATTCCTGGGTGGGGGGAGGGGACTGACATTTGCTACCCAGGACTACCCCCATTCCACTGACGGGCTCTTGGTTTCCGACTCGAAATCCAAACATGATGCAGGATTTTATGGGAAAGTCCTAGCAGTTCGTCCCAGATTGGCTTGTCTGTCAGGGAGGGGAAAAACTTGTTGAGATTTTGAGTTGTATGTTTTCTAGACCGTGACTCACTGCATTTCTTCTTTTGCTTATCAATCCACAACGCGAGTTATCACTAAACATACTAAAAAAACTACTACAGTCTTAACGAGGGTTTGTTGGGGCGTAGTGCTCTCTACCCTCGTTTGATTTGGCTGTTGAAGTGTACCCACCATCGGGAAATTATGCTATCCAAGTAAAGAGAAAGCTAGCCAGTCCCAGGCGGTTAGATAGTAGAGCGCGGGAGAAAAATTCAGGAAGAATTTCGTTCCCCCTACCCCTTTTCCCGGTGTGCAATTTATCTGAACGTCTGGAACAGGCTTAAAGATAGCTAATGCCCGGGTCCTCGTCCGGGGGAATGTGCGCAGCTGGAATTAACCGTTGAATGGTTTTCTGCCTACCTCTAGAAGTAAAGTCATTAGCATGTCCGATTTGTACTTCTCACTAAAAATACGGAATCAGCTAAGCACGTTTGGCTATTCCCTGCTAGCAGAGGTCTCTCACGACGAGGCAGACCTCTGCTAGCAGGGAAGTTTGGCTACCGAGTTAATTCTAATATTCACTTGACACATGTTTTTGTATTTACAGTTTTTTTGTGGTAGTATTTTGAATATACTTTAAATGGTTCCAACTAGACAGCTAGTACAGTACACGACTTTCTTCTTGTGTACATTCCTTTGAAGCCTTCTTTCATTCTCGACAAAGGTCCTGATTTGTCCTTATCGCCATTTTCCTGCTCCACTTTGTTGTCCAAATCAACGCCTCTCTTGTTTAAACACAGTCGTAAAGAGTCGAACAACAGGGAATTCGTCTCGGTGAAACCTTCGGAAATAGATATCTCGCAGAATACAGACCCCAGTTCCTTTGCAAGCCCTAGTCCTTCAGTCTCCCGGATTTTCCTGTGGCGTTCTTGGTCTGTCTTCGTTGCTACCAGAATGAGGGTGCTGTTATTGTTTTTTACCTTTTTAAAGTAACGCCCCAAACGCCTTGCTTCCATGAATGAAAAGCAATCAGTTATCGAGTACAGGATGAAGAACAGTTCTCCGAATGAGGCCAGTTTCACCAACTTTTCCTCTGTGTTCTATAGGAAGGAATGAAAAAGTACATCACATTCGGCCATAGTAGTTGACTGTATGAATTGACTGAAAATCAAATTGATCGGTTAGATATCGAATGTATGGGAAAGGTGCTTGGCTAGAAATAACCAAGGGCAAGTTATCCGCTCAAGCAGAAATGGAATGTATTGCTCACAGGTAAAACATGGTCAACATACCTCTCCCGCGGTATCCATTATATCAAGGGCCACGTACTGCCCATCTAGGGTCATGTGATGTCGATACGTCATTTCTGTAAAGAACAACTTGATTTGAGCAAAACGAAAGTGATCGAAAGCATGTGAAAAACATATCATGATGCATACCATCCATTTGCCTTCTTGAGGAAAATTATTATTTGAATATTAAAGGGTCTTTCGAAGCCGCACTCTCCAAAAAGGAATATTTATGGGTCCAGAGTAAAAGCCACTTACCTAGATTTTTGTCATATTCCCAAATGAAACGTCTTGTTAGAAATCTCACAGTTAGAGCTACAACGGAAAAAGATCTCTCTTAAGTATGAGCTAGCTCCAGAGGTCCCTTTTACAAATAGTAACAGTGTTACATTAATCCCGTGATTTGTAGTAAAGGCTTCGCCGCCCAATTTTAACGTGCTGTTTTAGGGACGAAAATTGCACCCAAGGTTTCCAACGAATGGCCAAAAATGTTTGTTGAAAACAAGACTGTCTTATGACTATATAAGTGGGTACTGCTTTGTTTTGGTAGAATATTGCAGTAATAAAGAAAGTCTTGAAGAAAGAAAGACGGGACTTGAACCATGATCGCTTGCTTTGAGCGAAATAGCGACCAGAAGGCGCTTCAAACACGTTATTAACCCGCTCTTTCTAAAGTGTGGAGACTATTTTACTAAAGGCGTTACTCGATGAAATTCTACAGTAACATGAATTCAAGGATAGATTAATATACCAGGACTATAACGAACGTAATTTGACTGGAAAAGGTGAACTTGAACTCATTTGAAGACCATATGGCTGACACAGCCGATAAATCTCGTTTGCGAAGTGCGAGGCAATACATAATGTTCTCTTGTAGGTGATTACATTCCTTAATATTTTGAGGCTTATGTCCTTACACGGACAATAAAATAATGACTACAACTTCCCTAGAAAAGGGCAAGCAACAAGAAGCTATTGCAGTGGAACCCCTCCTTATGGAGATCTCCATAATTAGGACCCCTCCCTATCACTGAGAGATCTCGACTTGGTCCTAAAGATACCGGCAAACTTCATATAATCCATATCTCTGAGTATACACCTGTCTATTACGGACTTTTCTCTTGGTTCTAAAGACACCAAACCTCATACAACCCCTACCACTATAATAAAGAAACCTCTGTAATGAGGACACTTGGCTTGAGCTTGTTCCCTTGGTTTCCTTGTTAAGGAGTTTCGACTATACATAGCCCAGTGTCATTCTAGAACTCACTTGACTTCGTAGAAAGCTCGTTCTAACCAATCTCAACGCGCGGATGCACTTGAACAAAAGACGCATATAGGACAATCCTGTTCCTAGTAACTCATGATCATCTCGTATTATAATGCTCAAATATTCCAAATAATGAAAACTCTCGAGTACGTGATGCAGGATGACTATTACTTTCATCGATCACGTTTTTGAACTTGAATGTTTTTGGATGTTTTTAATGTTTGTTTGAAGTAAGGTAAATCACATGTTTTGCATACAACACAAAATACGACGAAACATTTGAAGAGATGTCTACAGGGTATGGAGGACTTTTTGTAACACGTTTGCAAACCCGACACAATTTAAGTCTTCTAAGTGCTTGGCTGCTAAATGTTAGAGAGCTCTTCAGACGAGAATTCTAGATAGTGTAGCTATGATGCTTAAAAAAGATATCTTTTAACAATCACAGATGGCGCAGTGTGAAACTATATCTATATTATTAGAGCCAGGGTAAATTGAATGATTCATATGCTGGAAATATTTAGAACTAAGCTTTAAAAAAGAATCAGGCCTTATTTAAAAATTCTTATGGGAAACGTCGTTGTTTGATGTTATTATTAGTTTGCAAAAAGTCATTCAGGGAATTGAAGCACAGATTTTTTTTACCACTAGCGGTGTTGCTACCGATAGGTCTAGACTAATCACAGTACCTGTCTAATCTAAACCATTGCGTGCCCCTCGGCAGGGTACCTTAAACTGTATTTTCCTTTTTGACTACGAATTTCGGCATCGGAAATACCCATATAGGTAGATAAAGAACCACATTAACCTCAGGTTAAAATTCTGGGTACGTATTTCCTAGATTCAAGTCACCGAGTAAGTCGGAATGATATCAGAAGCCAAGAAAGAGATATTTGTTGTGATAAAAAGTAATTGATACTATTTTGAAGTGTATTGATGCATTTTTGCAGCTATCTTTCCCTGAATTCTTTAGTTAGATCCTTTCCATTAATTTTCATGTTGTTTACACGTTTTGCTTGTTTGTTTGTTACAATCTTATTTAGTTATTTAGCTGGTTATTGCTAGATCATGCACAACGAACTAAAAAAAGTTCTCAAAGTTTGCGCCCAAATAGGGTTTTCATCTGTAGGGCCTTCTGATAAATGAAAGTTTTTATGCGCTTTGTGATGGCCAATATTATTGTATCTTTTCAAGTGGACACAGTCATATCCGAAGATGAAAGTTGTTAATTGATAAGTGATTTCAAGCGGCTAGTTCTTAGTGGATGAGTGTCTAGTCTGAGACCTTATATTATAACTTTCTTTTACTGATTTTCCGCAAGTTTTAAGTAAAAAATGCTACCTCAAGCTACAGTGTTACATTTTATTGCACAAGAAAGACAAAACGTCTGTGTACTCGGTACTTTAAAAGGAAGACTAACTTTTATGGTTGTCCAGCTCTGTCTTATCAGAAAAAAAAATCAGCATGTGAAGTTACGAGTGGCTTTTGTGGTGGATTAATTTCTAGTTCGCGACAAGATGCCGCACTGATAACAACCTAAAATATCAGGAAGTATATCTGGCGACTGTGTTTCCTTTCGACATCCTTTTCAGCGCAGCCGACAGTTGGTTGGTCCTCAATGTCCGCCGTTCCATTTTAACTGTATAGATACCCAGTGTGGCTTCCGTTTTGGAATAAATTCAGCTCATTAGTCTTTAGCACAGCAGATGCTATTCTATGCACTACATATTAATTTACACGATACGTTTAACATGATGACATGATGTTTTTCAGTCCTATTTTATGTCTGACGCATTCCACTGATTGCTTATTTTACTTTATTGATCATGGTCAGTTTTGGCACTGAGGTGGAGTCGCCAAGTTGGTATATTTCAAACTTTGTCTTTAACGATACGATATTTGGTTGAAAATCCAGACTAGAACTCTCGTGGTTAAGAATAGTTTATCTCTGGTGCCTCAGTTTCCTATAGTGATTAAAAAAAAATCTCTTAATTTGAACATAACTAATGGAACCTTGTTTTTAAAAATGCAATCCGTCTTCCAGAAGGAGCTAACTAGGATTTTTTTTAAAACTGTTTTCTTTTTTCATTCAGCCCTCAGCATTGCAGGAAAAACCAAAAGTAAATTAAAGTCAAACACAACAAGGACAAATGGATATCTATCGTAGAAATATTCCTTATTTTTGTTCGATTGTAAACTGCATGTTCCCTGTCAAGCTGTGCAAACGTCTTCGGTTGCAAAAGTATCTTTACGTTACGTTTGGATGATCTAATTTGAGTCTGTATTTAGGTCAAGATGTAGGATTGCTTTTGAGTCACAAAGAAGATCATTGTTCAGTTCGTAGTTTATTAAGGCGGGATGATTAATTGCGACTTTACGATCAATCTACCCTAATTTTTCTCTGTCTAGGGAAATCGAATCAACTTGAAAGTGTCTTTTTTTCCAACATGCGTGTACTGCGTTTTGTGTTGCGCGCAAGAGCAGTGACCAAACTAATCTTTTGAAAAACCAGCAGTGGTAACAGTGGAACATTTCAAAGCGCTAATGTATAGATCAACCCACCTGATTTGCCCACACCATCCAGTCCTAAGACCACAGCATGCACATTAATAATGTTCGTTTGATGTCCCTGGTGATGATTCGTGGATGCTCGTTTTCGCCTCATGATATAATAGAGGTAAACCGCACTGAAACATAAAAAGATAAGACACACGTAACTAAAAAAATTTTTAAATTGATGTTTGATTGCCAAGACACTCACTTTAGTTACGTGCAACGTTGTTAATGATGATCCTGGTTGCTATTATTATTGGTCACGTTTCTGGGAAGTAACCAGTGACTGAAATGCAATAGCAATACAGCACCCCACAGTTATAAACATAGTTTAGACACGTGACTTTTCGGCTCTGTCGTATGCCACAAATAGCTGCTACATGCAAACAGCACAGTGGATGTTGGCCAAATAACAGAGCGGCTGGTAAAGACATTTGCTGATTGACTTTCGATTGTCATGTGCTGTGGTTTAATTTTATTGTTGGTTTGATTTTTATTTTCCTTTCTTTGGTATGAGATCGATTGAGAGCTGGTTTAGATTAGAACAGAAAAATAAAGCATGTTTGAACCAAGGTATGTGTATTGTTCATCCAATTCTTTTTTGTAATGACCTTCGGTTATTCACTTTGTATCGGCACTAAAGGAAGCGGAAGGGACTCGATTCGTCCTCACTTATTTTGGATGTCACTAAAACGACGTTAGTCAGAAGTTATCGACTGATATCGATTGTCGGATCACCCGGATTTAATCCATTGATCCAAAATGATCAAAATGTTTTATTTAGATATTCATTGGCTATAATCTAAACAATCCACGTTTACGGACTATTTTCTCTTTACATAAACAGCTATATTCTAACCTGTCTATAGCTGTCACAAGGCGACTTTTAACAATAGACGCACAGCTTTAATAGGATTTGTGTCCTCGAGGTTAGACAGCAATGAGCGAGATGGTAGACTATAGACCCAATAGACTCAACTGGGATTAGGTTCCCTTCGATGTACTGCGATGTTTTGTATTTGTTATGTTGTGGTTTAGAGCGGTTTTCATTTGAGTGTCGAAAAGTAATTGGTTTTGCACTTTGTACACGATGCGATTGGCTTAAAAGATTCGCGCCACCTTTTCATCCAATCAGAAGTAAAACCAAAGCCAATTGTGACGCGCTCGCATGCATTTTCCCGCGCTTTGCGTCAGCCACATGTAATTACTTCGAGTTTTGATTGGTTCAATGTATTGTCTGTGTCCTATGTGATTGGCCAGAGTAATTACTTTGGTTTTGGTTTTACGACACTCAAACGAAAACCACTCTAAACTGAAATACAAGGAGAAAATAAAACTTCTGAAATGCTGCGAGCGCAAAAGAAATACAGCAAAAACAAAATACAGTAGACGAATGGACAACGCACTTACATATTTTTGGGCGCAAAACGTCTGACCCGCAAAAGAGATACTCCTGATAGGAAACTAGTACTTAGTGCTCTTGAAGAAACAACGTTGAAATGAAACTGAACTGAAAATGCTAGAAGGCGATTTCAGTTTAAAAACAAAAAATACAAATAAGGGCTTTCCTAGGCGCACGGGGAGTTAACTAACAGCTAAATTGTTCTTTTGGGCGTTAGATACAACATTGTCACACGCCTCAAATAGACTTGACTTTTACGCTTGGTTCCCCGAGTTGCGACGAAATATTTCTGTTGAAAGACACTCGCTCTGTTTTGGTTTTTTAAGGACGTCAGAGTTATCATGTTGAGTGTACACCATGTGCGTGCTACCCAGCGAGCAGTGGTTTCTCCAGGCCGGACGCTGCGGCTTCGAAGGGAGAGAAATCATGCACTGCAAGCAACCGTTTCTAGTGCTTTTCCATCTAGCATGCGCGTCCACGTGATGCTTACGTCAAAACGTCAAATGGCAGCACTTCCTCTTGTTTCGCAGGAAGTATTAGGGACTTAATTCAACAAAACAATAGGTTTAATAAGCAAAACAACAACTTTGCACGGATGCATCGCGCTTTCTTGTACTTTTCTTTTCCGTTTTTGCCCGACTACGACGTGAAAATGCCTTATTTCGCGTTTTATTCATCTTGATAACGTAAATATTTCATTTCTCTTCCTGAACTTAGATATGATTCCCAGGAATTCAACTCTAGTAGGGTTTACCTACAGTGACAAAGTAAATAGGTAGGAATGAATAATCCCAATAAATACTGAATTATTGAAATAGCGCAAATTCACAGCAGGCTCGCATTAAGGCAGCAATTGTAGGCGCAAGCAAATGCGCCAGAGCTTTTAAACTTGTCTTAAAAGAAATTTTACATGTTAAAAGTTACAAGTTTATTCGTCCATGGCGCTGGACAGCGGCTCAATCAAAGAAGCGGGCGGTAGCTCGCAGTGGTTTCTGGGGAGAATGGAATTAAGAGAGAGCAGCGATGGCCAGTTGTGTGAGCACTTGCCTAGCTCCTATTGTTGTGGCCCGGGTTCGAGTCCTGGCGTCAACGCCATAAGTTTGATCAGGAATAGACCTCTTTAGCTTATATGTTTTGTTTTCCCAATTCAAGTCATGTGTTAATGCTCCAAAGAAATGTTTCTTTCAAATTTCGTCTCATTCACGTGCGCACGAACGCATAATTTATGAAAAGACAAAGGATTAGATGGCCCTGGGACCTCTATTGGGAAAACAAAACCGACAAGCTGAAGAGGTCTATTCAAAGTGTATCCAATGCCATCTGTAGTTGAGGACAAGAGCCATAATGGTCTCATTATGGGTCTTGTTGAGGACTCTTAGAGGGCTCCGGTTTATCGTTTATTGGAGTGTAACCCTCTCTAAACTGATATAATAAGTTTAGTTCAGGCAGATTTTTACATGTCAGTGAATGCACACCGGGTTACGCCTGGGTTGAGCCTCTCCCGGAAAGTATGTTCTCTTCATTACTAGAAGAGGATGTCTATTTAGCAGATAGAACGGTAGATAGCCATATCTTTCCAAATTATCTATGCTGTAGACCGTAGTGATTTCTTATGATACTCCCCGCTATTGCGCTGAGTTTTGCTAATGTGAGGTCTCATTGTAAAAAAACAAACTTTAAAGGTAGGCTTTCCTAGTTTTCAAACGAAAAGTTCTACGTGAGGTATCCCTAAAAAACACTGCACAAGATTCAATCAGTGGTACATATATTTCAAGATGAAAAAAAATAAAAAAATACAGTTGTGCTATTTTTAAACATTAGGTCAAGAGGCGCCGCGATTTCTAAATTTAAAAATTATCTTTTTCTTTTCGGAATCCAAAGCACGATTAAAAGGAATTATATAACTACAAACTGGACCATTAATAGAGGGGACACTTCCACTAACTATGCGTGCCAACTTGGTATAATTATTGATTGCAGTCAATATTTAGTGTATGGATACTTGTGGAACAGCAGTCTCCATTATATGTAATTGCTGCAATTTTTTTCCTCATCGCAATGGTTAGATCTCGTACTAAGGGAATATTTGCACACATATTGTCTCAGAATGTTACGAATCAAACAGGAAAAACTTCAGAGGGGCCTTCTTACGGGTGTCTTGTTATTCCATATCCCTGTAACTCTTAGCAGATATTCCTTATCTTTACAAGTTAGTTTGATGGTAGAGAATAAAGACGATGTAACGAGGTGTAAAGGTGTAATAATCATTGCGTTTGTTACGGCAGATGCGACTTGTAAAGGCCCGGTTAATCCGTTTCCAGAGGTGATTTTTTACGCCTGTAAACTATCGGTGATTACATAAAGACTCTTTGCGTAAGAGCCAACAAAGACAGAGCAAAGGCGAGTAAACCAATGTGTTCATTATAGAAGCCTACGGAGATCGATCGCTACATGAAGATTTCAAAAATTGCCACAAAATTGCCAAACAAGAGCTCCTAAAATCGTTGATACATCAGCCACTGAATATCCACTGAATAACACTGCCACTGAATAAAAGCAGCAAACGTTGCACGGAATTGCTCTCAAGAGATCCACTTAACTTTGGTCCAACGAGCAGAGATTACTTTTACGCGATATGTTTTGACTGTTCGCAGGGTATTGGACTAACGAACCTCTCGCCGGGAATAGGCCTATTCCGAAAACAGAAGGAGTTTGTCGATGTTTAAAAACAGTCATGATGAGTTCATTTGGTGAAAGTACGAGCCAAAGCAAATTAAATCATTTTTTATTTTGTTCGTTCTTTTTCAGTTTTGTTTCAATGTGGACCTAGCACCATGCAGCCATTGTCTCGCCGTAGGTTTTGCATGGTAAAAAGTTTTTCATGATCATGACGGCGTAGATATTCCCACCTTATAATCCGGCCTGCTATACTATAACCAACTCAACTTGTTCAGATTTTTTCTTTGTCCCGTGCTCGTGACATGTTGATCACTTCATTTCTCATAACTTGTTCTATAAACTGATGAACAAGAAGTCGGCTATTCGTGATCTCATGATCAGTTTTTAATAACATTTCTTGAGAATGAAGAGCGTGTGGTTAAAGCTGGTCATCCCTGAGCTCCTCATTGTAGGCAAAAGTAGCCTCCTGTAGGATGTAATTTCATTATCCCTAAGACGTTTTATTTATCTCTTATCCCCAAAATTATTTTGTCAGTTATCCCTTATCCCTTAAATTATTTATCCGGCTATCCCTTATCTCTAAAACCCCTAACAGGGCCTCTTCAGAACTGTAGTTTTCGCCGACGGCTAGTGTTGGCAAAGTTTCGGTCGAAGGTTTCTACCTTTAATCACTGTGTGTCAACATGCCTGGCTATGTACCACTATACTCAATGTTCTGTTGTCCTGATAGCGAATCGGCAGGTCATATATTTGAGCTCATCTTGTGAAACCTCCCTCATAAATAAGAGGATCCCATTCGTTTTCTGTGACGGATTAAGACCACTACAAATATTTAAATTTTTGTTTTTAATTGGGGTTTGTTACCTTTAGTGGTTGTAAATAAATACTAATTGCCCTGGTCTCGGTTGTTCAAAGGCTGGATAGCTCTATCTACCGGATAAATCTCTATCCAGTGGATAGTGCAATTAGTTTCCCCATTATTTATTCGCTGGATGGTGATTTATCCAGTGGATAGCGCTATCCAACGTTTGAACAACCGGGGCCTGATCTGAAGTTAGGACGTATACGAAACGTAAGCTATGCCGGATCGCACGTATCGTCACCATTGACTGATACAGTTCACATAACAATTCCCAACAATTTATACCGATCGCCTAGTATTTTAAGGTCCCTCTTTTTCCAGACCTGCATGTGTGTAGGATATCAGACCCGTCTACTGTTAAAACAGAAATGAAAGACACTGCACTCATACGTAAAATGTTTAGCCTGATCATACATGGGTTGGTAAGACTCGTTTTGCGTAGGCATTGACCTAGCGGAATACTGAGTCATTTTCCTCTATATGCCATCAGTTCTCTTCAGAATGTTTTTCCGAAGGAGTAAAAATATAGTTTTTAACTCACCTTTATATTGGTAACAAAGGTTCGAGTTGAACGTTTTCTTTCTTTTGTTTTGCGTACTTAATCCTTACTTTACGTGATCTTTCAAACCTCAGAGATCGCTCGAACACCCTTCAGCCTCACTTTATGATCAAGAGAGTGGTCAACATACCCTTTTGCAGAAAATTGCCGAATCGTTGACCCAGAAGCTTAATCGATTCCGGAATGGATCGGCTGAGGGCTATTTATATTCACAGATGACCTCAGTTTGTTGGAAGAGTTCGTAATAATGTATGTTGAATTTGTCATAGTAATCACGCGATCGAAAATAAGGGAAAATCAGTAAGAAACATTTTGTTATATTTATTTGTTGCAGTATAAACATATATATTAAGTATTTAAACCCCTTTTTATGTATTAGTTAAGAGCTGTCTTCTCACTCAAGCGCAATAATTACGTCTTGATATATTGCAGGGAAAGACACGGCATATGTGATGGTCATCATTATTTTACTTTTGAACAAAAAATGATATAATATCTGTTATTCTTATTTCCTTCTTTCATTTCATATTTTAGTTCGACTCAAAGTAACTGGCTAACCTTAAGTTTGGTTAAGCTCAAAACTATGACCATTGTAGTCTTTTTCATCTCAAAATGTACTTTTTACTAAAACGTGCAACTGCACGTGCATGTGAAAACGTAATCATAATATCGCGTTCATGATCGCATATGTTACTGCTGACGCCTTAATCCTCTTTTAGATGTCGGTAGTTAGAGGGAATTCCTTCGTGTACAAACGATCAAAACCAGAACAAGAAGACGGAGAGGATGATCTGCATCCCGCGATCGCCGGGTTGCCGCGCCTTCGTTTCACCTTGGGAGGACTAGGAAGGGACGAAGACTTCCAGGGTCTAGTGAACCTACGGCATTGAGCTTTTGGATGAAATGTTCAGTTGATCAGCACCGTCTAAAATTGATTTTCTGATTGATTCCGTTTTGCTTTGCTGAGAGTGTTTTCGTACGCGAGTGTGCAGAGCCAATCGCAACACAGCAAAGATGGCACCCTTTTCAATGCGGCCCTGCACGTGATTGGTCCGTTTTGCGGCCTGCGTGGCACGTGGTAGGCGCTCCAGGGAGTCTATACATTATGCAACAATTTCCAATGGCATATTCAGTGGAAAGTGAATCTTTGTAAAGAATTTTTGAATGCTAATGAGATGTGTACAAAGTGCAATTAAGAGAGTGATGAAGAGCAGAGACCTAGTCTCGATTAGAATTGCAGAAATCAGTTCATGTTTATAGATGAGGGAGCTCAAGTAAAGACGTTTATAATTTTTGGACGGCGCACGTCGACCGGAAATGGACCGTTTTTCATTTTGATATGCCTTGACGCTACCAAATTTGTCTTGCTAAGTGTCTTTTCTCGTATGCAGATGATTTGGCCGAAGATATGGGCATGTTCGCTGCCCAAGAATGTCAAACGTCCTCTTCCTGTTGACGTGCGTTTCCCCAAAAACGTCCTTGCTTAAGCTCTGTTGCGAGGTCTAAAACCGAGAAATCTCGAATCAATCTTCTCCTTCCATGACGTCATTGAAATTCCGGCGCACACCTCAGCTGGAATCCAGCTGACCTGTGCTCATCTAAAATTTACAAATGGCTGACATCTTGAGTTTTTGTAGTCTAATCGGATCTAAGGGATACCTAGGAAGAAGCGAAAATTTAGCGAACCGCGTGAAACATGAGGATGAGAGTGGCTGTTTTGTTTGTTTTGTTGTTTTCTGTTTTGGGAAAGGGTGAAAAAATCGCGAGGAGAGGAAAGGGATTTGTTTCTGTGACAACCCTTAATCATTTTCAGGGGTGGATCAAGGTATTCTTGATCAAGGAGGCGTAATTTTGCCCGTTGACACGGTGAGGACGCTTTTTAATGGTCCCGGATTAGTTTTCGAAAAGTTCCGTTTCCGATCTTTCAAGCGTCGACTCCTGGGCAAAACACAATAAAATCGCTTCTTTTTCTGTCTTCGTTCAACGAATACTGGCGTTAACAAATAAGGCCCGTTTCAAACGTCGTGCTTCTGCCGTGCCGAACTCAGTTGATCGAATTAAATTCAACTTTAGCACGGCAGTAGCTCAACTTGGTTTCAAAAGTCGTGCTGCCGCTGTGCCCCGTGCCCGAACTCAATTCACACATTATAAATACATCAGAATACATTTACTATTTAATCTAATTAGTTTAATTCTTCATCAAAATCGTTATTATAATGACTAAATCGTTCATATTACTCTCATTTCGAAACCGAAGGTAGGTGATATATGACTAAACATGTACAGATAAACTAACATGTATATATAAAACTTTTGTGGAATGACTGGGAATATTGTTTATGGTACACAAACATATTCCTTTAAAATACATAATCGTTTGAGGAGAATTCCAGGCTTTTATATGGGCCCTTTGCAGCTAAACTGTCTCACGGTACGAAAACAGTTCATTTCTTTAGAAGGTTCCCGTGATTGTGTTCAAGCAAGGCGTTTTTGTACCCTTTTGCTGCAAATTCCACGTCGTGGATTTCAAATCCTAGTCAGATTCTAGTCTTTGCCAGTGGAACTTGGATGCTCGATTCCAATCGTTATGGGATTCCGCATTCCTTGAGCTGTATTTCGCATTCCACTATTAAAGTATCCCAGATCTGGGATTGCGGAATCCGAAATCTCTTGCATGGGCACGTGATGCCCTTGTCAAGCAATGGGTACAAGGAAAATTTGCAGCTATTGATGAAGTAGTATTAATAGTTATGTTCACATTTAAATAATGTCTTTATCATTGCCACTTTCCACTCAGTTGTGTGTTTCTAGAATTCGACACTGCCGGACCTGTTTCTTGGAGTTCCGGGAACGCTGTTTGTTTGAGCCTTGCTCTTAAATCCTCCTTTCAAACGTCTCATAATAGCTGGAGACTTAGGAAACTTCTGTCCGCCAAGCGAAGCCCTAAGATAAGCCTTCTTTATAATCTTGTTATGCTCGAAAAAACTCTCAGAGTTCGACAACTGATGAAACGAGCATCCCGTGTTCACCGCAAAAAGCTTTCCCTCGAACTCCGTGACTTCCGTGTGGCGTTTTAGGTCGGCTTTTGATGCGATTAGAAATATTGCTGACGACGGAATGTTTTTTGCTTCATGTAGGTACTTAACAATGAGTGTGGCTTCTTGAAAGGAAGAGCGGTCTGTGATGGAGTAAAGGACAAATATGATATCTTGAGCAGCGCAGATGTCTATCTTTTCCTTACAATTCTGATAAGATAAAGAAAATACAATTAAGGTAAGCAGAATATATAGTGTATTAGTAGTGGAATGAGGATATAATCGCTGTATCTGCTTTTTTAGCACTTGGTTAGCATGTGTTTCAGTGTAATAGAGAGGAGAAGTCGTTACGTCACGTTGCCATGGTAGCAAAATGTTTGGATGACAACAAACCAAAAAAGTCACTTAAAAGTCTACTCGCACTATTCTGTTCAAACTTCAGCGATCTTATTCAATTTCATTTGATTTCAATTTTGGCAAATCTTGGCGAAATTTTCTTTGGGACCATATCTGACGAAAATAAAAGGGACAATTTTGGTGTTGTGTTCACCTACTCTATAAAGCGGGCTCGTGAAATTAGGAAGTTTCATGTCGTGGTGCAACGACGGCAAAGAAATGTACAAAATAGCGTGATAAACGTGCAAAGTTGTTGTTTGTTAATATAAACATATCACTTTTTGCCTGTCTCCTTTCCGTCGCCGTCGTCGTTGGTTTTGTTGTCATCCAGAAATATTACTACCATGGTAAGGTGAAGTCACACTTCTCCTCTCTATGTGACTGACACAATTCGCTTTTTAATGTATTTTTGGGAAGTGGGGTTAACTTAAGCTCCTTTACAGGTCGCTGTTCGGGAACCGAGTTTTATATCTGCAAGTCTGAAGTCAATCTTGACCATACAACTCGCTGCACAAAATGCTGCATGCCGTTAGAATTGACCTCAAAGTGCCACGCTAACACATTTGTGAAAGTTGACGCACGAATAAAGAAGAGTGCCGATGGACTATCTCCTATCTGAAAGGGTATTATTACCCAAAGCTCTGTTGATTGTTTATTTAAATACAGTGGCAAACTTACTTTTCCAGCGGTATCAAAGATGTGCAATATGACTTCTTGTCCATCAATGTCAACTCTATGCTGATACCAGCTCTCTGTTAATAAAATATTGATTAAAGTAGTATTCAAGAATCTTCGATCGTCAGCTTTGCGCTGAAGGTTTAGCTTATTTTTATTTTCTGCCTTAAGAAATTTAGTCTTCTTGCGGAGATAATCGCGATTAGAGCGTTTCAGCTATCATAGTATAGTAATTAACGAGAGTTCATTAAAGAGCATGAGATTCATCCATGGCTTAGTAACATAATTACATTAAGAGATATATACTTCTTATGATGAAAATATGCAGTAAGAGATATCGAAGACTGAATAATGTAGTTACTGTATTAATATTGGAGGTAACCTGAGGGTGCTTATAGTACGGCTAGCAAAAATAGCCCTAGCCACGCTCTTGATTAGGATCAAATAGATTCAGTAATAAATGACTGCATAAATGAAAGAATAGAGACCCGGCTACAGATTGGACCACCAGCACAAGGGTGAAGTTGTTAAACCAAATTTGTGTGCCTTATATAATAACCAGTCACACCCAATCTTGACAACCTTATCCCTGTACATGCTAGTCAGCAACGGGAAAGAGACTAGTAAAGTTCAGAAGAGGCAATTAGGTGGCCGCTTTCCAAAATCGTGCTTGTCAAATCGTAACGTCGCTTTATTGACTAAGAATTAATGAATACAGTATTTATTTAAACGTGGCATGCCGATAAACGTGCGTTTGTAGCGTTAGATTGGAACTAGATCACTACAACGAATTTAATTGAATTATTATAAGTAAATTAAGTGATAAACGATCTTTTGTCCCCGTTTGAAAACCAGCGAAAACTGGACTATTATGAGTTGATTTACTTATCTTAATCATAAAGAGAATTAGCTGGGTAAGATATTGAAACAAAGCTTCGGTTTTTACGAATTGATCATTTTTGGTGTTTTCCTGCACTCAAGAAAATAAAAATGTAGACAAAAATAAAGAGGACAAACAAAACAGTACTGACATTTAGATTACCTGTTAATCAGGCCAAAACCTACGGCAATGTATTTTCATGTCTGACTTAGTATCTCTTACGATCTGTGGTGGCCAGATCGATGTGTGGCCAGTTTGATTCACAAAAAAGATAGTGCGTTATTGACCAAGCGTGGCTGGATATTGCCCATTTTTTTTTTATGGACTGAGACGAAGTCGAGGTCAATAAAAAAGGCACAAAAGAATGCGGTGAATATCCAGCCATATTGACCGATCAAGCTTGATCAATAAAGGATTTATTATATGGCCAAAAAGAGAACTTTAATTTTCTTGCGGGACCAAAACGCGGGAAATCCCGAGCGGGCAAGATGGTCCCATCTTAGCCTCTCGGGTAGCCAATCAGAACACAGGATACGCCTTATCTTACCCGCCCGCGGATTCAGCCTTGTAATAAGCTTTGTTATTAACTTACCTAGTGTTCCATCGTAGTCTCCAATGAAACGTCTGGTCAATAGACGCACCGTAAATGCTGAAATAAGGCCAAATGACCGTGTTAAAATAAACTTTTACCCCCATTATTTAAAAAAGATGAAAGTAGGTGTGCTAGCTCAACGCATTCATTGCTTTTTGATGTACACCGTACCAAAAGTAGCCATAAATACAAGAAAAAGAGAATTCCTCCATTGAAAAATTTTCGAAATAGACATTTGGCTAGAATCGGATCAACCGTAGACCATCGATTCTTTTTTTGTGGTTTCTTTCCCAAATTAGTAATGTCAACAAGTAATTTTTGCTGCTTTACAAATAATATACACTAAAACATGCTCGTGGCCCATCTTAGAAACTGATCGTTAAATAAAAGCTAATGCACATAACGGTTTATGTTCCAAAATCAACAATTAAAAACTCTCTGAGGCTTTGCTTGTAAACATTGCGCACATATTCCAGTAGATTTCGACACGACTTAAAAGTGTCAAAAAATGTGAAAGCGGATCCGGATCGAGTAATTCTAGTGTTCCTGGGTGCTTAGATTCTAGAAGAGCCGTGTTAGTTAGGGACGCGGTGATGTAATAAATAATTTTTAATTTAATGTTGGGGTGAATTGTTCTTTGGTTTTCGCGTCCGCCAAATTTATCTAGAAGGCAAACGACATTTGGACATGGGGCGATCTGCCTTCCCTTACGGCTTGACCCATAGGGAGTAATTTTAAGACTGAGATTGCTGTAGCCGAAAAAAAATAAACAGTCGACATTTCGCGAGATCACCACTGGTTCCCCGCGAAATGAAGTCTGAGAAATGAGCGCAGGATTGCAGCTGATGAGCTGAGGCGTCACTAGTACCCACGGATCTGGGTAGTCTTCTGATTGGTCGTGCCGCGTAGGAAGTTTGCTTCAACCAAACGTAAGTAATACCCAGATGTGGGGTAATAACGCGTCGTCAGCTGGAAATTCTGCGCTCACTTCTCATTTCACAGGGAAGCCAGTGGTGGCGTCGCGCCCCTCAGGCTAAGAATGCTAGCAACGACGTGATTGAACCACCAAGGGGTCAAGGGGTAATGAAAACTAGCCAAAAACGACAACAAAAACAAAACTTATGATCATCTGCCAGGATTACTGCATCTTCATCTAATGTAAATATTTTTAAGTTAGAAAGGTCCAACAAATAGTAAATACATCAGAGAATCCATATTATTGCGTTAAGGAGCGGCTTAGTCACGCAACATATTCGTTTGTTAGCAATATGCGTTATTCTAACTTTTCACATCCGGCACTAATTAATCACAACAAAATTTAAGCTTCTGTACCTTCTCACCCCCCTAATTTTTCCTTTCTAGAACTAATTTTATACATCGTCGGTGATGATGGTCTTCACACGGTTTCGGATTTTGCGGAAGGATATAGCACAGCAATCTGATTATCGGTGATAAGATATTTAGGTATAAATACTGTCTGTTAAAAAAGGGCGAAAAAGCTATTTTTAATATCTGATTTGACTTGGTATGGAACGGAAAACATGCCTGTATTTTTATTTGTTTCCGGCTGCAAATTAATTTAGACAGAATTAATGTTTTGGTGCCAAACTACTCCTAGTTATAACTGAGTAATGCTGTACGAAGTAGCATCCTGATTAGCTGACCCAAAGCCCGTTGCCGATGTGGCTTTATACGGGAACCGATATAAACGTGAATGTAAAAGGGAAGCGCGCAAAGTTTAACAGAGAGGAGTAAAACTCCTACAAGCGACATGGCCCTGAAAAGCGATATTAAACTTTTAAGCCCCGGTATCCAAATACAAATTCTCCAAACTGATCTCCATACATTTCCTTAAAGATATTAGCTGAGAGAATTTGATAAAGCTTGATAACGGATCAAGGCATTTTCTCTTGGGAGATCATTTTATTAATTCTCGTAACTTATCTCTTGACAGTGTATGGATATTGTTAAGAGAAAATTGATCTTGGTCTCTATTGGGACTTAAAGGGTTAATAGGAAAGCAGAAATGGCGAGAAATGACACTAAGATGGGTTGAAAATGCGACAGCGTCAGAGAAAAGTGTACATACAATAGTGAAATATCAACAGCGACAAGCAGCAGGGCTTTGTATCCACAGGCGAAGACTGAATGGAATTAATTCTATTGTGTAAATTCTTGTTAGAAACTTGTCCTGGAAATTTTACGAAACGATTTTGACTTTCTTGAAAGGGTAGTAAATGGTATGTCTTCCGCTCCTTGGCTTAATTAGAGGTCATTTGAACAGTGATCTTAGTTTCCATACTAAAATACGTGTTGCTTTGTATGAATAGTGATCTTCGACTTGGCATTTTTTTTTTTAAGTTGTTTACTTTAGACTTTCTCACCTGTTTTTCCGACGCCATCTTTGCCCAAAACAGCAGCGCGAATAATTTTCCCGCTTTCTTCTTCAATGCTGTTACTGGACGCAGAACTCACGGAAATGTTGCGCTGTTTTCTTTGAGACAAGTTCCTGACGTTGTCCTGGGGAAATGACTTTAAAAAAAAACAAATCATGCATCTTGTTGTATCACAAATCTTATTCCTTCAAGGGCTGTCGGGTTTTGTCAAGTTCCGCCCCGTGCTTCCTTCTTTAGCAGCTCATCTCATCCTAACAATTTTCTTATTAATCAACATTGGTAGGCATAAAGGGATGATATTTTTCTACACTTTCCATCTGCTTGGACTTAAGAGTTGTGTTTAGATGCGCACCAAATCTAAACTTGAAACGTGACTGTAATCAACGCAAAGACAGCTACGCCTCAAATTGTTTGCCAGGTATTTGATATATACACATCGGAAATTTGAAAATTAAGTAGCACTGTCGTACATTAATGGATCTTATTTTATTTGTGCCAAGAATTTAACTTCGTCACCCAAGACACGTCCCTAGCTTAAATCGCAAAAGTCGCCTCTGTTAAAACATGCTAGTTACCCAGGCCTGCTAGTTACCTGACCTGATTTAGGAGAACTTAGTTTGTTCTGTTGTTAAACGTCGGGTTAAATCTTTCGAAATGCTTGTCTTTGCGTAATTCAAGTGGAAGCGAGTGAGCCGCAGAACTTTCCTCAAGTAGTGTTTACTTTACCTTTATTTTATCATTTTTTTCTAAAACTGATTTGTTTTTGCTATGAGTTATGATTTGACACAATCAATCTTTTGGTACGGTAAGGCTGACATCATTCCTGCCAAGGAAAAACTTCCTTCCCTTTTAATAAAGTTATCTTCAAGTTCCGTAACTGTCGGCAACCGGCAGACGGATACTAAATTCGGATTGCCATTTCTTAAATTCGCAAGTCTGATTTTTGATTCCGGTTTAGCAGCTTATCCAGGGTACGATGTATATTCTACAAGAACTGAATGTTATATTGATGCCTGACTAAGTTACAGTTAGAACACTTTCACAACAAATTTGCGTACACTCACCATTCGTCGCCCAAAGTGTTCGCCCCTCTCCATTGCATTCACGAAAATTTTAAATATTTTTGAAACAATCCAAAAAACAAACAATTTTTTTCTTGCAAATCCCTTTTGGAACCTGCGGCGCCCGTCAACGATAACAATTCTTGGTAAACTGTCGCAGACTGACGCTTGCAGACTCTATTCCCCTGATCACGGTCACGAAAAAGGTGGCATGTTCTTCCTGCGGTAAATACTGATTGCCCCGTTGTTAGAAACCCACTTAATTACAATTTCCTTTTGAACACAAATTAAGTCGAACATCGATCAGTAAAACTGGTGGCTCAGTTCTGGGAACCAGGGTATCAGGTGCCATTTTATACAATACGGTATGTGCTAATGATTGATATTAATGCCAAGGGCGTAAGGTCAAAATGTAGGTTTTTTTTTTTTTCTCAGAGGTTTACAAAAGGAAAAATATCCGATCCAGTCATCTTCATTTATTTATAAAGCAAACATTGCATCTCTTAGGCAATTACGCTTATTTGGTTTTGTCATGGTCTTAGGAAGTCAGTAGTCACGTTCGAAAACTGAGTCAACAAATGCTGAAGCTCAAGAATCTTGTTAGATTCTCCTCTGCGACTTGACTTAACACTGCCTCACTGCTTTTTTGGCAGTGCTGGAAACATTTCGTAGACATCAGGTTATAACAGTGTAAAGTAAACTATTACAAAACAAAAAGTACTTAACTCGACCTTCTTCTCGACTCACGGGAAGCACTAATCCAATGCAATCAAACTACGGGGATTAACCCTGTGTACCACTACTGAAATAAGAAAAAATCCTCTATACATGTTGTATTGTATAATAATGAAAAAATTTGCCTTGTAGTAAAAGTGCTGATTAAGAAGCCACGAGCTTGCAATCCAAACCAAATGAATTGTTCTTTTGTTCTGTTCATAAAGTAGCACATTGCATGATTTGTTTCTTGTAACCTTTATGAGGACAGAGGGATTAACACTCGAGCGAGCTTGAAGTGTACCAAGGTAAAGTGGCTTATGATAGGTAACTTCTTTGCAATTAAATCCATCAAAGAAGAGCGAAAAAGAATTAAAATAAATCAAAACGTAAATTTTTGCGCCAAAGTACAAGCCTGTTATTCCCAGAGTCAGACGTATCGTTAGTGAAAAGACTGAATTTTTCGATCGCGTCGTCCCAGCCTTGTAGAAAGGCGTACCGTCCGATAATCTTCACAAAAGTGTGGTAGCCGCGCTATTTTAGATTATAAGGGCTAGCATAACTATCATGCACAACAACACAGAGAGAGCCATCGCCACACTTCAACCTGACGACTCCTGGTAACATATGTGGAAAGTTCTGACAACAGGTTTTCAGTTCCTTAATCTCGAAAGACTGCCGGTTTCGATATCATGTACGAGCCTCGGTATGATAGAGGGCCAAAGGTCTTAAATGAATTCCCACTTGTTCGCGGATTTTCTCCGCCCACCCTTATCACCCCTCCACTTATAGAGTCGATTGTGGAGACAATGAAATCTTGCAGTCCCATTATGGCTCTTGAATCTTGACGTCGCTAACTTCTAATCCTGGTGGACGAAGTTTTTATAAAACCTCTTAGGTAATACTTCTGTGTTGTTATGAGAATGATTGTAATATACTTTTCCAATATCGACTTTGCTTGCACTATTTGGTGCAAAAGAGCTACAAGGATAAAGTCAAAAAAGTTCAGGGACAAAAAAACTTCACAAGCACGTAGGGCAAAATTGGCCGATCGGAGCGGTAATTATAGACAATGGAGCAGGCTTTTTCGAGCGTTTTCCGGCACTAAAGACTTTCACTGCCGTGCATCCTATTTAGAAACAAACTGTCTTCACTAGACAGTTCTATTCTCCTTAGGAGTTAATTGGTCTGGTTCAGTTTATAGGCTTGACTTGGCCTGTTCACAGACGGTTTTCTTTTTCTTTGTTTTCTTTGACAATTCGACAGCTCGCGGTTTTTTTTTTTCATCCTTGCGCTCGACGATCTCTAAAGAGAAAAACTGAGGGTCTGTGAACAGGCTTGTTCGCAAGTCGACTTTTTGGTGACAAACCAAAACGGACAGTTTAATGAAATTCTACGGCCAGTTAATCTACCTTCAAGCGCTTTGTAATCTCAAAGAAAAATACTTTTGCTGGGCGCGCTATTTTATCACCAAAGAGAAAAAGCATCTTTTTCACGACAGGTAAAAATATCTGAAGGACTTTAAAATCTGGTGCACATATGGTGTATAGACCTTGCATGTTCATTAGTTATCTTTCAGTTTTGTTTATGTAATCACCCAACACAATGATGGACTTTCTTCCTTAGATTCAATTCCTCCCTTGCACAAGGCAATTGTGACACTGTACTAGAATGTACATATTATTAAGCCACTTGTTTAGCTTAAAAGGTTGGCTTTAACTGATTATGATAAGGCGGCAAAACTAAAAGTTGTTAGAGATAACACGGCTATATCTCCTATTGGATTAATGCTAAGGAATGATAAGTTTTCTCTCAGAAGAGTTATCCACTATCTTACTGCTTGTCACCTTTAGTTAACTTTTTGTTAAATGCACACGTTAAAAGCAGGAGAGAAAGCTTAATCGGGTGGGGGGGGGGGGGGGGGCTGTAAGTATTTCCCACATATATCAGCTTTGTCAAATGAATTACCTAAGAATTACCTTGCTGCAAATGTACAAAGAAGATCCGACCATTATTAATCTGATTGGAGGCTGTGATAAGCAAAATTACTAATGGATGTTTCGACACTTCATGATCCAGATTAACGAGGAGCTAAAAATAACTCCCCTTCATAATCTCAGAGTCGCGGAAAATCAAAATTTGTATGGAGCTACACAGACCTTGATGATACTGAAGAGTAATGTCCCTTAAAAGTAAAAGTATACGAACGGTCATATTTTGCAAGGGAGGAGGAGGGGGGGGGATGAGGGAAAAGACAGGGGCCGGCCGCTGAGATGAGTTTTATGCCGTAGAAGACACAGGCAGTAGTTGATTTTTAAAACCTTGCGGTTTTCGGCCAAAAAAAAAACAACTTAAGTTTGCTTTTTGTTCCATTAACGGTATCCGGTCTAACACAGGGACCACAGAGCAAGTTTGAGAGTCGGGGGAAGTGGAGTGGGAGGGGGGGGGGGGGGAACTGAATCCATCCTTTAGAGTGCGAATGTGGGGGTCCGGGGATGATGCTCCCCGGTTCGGCAAGATATGAAACTTTTAGGCACCGTGAAATTGCCAGAAAATACCGGTAAATTAATAATACACGAAGGTTTAGAGCTTATAACAGCAGTAAAGCTTGCGTTCCTTGAATTGAAAAAGATAAAATAATTCCATTTCCATTGCTTCCTCAAACTCCATCGACAAGTTGCCTTACGTTGTCGATCGAGTTAAGGCTGGAACCTACAACACAGCACTGATGAAGTTTTTCAAAATGCGCTTCTTGAACATTTCTTCAACCTCGTCCCCAGAGCGCTTTTTTTCCCCCTGGTTTTGGAGGTGGGGCGCCCCACCTCCAAAGCTAGGGAAAAGTCCCCTGGGGACGAGGTTGACATTTCCTGGCTTTTTAAATCATGCCAAAGACCTTCTTCAGGCTCCTTAAATTCATGCTTCAATTTTTTTTTCAGAAATGCCCTCCGCCCAGCCCCTCCCTTTCGACAGTCCCTGTAACATATAGCAATTGCAATTGCAATTGCGGCCCGCTGATTATCATAAGGTTCGGCGCATGTGAAGTTCGATGTTTGGCCCGGACCTGACCATCATTAAAATCAAATTAAATTGGATGAAGTCCTCATTGTAACGGAGACATCATTCTTTTGGTAAACCTGTCCATGTACCTAAACGACAATCCTGTTTGTTCCATAATCAAATATTTTGAAAATTCGGTTACGTTTTTTTTGTGGAGTAGGTGGGGGTGGGGGGGGGGGAGGGGGGCGGAGGAGAGGGGTTTGGTTGTGGGAGGCTTGCGTTCTGAGATCTAACTCTTATCCCGTCATTTTGAGGGACAAGGTACCCCTATCTTATAACCCGTTTGCCAAACTCACGTAATACAAATAAATCGCTTAAACGGGAATTCTTCTTGTCATTTTCCTGTAGCGTTTAATAAATTAGAATGATATAACCATAAAGCGCGTTTTTTGGAAACATTTTATATTTAAGGCCTTTTTAAATACTTTAATGATAGATTTTCCTACCCTTCTTGTACTTCAACTCGTGAATTTGCTACCCTTTGATATATCTGCGTGTAGGTCATCAGAGGGAGTGCTCCCTCGGATTAGCGGTCAAAATAGAAAAACGGATAGTTTCATTTTTGATTTTGGATTGAAGCATCTTTTTACATACCCCAGCTGCTTATTTTGCTGAAAAAAAAAAAGAATGCCTGTTAAATAATTCAGTCTAGCATTTATCAGTTGTTAAAGAAAGTTATTCGAGTATCCAGTTCGACAGAAGAGTTTACTTTGGCTGTAGATAGAAGTTTTCCGGAAGCTATGATCTTTACTTAATATTATCCTTTTTTCGGTATATTTTAGTTTCTATAAATAAATAAAACTGAGCTGACAGGCACCAGATAATGTTATTTAAACTTTTATATTAAGATGCATATTAAGACTCGTTATTTGTTGCTAATTTTCCAAAGTATTCTCTTAGAACTTAGTCATGCCTACACGAGCAAGAGGCCCTGAACAAATATAAAACTAAAAGCGATATTAATACAAAATTTAGTGCATTGCATGTTTGAATCAGGATGCGTTTCCATTGACGACTGTCAGGTCTGTCGATCAATAACAAAGGCAACCAGAGAACTGATTACCCGAGTCAGGAAAAACATCCAAATAACACTATTACTGAGAGAGGAAATACTGCCTAAATATGAACCTTAGTATTGAATAACAACGTGAACTTAAGATTCTTTCATTGAGACGTACGAGAGTGGATACGTATCTGCCGTCAGAAAGTTCAGGTACTTATCTGTCACCAGCCGGTTTGGTTTTACAAGGTGACACCGCCTCATGAGATCATTTTACTACCACGTGATCAAAACGAGGCTGCGCATTAAGAACCTCATGGTCTAGATTAATTTACATGCGATTTAAGTTATTTTCTGTTTAACTTTGTTTGCGTTTCTTGGGTGGGCTTAAAGGCGAAATACCATTTTTAAGACTTAGGGCCGATGATCTCATGATAGTTCTTTTAGCTTGTTTGTTCCACAGTCTTAATATGGCACTCAATGCTTTTCTTCCTTTGATGATCAGCGTCCACCATCTAATGATTGTCACTTATCAAAGAGTAGCAGTTCTTTCCCTGGTGTCAATGACCAGAGGGGGATGAGGAACACCATGGTGAGTCTTACTCCTCAGTCCGTTTTTAACCCGCTTCATAAGCGGGGACTTTGCGCCGCCGTTTTCTTTGGAGTGTTTGTTCAGGGCTGAACGTAAAGATCCTCGTAGCACATCCTGCGTCCCTTCATATCCTTCGGAACTTGAGATAGTATAAAACTCACAGCCCAACTCCATGGCTAGTAACCTTCCTTCGTACTCCGTCACGTCCTGTTGATACTTTAGGTCCTTTTTAGTAGCTATTAAAAATATAGACGCCTGAGAAATGTTCCTTGTTTCCACAAGATATTTAACGATAAGCACAGCTTCCTTGAAGGAAGAACGATCCGTGTTGGAGTAGAGTACAAAGTATACATCTGCCACACCAGCTGTGGAACACGCGTCGATTTTCTCCACAGAATTCTGAAAAAAAAAATCCAAAAAATCCAAAATAGGTTTAGTCTTTTATTTATTATTTTTGACACTCGCTTATTGGATTGGAGCCCAGGTTTTGATCATTGTGACGGGTTGTTAATACTGTAAAGGTTTGTCGCACACGTTCTTGGCGCGCACCATCTTATGAACACAGTTAAAACTGTGTTCATAAAAAACAGCTGATACTAGAGTCATTATTAAGTTTCTCATTAACTATGTTCGCTAGTCATTTGGGGTAAATAGTGCTGCGCGTCTAAGTCGTAGCGTTTTGGACAACATGAACCCGCCTGCTTCTTTGGTTCACAGTCTTTCTTTCTGAAGACCTTTCAAATAGATATTGATGAAAACTCCCATATTCATCCTGCCGTAAAATTCTTCCAGTTATAATGTGGTTTTATTTGGATGGTCACACCGTAGGACCATTCAAGTTCGATGAAAGTACCTCGTACTCAGTTCTGGACACGGTCTGGGAGTGAAATCACCCGGGTGAAGTAGTTGAACCAGAAGTCCAGTACTTACTTGTCCTGCAGTATCCAATATTTCCAAGAGAATGTTTTGGCCATCCACTTCAACACGGTGACGATATGTTTCTTCTGAGAAAAAGGAAAGTACAGCGGAACCTTTTAACTCCATTCCTAGGTCAAAAACAGCTATCGGTGTCGCTTTAGTGCACCTCTTAATTAATGTTTCACTATTTAATAGATGTTCTCGTGCTCTAAACAGCTGGTGTCAGTGGCTAGGGGAAGTTAATTAAGCAGGCTTTAGTTTAACAGATACCACACGCGAAGTTGCTAAGCCTCGCACGCGATCAAACCTCTCGAAAGCGACCACCAGGCTAATTGCCAAAACTTGTCAAGGAATTTACTGAGTTGTATGCCATTTTCGAGTAAAAATTAAAGCAGCACCATCATGTCACGAAAATTGCCCTGACATACTTTGAGTTAGGCGTTACATACGGCGAACCCGGCTTGGATATCAGAAAGAGAAAAGGTCCCAAAAAGGTGGAGGGGAAAGGGAGTGGGAAATTGGTCTCACCAGCGTTGTATGAGGCCGCATTATCCAATTTGCAGCGTCAGAAGATCAGACGACGTGACAAGTGGTCGCTCACGGGTGGTTTAAATTGTCATTCTTACAAGTGAGTGGTGGTCGCGGTCACTTACAATAGGTTGCCATGAAAATGCTTTGCCCAAGGAAAATTCCTGGTAACGACCCCACAAGTTCATGTAGCTTTAATACTTATCGTTTTAAGATAAAGGCTAAAGTTTAGTTACGGACGCTTGAGTCACCCCTGCCCCCTGGGAGGTGGTCACATAACAGCCATAATTAATTGCTATACTATGAAGATTTCGAGCACGCGAGGGGGAATTGCCACGCCCTTTCTGATGCTCACCTAAAGTACTGTCGTATTCCCCAATGAACCGCCTCGTTAGAAGTCTGACTGTGAAAGCTGCAGACAAGAAACAGATTAATCAAAACTGGCGATTTTACACTTGATCAGACTTACTTGTGGACAAGTTAATTAATCCTTTGTTACCTCTTGCATCAAGCATAGACTCTATCTGATCAGCATGCTTTTTCTCCTCATGTATACTTCGGAGGAGAATATGGTTGTATATCAACTCTATCACCTTCTTACATTTTATGACGCCGGCTTTGTCAGCCAGTTTTTAAGAAAAGATGAAAGAAACTCGTCTCTTTCAGAAGGGCGGAAAGAGTTAATTAAGAGTGTAGTGTATGTTAGAATCGAAAGGTTAGCCTTTCGTCCACGATCAGTGACTGTTAGGGGGAACTTTTCAGTTTTTTTCAGTGTTTAATGTTTCTGGTAACAAAGTGCAAGATTGGTGACAATACCCTTAAGTCAAATAAAAAATAGGGGCGCAAACTACTAAAACGAAGACAATGGCGAGGACAAATCCTATACGCATGTTGGCTTTATTTATTCAGGAGCAAATTGAAAACCTTTGAAAAGTACCCGCTTAACGTACTGTTGACTTAGCTGCTGAATAGCACTACCGGAAAAATTGGCTTTTGGAATCCACACTCTACGTGTGTACAGTGTGCTCAGTTTGTTGACGTATCTTTTCCCGTTTGTAGAAAAAAAATTCCTTTTATGGTCTATACGGAAGCAGTATGAATATGTCATACTGCTTGATTACTCGAGAAAGTGTCAGCACACACGATCGAATAAACAGTGCTTGAATTAGAAGCAAACGCTTGTTCAAAAACAGTGCCAAGAAAATACTTGAAGTATGATCCAGTAAAAACTTCCGACTATATAAAGGCCGACATCACGGTAGCGTTCAGACAAACTTCTAGAAAAATGTGCAGTGTTTCGTGCAAATGTAAGCAAGCCATTAATACGCATGGCAAAGTTTGCGCCGCTGAGCAAACAACTGTAGAAACCTACAATGGTGGTACGATAGGAATTCTTGAATCATTTCAGTAAGTAATGTTACTTGACGACTTGAATCATAGTGTTTCCGTGATGGCGGTGAAGTCTTCATGTACTTGCTCAAATTATCCTCTACGTGACTATGGTCGCGATCCTTGTCGATGATGACCTTCCGCTTTCGATGCGCGCACTGCAGTAACACCTTACAAAATCTGTTCTTTAGAAAATGTATCCTTCAGCGCTCTACCGAGTAACATATCCATTACGCTCATTATTTACAATTCCGTGAGTTGAAAGATGTAAGAAAAATGAATTGCACAACTATGATCTGAACAAATAATCCAAATAGCACCTTTTACGAATTAAAAGTAAACGTGACTGTACTACAATAGAAGTGAATGGGTGTAGTGAAACCTTTGTTTGTTAAAAGCTCATTAAGTAAACAATTTGAGTTGTCTTTCGGTGGTTCAGACATACCTGATTTTCCTACGCCATCTTTTCCTAAAACAACGGAGCGAATGTTTTTCAAGTTAGTAGAGCTGTTTACACTCAGTGTCCGAGGTTTCGTTGGAATTTCATGATGTGCAGATTCTAAGGACCTTTCCTGGAAATCAAAGGAGAACTAGTGTTAACTTCTTTTCAAACTTTTTATGTGCAACTAAAGGAAATCAGTGATGTAAAACAAACAAATTATGATTATGAAACAAATGAAAAGGGCTTTGAAAAAAGGCAAAACATTAACCATTAACAAAATGCCCTCATCTGATGACTTTAGAATGAACTTTCGCCACTTAAAATTAATAGAGAGTTTTTTGTAAAGATATTTCTCGATACTGTGCTTTTGTTACTCTCCAGAACTGGAGTCAGCTGTTGCCAGTGATAAGCTTGGACCACCTCTAAGATGGACGTGGTTGTCAGTTTAAAATTAGTTCGCTTTTCCGTCCAAGCGTCAGGAAAGGCCAAGGCAAAAAACTCATCAGTCCTGATTACAGTCACTTCTCTGTTTTAAGAAGCAATTTTTCAACTGTGACTGCTAATTCATTTTGTATAATGTACGATATAATGATTTTGTGTACCGTGAGGCGCGCTCTGTTTTTATTCGCTGATAAGCTTCATTATAAACAGACGACTACTGAAAAATGCTCACAAAAAGTTACGGCTCGACCTTTCTAACTTTCACTAATTCTCAGTTGTTGACACCTCGATTATCTCTCATTATAACCTTATTTATAGGCTTTTGACAAGATTATTTATAACGGAAAAATCGACCAAGACGATCATCTAGCGAATTGCTAATCGAACAAACGAAGTCTGTAGTTGTCGCTTAAAATGTTGGTGCCATTTGATGGTATTATTTCATTCACAGCAGAGAATAGAAAACACCGAGGCTTCGAGATATTATGAAGATTTTAAGTCTCTGACAGGTAGTTAACTTAATGTACAAAACTGATGAGAAATTATCATTGCATTTTAAGGCATAAAGAACAGTTTCCTACCATCTTTTAAAGATTGTCTTGAATCCTTGGAAGCGCGTTTGATTGATGATTTCCCTGGCTATACCGTCGTTAATCTAGTTGACTTTTTCATCAAACTATTCCTTTTAATTTTCCTTTCGATGATTATTAGCTTTTGTTTAACAATTTACGTCATTACTTAAGTCGATGTGATGCGACATTTGATGACCCCATGGCGGGCGATTTCATTGGATATTTGTCAAAATATATCATACATATGCGAATCGTGACCCACTCAAGCAAAGATACGGCGTTGATAATTCGCGCGCGCTATATTTTTTTCGCGGATGTTTTCTCGGCAACCTCACGTACTTTTGTCTCTTTTATTGCATTTCGTTGGCCGTCATAACAATACTTCTCACATAGAAATGTAATTACTATAATACGGCTTGGCTAGAAAATTAATTATTTATTGTTCTGTAAAATATTGGACCGCGTTAGATGTGCCGCGGAACCTCCGTCTGACCTACGCTCATTTAACCTGAATGGCGTGTTTTCAAACTCTAGCGGTTTTTTTTTCATGTTCTTTTCCTTTTTTTCTTTTCGGTCATTTTTACCCCACCTTTTGAAATAAGAAATACCTGAAATTTTCCTGATCGCTTTATTGGAAATTAAGACCCTGCTTTTAAAAGTAATTATTTAATTAAGGTCACAGAATAATAGACATCCTTTGTTTCAACTTGTTAGTTGCGAAACCCAGCGTACAATTTACTATGAAAAATACACCAAAAAAACAGTAAAAGCACTCCTTTAAAAGCATGGATTTTTAGCATGATTTGCATGGAAATTTGACTTATATATCACGAGTGATATAAAATTGCAAAAATTGAGAAATTGAGAAATAAGAAAGAACAAAAAATGGCGGCTTAAATATATATTTATAATAAATATTTTCCTGCACTGTATATCAATTTACGGCATCGTTATTAGCATGAACTAAATTCAAATGAATTAAAAAAATATTGCCCAGTTCAAATGAGGTCAAAGTCGACCCTTTTAAATAGAGCTGAAATGAGCCACGTACTCTTTAAACACACCTTTAAAATTTATAAACTATTAACCATTTACAATGTTTAAAGTATTTAAGAAATTGGCTGGGTTGTGCAGTATTAGAGATATAAAAGACAAGAGAGTGTGCATGTCTTCCTAATCTTTGTTCAAGAGGACTTAGCTTCTTTGAGGAACTTATACCCTAAAAACGGAATTTTTGTTATATTTCAAAGACATTGGCGCTGTTAAACATTGCGGAATATTGTCAAGACAAAGTGACTGAATTCATTAATGTTTATGATCTAGTTTGCGCAAGTTGAACAAACAAGGTCCGGCATTTACTTGAAATATAGAGGGTTTCTCTTGGTGACGAAGAGTTCACCAGGATATGACAGAATTCCCATATTTGTGATCAAGGACTGTTTGTCCCACGTATTGCGAACCTTAACCGGGCTAGTAAACCTTTCGTTTGCGAGCTCCGCATTCCCACGGGGAGGGCACTTTAGGAATTTCTGGGTGGGGATGTGCCGCTGGGACCCTGGAACCCTTGACCTATACCAGAGCTAGTTCAGCTGAATTTTGCTACCCTATACTAGAGTAAACTCCCAATATCCCCCTATCCTAGAGTAGCTGTTTCCACAGTCTAGATAAAATCTTCAACCAACTGATCAGTTTCCTGAAAAATGATACCCTATTCTAGACCCAAACGCTCTGATTTACATACCCTATCCTAGAGTAAACTGCTTGAAAACCATACCCTTCACAGCGGCACATGCCCATATAGCCCATATATGGCAGTACCCCCCCCGGGCGCATTCCCTAGGGCCTGGAAGAAGTTAGAGGTGGTGCCGCACCTCAAGGATAGAGATTACGAGATTCCTAATAACTACGTTACTTCCCGTACTTTCCAAAGTGACAGAGAGGATTGCTTTGAATCCGTTCATTGACTTTCTGACTCAACTAGGCTCCCTGCCACCAGAGCGGGAATCACAAATACCACTCTACCGAAACCCTGAGTCTGCTTGTTACTGGTCATATTTTTAAAGCAATGGATAGGAAGGAAATAACGGCTATGGTCCTTATCGATCTAAGCAAAGCATTTGATAACATATGTCATAGGACATTCCTTCTTAAGCTGCAAACGGCTGGGTGCGTCAAGTAAAGCGTCGAATTGGTTTGAGAGCTACCCGACCGATCGTATGCAGTCAACACGACTAGGCACATCTCGCTCTGAGGAGCTAATCGTTACACATGGCCTACCTCAGGGGTCCATTTTAGGGCCGCTCCTGTTCAGTCTCTACATGAATGACACTACCCCGAGCCATATGTCGAGGACACCAAGGTTTACCTTTCGTTCTCATCCAAGGACATTGACTCCTGCCTGACTAAAGTCACTGAAGATCTTCGTCTCATCGCCGCCTAACTACTCATCAATCCTGGTAAAACCAAACTCATTTGTTTGGAATGCGACAGCTATTAAGTAAAATTCCGGATGTCAGAAGTTCAGAACCTAGCCAAAACCTAGCTCCCGTACCTTCAGTCAAAGTTCTGGGTCAAACCTTACATTTAATGAACATGTATATACATTGACTTCGTCCCTTATCTCTACTCTGTGTCAGATAAGCAGAGTTAGGCATCTGTTTTCCAAATCCGTACTCTTCACCATTTTAAATTGCTTGGTTTTTAGTGAGCTCTTTTTTTGTTCTACTGCATGGTCTGGCACTTTCAAGCAGAACATTCATAAATTGCAACTTGTACAAAATTTTGCTGCTCGCGTGTTAATGAATGCTAGGGAGTTCTACCATATCTCACCAGTCCTGCGGGAACTGGGTTGGTCCTCTATTAAACATCAGCTGTTAGTACGGGATGTCACACAGTTGTGCAAAACAGTGAATGGACTTGCGCCCTCCTACCTTAATAGCTACATCAGTAAAAGAACAGGAATCCATAGTTATAATACCAGATTCAGAGAAAACCTAGACATTCCCACGTGCAGGACAGCCTTTCAGTATCGATCTATCAACACTTGGAACTCGTTAAGCGCAAGCACAAGGAAATAGTAAAACTCTCACTAGCTTTAAGCTTGTCACACCAAGAACTACGTGACTGACTGCATGACTACAACTACAGTCATGTATTTATATGTCATTAGAGTTTTTATAAGTCAATAATTAAAGTATGTGTAATATATAGTATTTTTCCCCTTTTTTCTTTTATCATCAATAATTAGATGTGAAAATTAGTCTTTTTTCCTTTCCTTCCCCAAATTTGTAAATTAAATCGGAAGAGCCACAGTAGAGATTTAAAAAAGATACTGTACTGTACTAGTATGGACTAAAGAGAGAGTTAATCAAGGGAAGGGAAGGGAGAAGAGAAGAGAGGAACTGGGCCACTAGCATGCAATGCCGGGTGTGTTCGGGCCCAGTGCACTCTTACTCACGGCTCTGGGGTACTCGCTTGGCAATGGGGAGACTAGGTACTCGGGGGCTGAAAAGAAGGCATATTAAAATTTCAAGACAGGCGTGCTTTCGCCCTCTTTTTATCTCTTCTTCTTTTGCGTCGAAGACAAGGCAACAAAGAGGACCGTTCGTTAAGAACTTATTCTTCCCAGAATGCATATGTACGTATAGTTTTCTCCTGTGCAAAATAGTGCTTAGTGTCCTCATTTTTAAAGGAAAGCTTCATTATACTTGCGGTCACTAAGTATTGTCTCGATAGGAAGTTTTAAGGCCCGAAAAATGAAAAATGGTTTTCCTGGCGAAATCTCTAGCAATTGTTTTTTGAAAGTTGGTTAGTTGTTTGAATTTGATGCCTCAATAACATATTGCCAGGTCTCAGAATCATGCTTTTATCATCTTAAACTTCTGATATTTATAAAAACATCAACATAACGGGACTGACGATTCTTTTGTCGGACCAGCCAAGAAGGTGCTAGTTAGACTGAAGGCCGTTGAAATATGCCAGGTATATGTCTTCGTGCGAGACGCCTAATTCAATCACGGTCTGCTTCAAGCTTCTCTCACATGGAGCGTGAGAATGTTATACTCTGTTAAGACATTTCTTGGGTGCGTCTTACCGGCAACTTCCATAGGATCAAGTTCAGTTTTGTTATCCTTCACCTGGATGTTTGGTAGTTCAAATACTGTACTATTGTTTTCTAGGTCGGAGAAGAGTTCGGATAGTACAAAGAAATGGGATCCCATCGAGATCATCACATAGGGTTGAAGATATCTTGGATACTGATTTAAAATTTCATGTAATTTCGTATGTGAGTCATTCGTTCGGACATTGATTGAAAAGTGCTCTTCGGGTTAAGCTAAGAGGTTCTAAACAGAAGTACACACGAAACAATCAAGTGGTATAATATTCATTTCAAGTATAAATGCGATGACATAAGAAAGTTAAGACGATTGGTTTCTTCCGCGATTGTTGCAACATTATAGTTTTTTTGTTTCATTGTATATGACAAGTGCATTGAATTTGGTAATCTCGCGCGAGCAAATCTGCATCACTTAACCACCACACTGAGGGGGGCAAAATATATTGCTTTTGATTGCTAAAATAGAATCAAACCGGAAACCTTTTTGTTCATACTCGTCGTATTTACACGACAATGGCTTTAACACTTCAGTAATTATCGCCTGAATAGTACTAAAGTCACGCTAACAATTTTTCTAACATGGGGTATGTATAACAGCAGAACAAAGGACCCTTGACTTAAGAACCGGTGTTATTTTAATTTTGCGGCGCGGTTTCCTTTTGGGGTTTTACGCATCCGTAACTCTAACACATAAATGTATCTTTATTATATATGTACAACACATTTATTGTGAAACCACATTCAGATCATGGCTTACGTCCCTTGTAAACAGCCCTCGGTAGGTTGGTACCTTTTTCCTCAGATAGTACATGAACCTCTGAGTGGTTCAATTCTTTTTAAGGACCTGCAAATCCTTTCCAAGTGTCTTGATTAACCGACAGAACTTAATCTGTTCATCTTGATATGCTTCTCGTGGTTTGTGAAGAAGAAATCGATTATCTTATATTTTTTTTAGGCATACTAGGACCCACAGTCGTTCAAAAATTTTGAACGCCAATTAAGGTTGTTATGTGATTGAAGGCGTGACATATATAATGGGCAACATTCTTGACTCATAAGTGAGACATTCCGCTATTTCTTGCTTTAATTTGTTTGTTTTCAGTATATTTTTAACCAAGGTAACACTAATTGGCTTAAATGTTGTGGTGCCCCGACTTTTCGTCTTTTGAGTTGTGTTTTGTTGTAGTTAAGCGATTGCAAGGCCTTGTTTAATTAAACCAATTAAGTTGGATATCCTATTATCTGCCTTATAGATAAACGGCCTTTTCTGTTTGGTTTCAAGAAAACTCGACTATCGCTCGGCAGTGAATTGAAGTTTTCTAGCTTAATTTATATTTCCAAGATAACACGAATAAATCAATTAAGGGAAGACTGCAAAAAAAAATTTTAACCTGTGTATGAGATTTTATTGTTTTGCTGGCTATTCAGAAATGAATCTCTTCTGCAGTTAGGTTCCGCGTGCTACTACAATAAACTTGGGGATTTTTTTTTCAAAACTTTTATGTGGCAATTCAGGCTGGAAGCGCTGTTTACCATAGAAGTATTTTGTCTGCTTTGTCTAGACTAATAAAACACTCCCTACTTTTAGGCAACTCTGAAATTATTTTCAGACAAAAAAATGTTCCCAGACAAATTATTTATTCGTGGGTGTTAGACCCTGGGAAGGCTGTGGCTTATAAACTACATATTTGGAAAGAAAAATATATATTTTTTCTTATCCGAGGATAGTGAGTAATCGTAAGGTTTTCATTTATCTATACATTGCATGATTTCATAAAGCAAGAAATCCCCGGATCAAAGCTCACTGAAAGTTTTTCCTACTCATTTCTTGTCGTTGTTATTTCAACTCGTCACTCTTTCCTTTGCCCTTTCCTGATCATTTATCGGCTTTACACTTATCATTATCATACTCTTTTGGTAGCCATAGCGGGTGCGACTGACCTATTTCATTTCGAAGACAATTACATGCTAGTTTTTGTTCTGACAAGAAGTAGGATCGTCTTTCCGGCGAAGTGAAGGAGGAGAAACTTACCAAGCTTTGTCCTCTTTCCTTCGTATTTTTCACCATCCAGCTCGGCATCTTGTCCACGGACTGCACCCGTAGTACTGCGACGTAATTCTAAATATTAGGGGCTCACCGTCCCTTCTTATATAGGCACCATGTCAACTGATTCAGATAATCCGCCTACAGTCACGTATTTACAGTGAGATCCTAATACCCCGCTGGGTCATTTAAATTGAAGACCCAAGAACCAAAAAGTGTTTACAAAGGATGCATGGCTTAGTCGGGAAAGATGTGGTTAAATTCCAAGGTAGCATCCTGCTGAAGTACCATTGACATAAAAAGTAACTTACTTACGACACAGGAAATACAGCAAAGCAATAAATAGGCTCCGAGGAATGGCGGGACCCTTGTTCAACCCAAAGGATCTTGCCCGCCGGCAATAGCTCAGATCGGCAGCTTTCTATTGAGTAGTGCGTGTGTGTACCTGTTTTATAACTTACAACGGAATTCCGGAAGTTTTTCCAAACTAATGCTGTGCTTTGGAGTTAAGTAACGAACCATTCAATTAGTAAATGGAGAGTTTTCCTGCCAGACCTGTGTGCACGGTTCCTGATAATAGAAATTGCGGAAGTGAAACTCATTTGGCAGCCACGGCGGCATAAGAGTGTTTTGATTCGTCGGGAAAATGTTGTCTTTGGCAAGAAATTACATAACTATAGGCATTACTAAATAAAACATTTTGTTACGCCCGTCAAAAATGCGCGACTGTTCTTGTTTAACCGGTTTTATCTGTCGTTATTTTTCCCCTCTGGCTGAAAACGAGCAAGGTACGTTGTTTGAAACTTCACTTTCCCTTAGTTTGGTTGCCATTGTTTATAACAAATTTTCACCCAAAGAAAAGAAGTAAACTAAAAGTCGGACATTTAAAAAGCCTCGTTTTCTGCTCATGTCCAAATCCAAAAGCCGCAATTTGCCGAGATTCGACGGTAGCCTGGTCGATTCATGCATAGTCATTAAAACTTTCAGTGTGGAGTCGCCATCTTTGACTCGAAAGGAAAGGAAGATTGGGAAGAGTAGATATTGCGATGAATAAGGGGGTGGGCTCCTCCAAACCCCTCCCCTCCCCCCTTTGTAACACATAACCCTAGTGGATTCTAGTGCGGCTGTTTGAAGGAGTTCGGGGAAGTGATCCAAACGATCGTAAGTCGTAAATCGACTGCCCCGTTTTCAATTTTTCTTCTACCTTTTTTTAATGATCAACTCAATTTTGTTCAATGAGTGCGCGCTTCAGAATCTTTACTTCATGCTACTGTTTGTATTCAGTACTGCCCTTTCTCTTAGTTCCCAGGGTGCTTATTGTAGGAGCTTTAAAAAAGCACTTTATAACATAACAAAAGTAAATCGCGCGCTGTTTGGTTAGTTAGCCACTACCATTTGCCTGTGGGTGCACCCCAAAAAACTGAACTAGCGCGGTAAAATTTAGGCAAATTCAACAAATCTCCTCTCCGGACGGTAAAATACACCGATGAAATGCACAGATGAAAAGTGGAAGTTGAAGAAAATACTAAGCTGTCGTTTTGAAGGAAAAAAGACAAAAGATCAAGCGACAAATTTGCCCTGGATGAATTAATCACTGTTTTCCTCGCCGCTAGAATCGGCTGAAGGAAATTCGAGCGAGCCAAGATTTAATGTACATTTTGTGTGTTTTTTTATAGAAGAGAAAGTCTGTTTGTAAATGTAAGTTTATCAATTAGCATTGTGTTATTGACTTTTTGGTTGCTAAATTCACGCGAATATTTTAGGAAACACGCTCAAATTCGAGACAGCTTTGTTGTGAAGTTTTCAACGCATCGATTATAAATTTTAGTTGAGTTTAAACGGGCACATTACGCTAGAATAAGCGAATTTCATTTGAGTACAGAAACATTTGGGTTCTCAAACAAATTTTTCCAAAAATAACTTCTGTGTGTATTATTTTGTTCCTCAGTGTTCATTCATAGCAGTCGTTTAGAGAACGGTCGAAAAACAACAGCTTCAGCGCCGGCTGTCTGTCGGCGAATTTCAGTTTCAAGTTTGACTTTCATAGCTGGATTTCCCCAGACAGATTTCGATCTAAAGGAATTACAGTCAAATTTTCTTATTTCTACTTTACGTTTATTTCAAGAATTGTCACATAAATAAGCTTGATAATTATTTCATTTACTTTAGTTTTAGCTTACTTTTTAGAGTCTTTTTATTTGGTGTTTATAGTTGCAGATATAGTTTTCCCTCAAAGTTTTTACCCTAATATTAAGAGCAAGTAGACAGATGCCATTCAGGATAACAACGAAAAACGTTTTGCAATTTACCTGAAGACGGAGAACGGTTGATTCAGCGAAAGAAAAACTCAAAGGGGCGGGCAGATGGCAGCAAACATGAACTCGGACCGATGACTCAACCGAAGGCAAATGGAAAATAATGTTTTCCTCTTTTGATTATATTATAAAAGAAATGGTAAACGTTGCAGCTGTGCTACCATGGAGTTATGAATGCACTTGGGAGGTTTGCTAAGCACTCAAGAAGCTAGAGTCGCACTCGGCTATCGCCTCGTGCTACTCTTACGCTTCTTTCGTACTTAGCAACCTCCCGCGTGCATCGATAACTCCATGGTTGCACGCTGCACGTTTACCATTTCTTAATTATTGGAGCGTCAATGTATTTAGTACGAAAGTAGTAATTGCTTGGCAAAGGCAGTACCTTCATCTCTCCCGCTCTTGAAGTGCGCTACTGACTGAGTTTATCATGCCGCGGTCGGTCATTTATTTTACACACTTGCTTTGCTTGCTTGCTTTTATTTTACAAACTTGATGGGATACGAACAATTGGCTGACAAATATTCAACAATGTGTCAGTTTATTTCACATCGACTGTGTACAGTATTTAAATAAAGTGTTTTTTTTCCTCTCTTCAGTCTTACACTTTAGGGCGACTTATTTTGCAGTATTCACACAATGTTTGCGATGTAAAATGGTCAATGAAATTCTGCATCATTCGTATCGGATCTTCAAAATGAAATTTGATTGATAGGTTTTATTGTTCGCGCTTTCCGCGTCTGTTTATTATTCCTTTCATTAGAGCTCAGGCAGGCTCATTTCTAGCCTGAGAAAACAGCCGACAATTTTTGACGCAAGCACTAGTTTCCCCGCGAAATGACGTTTGAGTAAAGACCGCAGAAATTTGATCCACCGATGGTACGTCACTAACCAACCAGATCTGGGTATTTACTAAAAAAGATTCTGATTATATGAAGCAAATTTTCCAGTAATCAGAAACGCTAGCCAGATTTGGGCGGTGCCCCCGTAATAAGTATGGAAATTTTGCGGTCGTTCCTCAAACATCATTTCGCGCGGAAACCAGTGGTAGCGTCGCGAGGTGTCGTCATGTTTTCTCAAGCTAAGTCATTTCCAGAAAAAAAAAAAAAAAAAATTATCTCAAGCAAGCAAACTGCGTCTATTGCCGATCAATGTATCATTACTAACAGCTAACTACTCTGTTTTAGACAGCCAGCTTCTAAAATGGCCTTAAAAACCAAATTAAACGAATAAACATGCTCTATAACTCTAATGGGGAAATAAAAGTGAGCGCCGCGGATCCAGGCTAGGTATGCTTTATAAGGTACGTGTTTCTTTCGGGTCATAAAGATTAAAAGATAGAACGTTTGCGACAGTGTCGCGATTAAGATGAGCTAGATCAAGTCTATTCAGTGGCTTGATCTTTACTTGCACTGTAGTTTGTATAGGAAAAATAATGTTGGAGGAGGGCTTGGATGCAGTTAAAGTTCCTATAAACAGCAACTTAAGTCGTCGTGGGAAAACACCCCAAATCTCATGCAATCTGTCAACAAGCGCGTATTTTTCCCCCTTATATTACTTTCTCCCCTTTTCGATCTAAAGGTAGATTATTTCCGACCTCGCCATTTTCAGAAATGACTCAGTCAGGCATTCGACCCACTGACTCGATTCCAGGCATCAGCCAAGAATCAGCAAGAATTCGACACTCATGTTTGCGTCCTGACGGTAAAGCTGAGTCCCCATAATCATTTGTTACAGCTGAATGGCTCCAAAACTCCACACCATTGGGCGCTATATGTCCATCAACCAATTGTTGGAGGTAAAGACTTCTCCAGCGTCAAGCGCGATTTGAGTGCATGGAATTGGCTCGAAAAATTACGTTCAGTATCTTTGAACACATTAAAGGCTCCTGATTGTCAATCTGTTAACTTTTTGTATTTACTATGAAACTGACTTCTTTCGGCTGAGCACATTGTCAATAAACACCCTAACTGAAGGAGATCCCTTTTTCTGTGCGTTCACAAACTGTCTAAGAGTGTTGTAAAGAACATTTTGAGAATCATCGAATCCTTCTGATGCAGAGAGCTGGTAGAAGCCGCATTCCAGGGCTTGTGCTAAAAGGCGACCCTCATACTCATGAACTTCTCGGAAGTGCTTCAGGTCAGTCTTGTTTCCCAGAAGAATGAGACAAGCCGGATTAACGTTCTTTGTTTTTAGAAGGTATTGGCAGAGAAGTGAAGCTTCTTCAAAAGATGAGCGATCTGTTGTGGAGTAGAGGACGAAGAACAAGTCTGATCCCGAGTGAACGCAGTTGTCAATCTTTTCCAAAGAGTTCTGCGAAGAAATAAAAATGCACGTTATTGCTTCGACATATAGTCCACATCATAGTGGTCGATTTGGGCTCAGCTAATCAGTGCCGGAACGAAACAAGTTCCTAGCTATTACCTAACCTGGTATTAGACATGTTTTCTGCTTTTTTTAATTCTCAGTTCCTGTAATTTTCTCCACATTTTTTCACGTAATCAAAAGATTTTTTGCAAGATTTGGTCCCTCACTAATTTAACCCCTGGCCTAGAACTGAGAGTCTCCCTGACTTCTTCCCTGACCGCGGGATCGAAAAATATCATCCCCCAAACAATAGTTTCATAAAAAAAGTCACAAAGTTTGATGGTAATGCAATGTTCTAGCCCGTATGCCAGCTTGCATATTCGTCATATTATCTCCACACACTTTCTCTGATATCAGATGAGGAGATTTTTTTAAACAACCAATACCTTTTTTCTTGGTAAATATTTCCTTTGACTGCAGCCCCGAGGAAAAATTTATCGATATCGTAAGAAAGGCTATACACTGAATATTCTTCATTTTCCCTTTTATTCCCTAAATACGTGAGGAAAAAAAATCATTTTGCGTTCTCCTTGTGCGCACGAAACATCATTCCTTAATTTAATTGGTTGTTGTTGTTTTTGCACGAGTGCTAACTACATTGTTAAACTATTATCCACGTCTTAGCTTCTTAAAGTCATGAAAATCGATGGTTTGGCGCCAGATGTCTTTGTATAACAGAATTTGAGGTAACATGCTAGCAGTTTTATGCGTCTTTACAAAAAAGCAGCTTGCCTAACCAGTCTAAATATTTTGTTTTTGGATAAATAATTTCAGGTTTACTATCATCCCCAGCTTGCTTTGTACTTCTTTTTTTTTTTACCGCTTATTGGATCACATTCCTTTTAGGTGAAATACTGACCTTGCCTGCTGTGTCTAACACATCCAGCGAGAGAAACTGTCCATCCAGCTCGACATGATGACGATATGTGCATTCTGTAGGACAAAGCATAGATAAACTTACGGGAATATGTCAAAAGTTTGTAGCAAGGTGGCAAATGTTTTGACTTTACCTCAATCACAATAGGTCACCTTTTTAATGATAAAGGAATTGGTTCGGGGCTTTATAATGGTAAATGGTGTACTTGACGTGTTTTAACCAACTGGGACCTTGCGATCAGTAAGAACGGCAACGCCCGTCAAAACGTCTGAAAAATTGACTTGTCGTCCATTTATCAAAATGTATTCTTTATTATCCAACCAACTGGTCCATTTAATTTAAAGTCCACCCACTTAGTGATACCGAAAGCGTTACTTACAACTCTCCTCCCGAACAACAAGCAAAATGATGAGAACTCCCCTCGGAATAGGGTGGGGGGTGGGGAGAACTAGCCAAAACAAGGTCTAGGATATAGTATTTGGTCTTTCATTTCCGACTGCTGGGGTAAGACGATTTGGTCTGAGCTCAAAAGTGACCTTTTAAATTATTTGGAGGCAAGCTATGCGATATAATTAATTTTTAATGCCCTTCCTGCTTTGAGAGATTGGTGGGAGCAACGTGAATACAAACCAAGAAGCTAAAAGGTGGTTTAGTTAGATTCGAAACGTTTTACGTCGACAAAACCTCTGTCACTTCGTCATAGTTTCATGCACCCCGGCTAAGGAATGAATGACGGGAAGGGGATGGGGGTGGTGGTGATAGCCATCATAAGGTTCATATGGGAAAATGATCAGATAGATCAGCAGAATCAACTACTAAGTATCAAATTTTTTACAGACCTATATTAAAAGATGCAGGCGTTATAACTAATACCTTTTCACAGTTTCGTACTTTACGGCCCAGCTTTTAATTCCCCCTCTTACGCCCTTGTTCAACGACGAACAAGTTATCCCGATTTACAGGTTCTATAGAGGCCTAATGGGCGCTGTGGCTTGTGAGGACATCTTTGGGTATGTGTTTGCCACTCTTGAATTAGTTCCCCAAGAACATAAGGGCGGAAATCAACTCTTACTCATGGCAGTAACAAAGACAGTAAGATAACCCTCTGTTAATAGATTGAACAATCACCTTAAGCATGCCGCTATACAAAAGAAAAGTTTATAAAAATACTTTACATTCTAACAAAAGGGTATTGCAGCAAAGATTTATCGAACTAGGATCAAGGAATGAATGATGATATGTTTTCTTTTTGCCTCGCAGTTGACTTAGTCGTTGTCGAACTGAAAATATTATGTTTAGACAGTTAAAAAAACCTTTACAAACCAGATTAATCTGGCTATGAGGATTTGCGTGTAATCCAGCGAAATATTTCCGCGATAATAAGTGTTTATCTAAGCTCTGTTTATCTTAACGCTGCCATCATCACAAGGACTGATCATGATTAGTTGATAACTCTGCAAGGGAGGGCCATTTGGCTTAGAATTAACTTCACAGCAAGTAACATATCAGTTTACTGCCCTGCCAGTCAAAATAACCAACTTACCTAACGTTTTGTCGTACTCTCCAATAAATCGCCTAGTTAAAGCTCTGACGGTGAATGCTAAAAAGGGGGATGAACAAAATAATTTAGAGACATCTATTACCCACCTTAAAACGTGCAATCAACTTTTTAATACGAAGTGATTTTGCCTAAATTCGGTGCAACTGCAAAGTACCTCTACCTTAACTGTGACTGTATACATAAATTTTGTTGGGAATTTTGGCCGCTACGCGGCCTGGTAATTTGACTGTCATGTAATATATGAAGTCACATTGGACATCCGAGAATCGACGCAGCAAATACGATATGTACGGCCCCTGAAAGATCTAACAAGGGTGATTGTTTGGTAGTTCTTAACTGCAGACAGTACTGTTTCGGCCTTCTGGGCCTCATCAGTACAGTGCTGATGCTAGGTTAAGCTTTAAAGCCACCCCAAATGATCCCACAAAAAATTAATGTGGTATCATCTAAGCCATTCCAGAGTGCTCTAATACTGATATGGAGGGTAGGAAAATGCTACGTAGATTACCGGTATATTGAAACGCTATAGTGAAAAGAAAAGCAGTTAAAACGAGATTTCGAGATAGCTTTGACCCCCGCAATCACATGAGGAAAAATTGGTTTTTGATTCAAGAACATAATTGCGTCAAAGTTTGAGATAAACTCTTTTAGATAACAGCACTGTTTACCGTAAAACAGCTGGAAGATGAACTATTTCAGTTGGCGTGTATCTGCCTGCCGTCTTTGCGTGATTCTACTGAAATTACTTAGTATAATTTTACACTCTCGTGATCATTGGTGGTGATGAATAGTGATGAATAAACTTTAAAGTGTTGAGCGGAACTGGGAAGTAATCAAAACAAGCTGCAGGCTCTCGGGATAAAGACTTCCTTCGGGTTCTTTTTCATTTAGAATCAATCTTTCAGGTTTTATTTTATTTTTTCGGTGTGTTAGGGCCTATGCGTGTCTCTGATCAGAACAAGAGTCCTAGGTGGCTGAAAAGTATTTTTTGCAGATAAGTAATGTCTTTCGTGACTTCAATAATTGTCAGAGAAGGCGGGTGGGCGCGTTTGCTTATCGGCTACATATGGGTCAGTAGCTGAAAATAAATACATTGTGTGGTTTATACAATGCGACAAATTGAGTATTGTGGTCGGCATAAGTGAAGTGCGCCAAGGTTAACTTGAATTTCAAAACAAGCAAAGGAAACAGTATCAAAAGATTTAAAACATCGAATATCTTAATTTTGATTTTAAAGGTTGATTTGAATGGGAAATTGTCCATTCCTAGTACGCCACTTTAACAAGTTCCTACTAATGTGAGGTCTTCTAAGCGCCTGTGGGGTTCTTTCAACGCTTTGTAAACACGCCCTTACAAGGCTGAACAGCCAACGGATCGCTGTTCAGTTTGCCAAAGAATTTTTTTGAGCGTTGATAAATCTATTCTTGGATAATAAGCCATTTAATAAAAGTCTGTGAAAAGCATTTGTAGGAAATCAGTGTTGCACTGAGTTCAATATTGCCGACGGTTTGGAATCGAGGGCGTAATGAAGCGATAATTTGACATTGACACATGTGAACTCTGTTTGCCTTGTAAAGAACACTTGTAAACAAGTCTTAAACAACTTAATGAACTTTTTTATTAACCGTTAATCCGAGGTCGTGGTAAACGAGTAATCCTGAAATAATCCAATCGTAACATACGGAAAAAAAATTATCGGTACTTGGAAAGTGTTGGAAATAAAGAGAAAATGCGTTATTAGAAATCGTCTGTGACAAAATGACTTCGAAACGACTAAAGTAATTTTTTATTATTTATATAGCAAATAAACAATTGTGCCTCTAAAAACAAACTGTGTCAATGATGGCGCAAAATGGATCTTATTGTAAAATGAATTGAGACAGCTTTCGTTTTCAAAAGATTCAATAATCGGCCCTTCAATCGCATTTCGGAAATTGTCTAGCCATGAAGTCTTTAAGTTAAAGGCCTTCGCACCGGGTCATAATTCGCCCACTGTTTGTAAAAACAGTTGCAAAATTCTTTCACGGCTTTTCCCGTCAAGAAAATATTTTGTTTTATGTCAGTCACGTCATCAAACATATTTCAGTCATTTTATATCATGCAAGACCGTGAATTCTCCGCCATTGGGTCAGCCGGCCCAATCTTTCTTGAACTCGAGTGATTTGATTAATATAAACAGTTCTGCTTCGGTTCTTTCTCAGTGTTGAGTCACGAACAGTAATCGCGGTTTGAAGACACTTATGCTTCAAGATTTTCCCTTTCCGTTTTGATTATTCTAGACCTATGTACGCAGCTCTCGTGAATTTGACAGGGCTCTTTTGGTTAAGGGAAAATAAAGTAGTACTCATCTTGATTAAGGTTAGAGATGATCATAAACCAACCTATTTGTATGCACATCACTGACTTGCAAACTCTGTGAAGTGGATCATATATATAGCTCTACTGACCTGATTTTCCAACGCCGTCTTTCCCAAGCACAGCTATTTGAACGTTTTTCACACTCGATGTTGTTCCGTTTTTCCGACTTCTTTTCACTATAGGGCTTTTGATCGATGGTCGCTCGTAAACTGATGGATACGTCGATTTTTCCTAGTACAATAATTCAAAGAGCCAAAACTTAACACAGTCGGTGGTTAAATACAAATTGTTTCGATTACAAGGAAACTTTAAATGATCTTTTTGAACTCGTGGACAAAACTGAACCCGAAGATTAAAACTATGATTCACTGCTTACCATCATTAATATTGAGACGGCCAGGTTTGAATATCTCCTTCTGCCAGTGACCTGAGGGTTTTATGAACTCCCAGGTCTGCCAGACCGTTTTGAATATGCGAATTAAGCTGAATAAGGTACTTATCTACTATCCGGCCGGTCACTTCTAGGTCAAGATATGCGTGACGTAGCACGAGCCAATTGAAACCCAGTTCTATAGACTGTTCTTAATGCGATCACGAATCGAATCTTATCTTTACAAAGCTACGTTAATCACAAAACGCAACAATTTGTTTCAGTAAATTAATGCAATAAGCAAAATGTAGCACTGGGTATACCGCAAAGCAGCAATACTTGGGATTGAAATACACCTACGCAGGTAATCAAAATATTTCAATGAATGAAATTTGCGGTTGGGGTGTGTTTTTTGATATGACTGGACAAGTTATGTAGAGTTGTTTACGTTATCAAAAATCGTTCGTAATGCCACAGAAGTCAGGGGTTATCTGAATCAAGAATCTCGACTACGAAATCACAAGTTGTGGTGTGTACATATATGTTGACTGTGTGTTATGGTCTGTTATGTAACTCTGAAAAATGAATCAGGCTTAATTCTGGCTTGAACGGATTTTAAAAGGAGGAGGCAAATTGTTAATTTGTATCATAGACCTGAAAAGGCTATTGACCTTTCCAATTATTATTAATATGATTTACAAGACGGAGCAACTGAGAACATCCAGTTTTGCGATAAAACTTTTTCCCCTAAGGACCAAGCCTTAAGCTCACCTGAAATGGGTTTACCAAGTGAAGCACTTGAATATGGTCCTGGTAAGCTGACCAGTTCTTTTTAATTTCAATTTGGTCAAGGCAATAGTCACTCAAAAGCTGTTCAGTCTGGGCAAGTTCAAGTTCATAGTTCAAGTATACAGACCTTCAAATAGTGTAGTTTATTTGCCGCACTGTTCTCTCTTAAGTTCCGATCTTTACTGAGCTTATGACATCATCTGTCGATATTCACACATTCTAAATTTTATCTGTTATTTGTAGTACTGCATCATTTTCTTGCCTGAAAAAAATTACGTCAGCCGAAGCGAAATTTAAAAAAAACTATAGCCTTGATAGCTACTATGCCCAGACTGAGCCGTACGGTCACTACGCAGAGGAATCATATTTTTCCTGTCTGTGAGTGACTCAGTAAACGAGCTACACCAGGATATAAACTGAGACAATTATCGGCTTATTCTATGGTGGACGTTATAAACTTAATCACTTTTGCCGTTGACTGTTATACGTAGTCAACTGGCTGAATAACATGCATCATGGTTACATTTAATACTGATTATAAGGATTTATTATCCTTAACACTGGGTGCTGGAAGGCACTTAGAGGAGGCTAGGTATCGTCATAAAGGAAAGATATCATACTGAGAACGAAAACGATTTAGCTACTAGGAAGGAGAGGGGAGCATAGTGGTACGTCCTTAGGCCTTCCGCATGTGTGTCGATGCATCTATCTTGGGTCGTAAACTCAGTTCAGTGAAGAACGCTGTAATGAATTTTACGGCAGTAGTGAGGAGGATCGATGAGTCGTGCCATGAAAAAGCAACGGGAGGGAAGTAACGAAATCCTTTGCAGACCCACATTCCACATCATAACTTCCGGCTTACCACAATATCGAAATCCTTTGGCAAAATGCATTTGTCCACTTGCTTGGTGCACCAATTAGAACGAACAGCGCAAGAAAATGTACTCTGAACCTCTCACTGATAATCCGCTTAAGTGTTAAGACGGCAATACCTGGAGGCCTAACCAGCTTGAAAGTGGAAGAAAACGGAAACATTGTCAACTAAGATAACAAAAAAAGGGTCAATAACAATGTTCACGAAGGAAGCTGGCAAAGTACATTTATGCATGTGTATAATGTAGTATTGACTTTATAAGACAAGACATTTGTTACCTCAATATTACGGCTTATTGGCACTCAGTTAGCCAAAACACTACTCGTGGCGTGCCAAATTTTTCAGTAAAAGACCACAAACAGATATCACCTGTCGACAACGGCAAAGAAATGTACCAAAGACTTACCAAAAAGTGTGCTGCCCGTGCAGAGTTGTTTTTTTGCCAATTAGACCAGCTATTGTTTGTTTATTTGTTTTTTTGCCGTTCTCGTTGCCGCGCCATTTAGCATTACATAATTGTTGGCTTCACTCTAGAAGCGAAGTTAGTTTGAAGTAAGAACTTGATTCAAGTGCACTTGGAAATCTTAAGTCGCTCTGTAGAAAACATGGCTTCACACTTGTTGACAAAGTACATTACTTGAAGTAAAAGCTGTCAATCCGGCTCCGTTCATCAGAATCTTGGAACCGCTGGCTTCCATTTCTTATTGGTCAAGTTTGTTCTGAAGTGTGGTCTAGACCATACTTTAGGGCGAACTTGGGCTTCTTTGAACCACGAACGTTTCCATGGTCACCAGGTTAAGTTGAAGTGGTTACATTTTACCCCTTCACACACGAAGTGGGTTCCAAGAATACTTACATTTTACTTGAAGCCCTATCATCAAAGCTAACAAATAACAACGAGAGCTTCGCTTTTGCCCTGGCTAAATCTTACATAAAAAGTCAACAAACATATTTTATGAGTAAAATAAGTTTACTCCATGTCAAACTAAAAGCCCTCTTGCTGGTGAAAACCAGAGGGCATGATCGCAGGCCACTTTTTCAGGCCACTTGTTATATGACGGTATTTCCCGTTTCTCTCTCGTATTTTATCGCGGGCGCAAGTTTCAAATTGTCTGCCTCAGGCCCTCTCAGGCACGACTTGGGCACTGTTGCTTCGAGCCAGAGAGTATATTAATTTTAATTGAGCAGTTATGTCGTTTTGCTCATGGAACAGCGAAAAGTACAGAGATCATTTTGAAGCAGGTAAACCGTAAGCCATTGCTAAAAGCTATTATATAATCAGAATTTACAGTGAGTGTTGTTTTATATCTACGGTCCTCACATTTTACCAGCTTTTAATTTATAAGCTAAAATTCTCTCTCTCTTCTGAGCTCAAGATTCCTAGCCGGTAAACTAAATTAATATTTATTAGGGCTGATGTAGACTGCAGAGCCTTTGCTAACGCGATGTGTCGAAAGTGGGGATCACATGGTGTTTTGCAGACTTCTCTTTACAACGAGCGCCGCTTGTTTTTACGCGATTGATATGTCATTAGATTTGTGTCTTATTCTTGAAGCCCGATTTGCGTTTATCTTGTGTACAGTACATCTCATATCACATAGTTTAATCTCTAAATAAGCCAAAGAGAAGTTAAGAGTAATCGTCCGTTTTACGAGAAAGAGTGATTTTTCTCATTCACTCTGTTGTGCTGAGTCATAATGACATGGGTGATTTTGATCACAGGACACCTATGTTTGAGAATTTAAAAAGCCTGACATCACAAAGAAAGTTGGGAAGATGTTTACAACTTTTAGTGGGTATTAATAGTTTATTTCCCAAAAACCTGGGAGATTTAAGGCTTTAAGCATTTTCGATCTGGGTTGTGATAGTTATGTTTGGCAAGTCAGTGTTTGAAAGAAGTGAGAATGTCATCATGTAGCAGTGTGATTAGATGCTCCTAAGGAGCTTTTCTTGGTAGACTGGCACATTTTTGTGATAACTTAAGCCACTTTTTCCAGCAATGAGAAATGTTAATGCTGTGTTTTTAATACCTCCAATTCGGTAATGTTTAGCACATCTGCCCAAAGTCTATCCTTCTGTATGCATATATTACATGTACAATATGTCCCTTACTTGTCTGCTAGTGACTTGAAATTGACTCAGTCATAAAAATGGTCTTACTAAATGACAGTCTTGAATGAGAAAAATGGTGTTATATTTACCCCCCGCCCCCCCTCCCCCCATAACCAGGAACACTGGTTGTAACCTTTGTACATGCCTTTTAATTTTTGCAGGAATTTATGTCTGTCCCAAGTGTGGTCATGAGTTGTTTAGTGCTAAAGCAAAGTACAAGCATAACACACCATGGCCTGCATTTACAGAGACAGTCCATGATGACAGTGTGTCTAAAGAAAATGAAACTGAGCCTCAACAGAGCAGCAAAGCCAAAGCTTTGAAGGTACATTGATAATTTGAAAGTATGATACAGTGTACCTGCTTGTTATAAAAACTACTGAAAAACTCCGACACACACCATAATTAGGGACCTTAAGCAAGGATGACGACGATGGCAGTGAAAACATCGGTAAAAAATGAATTTGTGCTCTTTTAAACTTAATCTCGTCTATTTGGACCCGCTCAATATGTCAAAAGCGGGCGACTTTTCATGGATTTGAATTCAAAAAGGGAAGGAAAATTCGTCGCAAATTGGGAGGTTTTACGTCGTAGTTGTGCAATGGACATTAAAGAAATGTACTAAAAAGCGTGATGGAAGTGCAGAGCTGTTGTTTTGATCATTAAACATATTGTTTTTATGAAGTTGGCGTTGGTCGTCGTCGTAGTTGCTTAAGCTCCCTATTGACTTTAGCAGTCAGTCAATGATTAATTTTGGTGGAATCTTTATTGTAGACACTGAACCAGCTAAACATAACCAAACACAGTCCAACATTTTTTGTTGTTGTCATTGTTTGTTTGTTTGTAATGGGAGAAGTCAGGGTTGCTGAGCAGTTAAGAGTGCCTGACTTGCAATCCAGTGGCCTTGAGTTGAACACCTGCCCTAATGGCTGGCTGGATTTTTCAGCAGTTAGCTCACCTGATTTGATGATCAATTTTTAAGGCAATTTGCTGGTTTTGCACTGCAGATCTACAAATGGCATTAAAGCTCTGTCTGTAGTACATTGGGTGCTAATTGGGGATATCGATCGCGATTGATACAGTATTTTTATTTATTTATTACCCTAATTACCCTTTATTACCCTAATCCTCCACCTTTCAGTTGTACATGCTCTTTTGAAACTTGCCTTAGTCCTCACTCAATAGTCAATACTTTCTGCAGCTCTACCAAAAAACCCAGGATAATGACCGTATCTTTCATTTCATGATTTTCATGATTTCCAAGATTGTTTTATATTTTAGAATGGCAAGAAACGGAATTTTACAGCAATGTACTGTGTATCATTTCATCCTGATACGTACTCTCTGGCTTGCTTACTCTTTGACCAAAAACCTTTCAATATCTTTTTGCCTTTGTTTGCATCTAGGTCCGGTGTGGAAAATGTGGCAATGGTTTGGGACACGAGTTCTTAAGGGATGGTCCAGATGGTATTTCCTCACGTTTCTGAATATTCTCAGACTCACTAAAGTTCATCCCAAGGAAGGATGAAAAAGTCAGTGAGCCAACCTCAGATCAGAATGGAGCAAAATAAGTAGCTGGATTACATGTTTGCTTGAAGTTAATTTAATGAAGTAGCCTGTATATTAATTATTTATGATAAGCAGGAGATTGTTTTTATCTTACTGACCAGAGAAGGTTGAGGTGGAAGGGGGATGGGGAAGGGGGGACTTTTCTACATTTATATGGGCTATTTTGGAAGTTCTACTTCAACGGATGTGACTTTTCTGTTTTTCATGGTGTGAAAAAGTGTAGAGTAAAAACTAAAAAAAAGAAAAGCTGCATAAAATGTACTTTAAAGCATAAGGGGTATCCAACAAGCTTGACTGATTTATTTTTGTCACTGAATAGTTAATAATATTGGTGGAGAAATCTCTGTGTATGAAAATATGAATACTTCTAAATTTGTCTATACTAGGTCTAGCAAAGGGCTTGAAGACATTTTCTGCACCTTTCCAAGGAGCTGTTAAAAAAAATGTTAACTTCAGGAGAGAGCTGTCTTCAGGAAATTTACTGATTACAAGTAACAAAGATGGCAAGGCTTAATATATTATAATTCATGCCTGTCTCTGTGCAAACTAGTTTTTCCAAAAGGGTAAGAACTAAAAATGTGTGGCTTCACCTCACCCCCTTGACAATCAACATTCTTCGGTAGAGAAGGATGCATGTGTGCACTGTGTCTGAAGGTAATCTTGTCGTACGAAAAACTGAGGCAAAACTGACGGCATGTTTGTGACAGGGGTGAAGCGTTGGTTTTTGGTCATCGCGCCACCAAGAAGTCGACTCGCTACTAACGAATAACTCTGAAATAATTGACACAGTTAAATACCCAGGATTACTTATCTAAGATCTCTTACTTTTTCGTCAAGCTTCTTCGAATTTAAAGGCGACTCAAATACAAATCTGTCGATCCTTATTGACGATCCTTGCGTCGAACGTCTTTAGCAAATCAATACATGTATAGGTTCTGCGAATATTAACTTTGGAATTTGAGATAGTAAAAAACTGACAGAAACGTTTCACAACCACTAGTCATTTCTTTGGAATATGACAATAAAGTAACGGTTAAGAAATTTTCGTTCATGAAGTTTCAGAACAATGCTAAGCTTAGTTCTACTGTTTGTGGCGATTTCGTTGGTGGCGAGGTGACCAGATACCGAAGCGTGAGAACCATCACAGCCATCAACCTTCCGTTTTTCACGGCTGCTAGGATGTTTTCTGCAACAACACAAAACACTTTATCTAGCTCTTCTGTTAGGGTGCATTGCCTTTCTTGCACAAAGTCAACAGAAGATTACTTTTGCTTTCTGAAAAAAGGCAGTTGTAAAATTTTTAGAATAGTTTTCAGTGAAACAAAGGAAAGAGCCATGTTGTGTTCTGTTTGAATATATGAAATGTCTAGTTTTGAAACCCCATAAGAAATAGGGTATCTAGATGTGGAAACTTACCGTCAAACAAAATGTCAATAAACTCTTGATTAAGATTCCTGTTGTAATATTGGTTTTGAGCTGGAATAACTATTAGTCACTACTGAGTGATACATAAATATTGCAGAAAGAAAATCCCTGAGGCAAAAATAAAAAGCCATATTATTTCTATCAGATATCTTGCTCTTCAAATCCACTACCAAGCGGAACAAGCCAAGACCGAAATATTCATTACAAATTGCTTCAAATATTAGCCCTGCACACTGTAATAACTGTTCTTTACCTTGGTAATTTCAGCGCGGTGAAAGGAGGGAGAAGGAGTGTTCTGTTTCCCTTTCCCACCGAACCCTTGAAGTATTAGGTAGATTTAGTAAGGACAGAGCATCGTCAAGTGAGAACGCGAAAGCGCGCGGAAAGGACCAAATGCCACTTCCGGAGGTCAATTTTCCGCTCTGACATTTGTCAGGTCGTTTTTTTAGGTCTGCACGTAAGCGTCGTCGTCACGTCAACGAAGGCTCTTTTAAAGTGAATTCGCGCTGTTTCAAAACTCATCGCTCTTATATTCCACGTCGGTTAATTTTTTAAAATGGTGGTGAATTTTTATGAAGTTGAATTCTAAGGGAACGTATCCAAGTAAAAGAAAATGGTTGTCTTGTGTAGGCATTTCAAATCGTTTTCGTCTATGGACAGCAAACGGAAACGTACAAAAATGTGTGCTGCGCTTGCAAAGGTTTGTTTTATTATATGGTTACTTTCAAACGGCACCAGACGAATTTTCGACTGGCTGAAAAGCTGAAAATTCGCAAGTTTAGGGGTGCCGTTCACACGGAACCATCTTAACCGTAAGAAAATTTAGACCATTGCCGTGTGAACGCCAAAACTGAGTTCAAATGTTTTAACCTGTACGGTCGAAAACTTTCCGGCGGCACTGTTGAACACCTTAAACGTCTAAGTTTTGGCTGCATAAATGAGTGGTAACTCGGTTGGGGACCCCATATTGGATTTGCTACAGTAGCGCTCTGCGCATGGGCTGATGGTAAAACCTATGACAAATGTTAAATTCGACCTGGTTCGCCAGTTCCTTGTCAACAGAGCAAAAATATTTTAATATTTTTGCTTTAAAAAGGTTGAATAATTTTCAGCGCGCAGAAATTTGTCCGTTGCCTTCTGAACGTAGCCTAAACCTATTGCTTTTTTTACCGTTCAGGTTGCCCGGCGTCTTTGCAGTTACTATCAATAATAAGCTCCCTGTTTTCTTTGCCGGAAACTTTGCCTAGTTCTTTAAGCCACCATTGAGAACAGTTCGAAGCTACCCTTTTCAGTAGCCCTAGCAAAAGGAGAGGGTCCGTTTGTAGAAGATGTTCTCTGTATATCAGCAACCTAAAACCTGAAATCTGGCTTGGTATCAAAATCCTTTTATTGCTCGCTTGGTAATAATTGTATTTGAAAGAAGCACGTGAATAGAGCGATCTCATTTCTACAACTGAATACATTTTACGTGGGTAGATGCCCCGGCAATAGCGATAAACCTGGCACTGACGTAAATTAGCTTTATTAAATTGCGTAATTACTATGATTATGTGGTGTTAAGTGTACGGAAAAAAAAGAAATTTTAAGGATTAGAAAAAGAACTGAGAGAATGTTTTAAGGTACAAGGAAGTTACAGGAGGTACTAACTTTAAGAAAATGATGTAAATGGTTTGCGGTTCGTCTGTCCTCTTTCGACATCAACCATCAACCGATCAAACATCTTCTACAGAACGAATACTAAGGCCAAGAAAATGAATATTTCGCCATTATTAATATTTCATTCAATCGAAAAATCAAGCCGTTTACGATTGAGTTTAATATTGACAATAAAAACTTCCGTTCCTGAACCACTGAACTCGCACTTAATTTCCTTTCGACGAGAGGAGTAAACGGTTATTATGGAAGTTGTAATACTTCTTTCACCTCCCGCATCGAGGTAAACCCTTAAAGCTTCGTCGGTAACTGACCGAATCGGGGTATTTGAGGGCGCCTTTAGATTCAATATGAACAATCTCCGATATAAATAATACTTTTGTTGTTGCTGATCCTAATCTCCAAGTCTTTTTTTTATTTTAGTGCGGATTTAATTGAGTTTTATAAGTTTTTACTGAAATCTCTTTTGGCGTGACTTAGCCAACTGCAGTTCGACGACTATATGCCGCTACTACACGTACTCTAAAGAGCGATTGCAATTGCGAAAAATCGCACTTAATCTGTTTGTGTGTCGGCGGAAGCAATTGAAATTTCTCGGAAGTATGGCCCGTTTACGTGCCGGGAGAGAGACAAACACAATTAAGACTATGACAGGATATATAATACCAATCGTACATTTTAATCATTTTCATCGAGCTTTTTTTTAATTGGCTCAATAGGTCGTTCATAAAAAACTGCGTGCGGAATTGATGAGCGGTTAAGTTTGTCCTGGATCTACTGAAGTAAACTTCTCTGCTTAAAGGTGAGTTTTAATACGGGAATATTCGCCCGTACTTATCCATTCAGTGGTTTTCTTCTCGAAACTCATGATAAAGTTTGTTATGTTTAAGCCGTTACTGTCTTTCCCAGTAATCTGGCGAAAGTTTTCACCCCTTTTTCTTGTTTTATTTTTGTCTGAATTTTTAAGCAATATTAATGAGCGCAATTTCGGAAGCAATGTCAATCCTGTCTACAGTTTTTGTTTTCTAATTTGAAACTGTTTTAAAATAGTGAAGGGAAGCTTCAAGTCGTTGACTCTACGAAGATGGGGGCCTATACAAATCAGCTACTACAGAGCGTCGAGCCTCTGGTAAATTGCATAGTGGCAATTCAGAACGAAATTCAGTTTAAATAAGAACCTAGTTTCCTTTTTAAAAAAGTTGATTTGAAAATGCACCACTGAACGAAAAAAGTTGCGATTTAGAAACTCAATACTGTTTTGAATAGGCAGTCTCATCTATCAGACAAACCTCTTTTTAGTGTAGCGTCGTATCAAAATTAATTAGCATATAATTTTTTTTGTAAAGTAGTACATTTTACCTGAACTGTAGTGCTTGTAAAGACTGGGTTATAAGGGCATGTCACCCTTTTACTTGGAATAAGATATTGAAGCAATTTTTGAATTCGTGATCGTCTTTCAAAAAGTTGTAATCTTTTGTTTACATTTGAGAGAGCGGCAGACTTTTGCAAACTTGTCTTTTAAAAGAATACTAAGCTTGTGCAAACGTTTGTATCTCTACGTCAATCTACCATGTGTCTAAAAAGGATTCGAAAAGAAATAAGTGTTGACTTCATGTTTGTTTTTCAACAATCAGTCGCTCCCTCAAATACATTTGCCGTACGCGGGAGAAATTAAAGCCCCTGGTTGCAAATCTTCAGATCTTCAGCCGTAATACCGATTTCTCAGCAGAGAAATGGAAAGATCATATCTTTCCATTTCTCTGGGAAATGGATTCTTAAAATTCAAGGGAGCACTATGATTTTCGGCAGTGAAAGTCTGCCACTACACCAATGTGACAGAGCATTTCAACAAGTAAAGCTATTACTGGGAAAAAAAAATCAAAAGAAAAGATTCCATAAGCAGTTATTCATGTCTTTCTCTCAAATATTCTACGAAATCATGATTTTATACGAGTTTTTTTTTTTCGCAAAAGTAAAGGCGCCTGTCCTCCGCCGTCCTCTTGACGCCTCCGTTTCCGGAACAACTGCGCAGGTGTACGTTATAAAAGAGCAGTAGACGATCTCTAGATTAGGATTGAGATTGACGCTTCTATTATCGGATAGCTTCGAAGATCATTGGTCATTTGACAGTTATTCTACTGTTATTCTATGGTTTGCAGATCGAAAAAACGGGCACTTCTTACAAGCATAGTGCATGGGTAGTGCTTGCTTGGGATTGGTAGAGGGGTGTTGTGTGGGAGTGCCATAGGGAAGGGGAAAATGGAGGTGGGAAGTTACAAAGAGTTATAGGTGTGCGAGGTAAGAGACACAAAGTTGGATTCATATGAAGTACTGGGGATTATGAACTACTGTAGTTCATAATCCCCACTAGCTCTTTTTCTCTTGATCAATTGGCGCCATTGCTCGCTGAACAAACCTACTACCGTACAATTTTTACATTTTATTCAGTTAAACCTGCTTGTACTCTATTACACTAATACCTGAAATCATCGATTCGAAACATTTCGATGGCAAATTAATTAGGTATCTTAGTTTCCTTTCTCCGAAGCTCACTTTAATGTTTGAACTCGGAAGTCTGCCCCTCTAGATGCGTTGAATAACCACTGATTGTGATAGAAAATAAACATCCTGGCTGGCTGGCATTATACCACTGATATTATATATATAATGAAACGACCAGTGAGATATATAAAATTAGACTGATATATGCAAAGTTTCAATAATGTTAAAAACTAAAGGTTTTCATATAAACATTCTAAAAAATGGATTTACAAAATCTGTAGATCTTTTCTCCTTACTCAGTTGCGTGATTTAGAGATAATTGCTGTTTGCTAATGTTCGTTTCTCTATAATACATGTATCATGAACTCAGGTTTTGTTTTTGTTTGTTTTTGGCGGGACGGAGAAGACTGAGTTTCTCTTCCTTGTCCTATATTTTGTATTAAAAATGCAATCTGATTTTTATTATTTTAATCATGATTGGTGCTTTATGGCTATAATTATTGGAAACAGACATATCGGTTTAAATGTCTTTTGGCATCCAATAGGAGTCCTTTGAAAAACAGCTGAGTAGTTATGTTGTTTCTCTCACTTGCGACTTGGGTCTATCAAATGCTCCAATTTAACTCAACTGAATCGCTGATTTTGTTTGACGTTTGTCTAAAAGGTTCTAACTTTAGATTCAAGAGAGACTGAGGCTTTGAGACTGAAGAAATAACGCCGTTAGCACCCGACTGGAGATGAATTTGACCATTGCAAACGGTAAATATATTCCATATTTTTATTTTATTCCGATCCATCTGATGAACTAATAAAGGATTTTAAATATATAAAGACGTGACTTTTGGATCTAAGTAAGAGTAGTTATCAAGTTGTTTCACTGACCTTGCTTTAACATGGACCACTCTTTAAAACAAAGCTAGCCTACGCAATTTCTGTTATATCAGACGAGTCAACTAATATGAAGAAATGTTTGCTTTTTTTCTTGAATTTTTGTTAGTGTCAAACTGTGAGTGTGTGGTGCAGCTGTAATGCCTGCAATCTTGAAAGGTAGCGTAGGTTTGCGCGACATGATTTGATCAAAAAGACCTTTATGTAGATAACTTTCTGTATCTAAAATCAACATAACAACTGATCATTTGAGGCCTGCAGCTTCTAATTCTAAGCACACTGAGTTTATCAAACGGCACCGAAGAGTAAGAAACTGAGTACAATATTACATCAGTTATAGCTCACTCGCCAACCCAGCTCACCCTAAAGGCCTTAAGGTGGCCCAAGCCTATTTATATGCGTGTTGGTTATGTTTTTGATTTACGGTTTTCAGAATAAAAGATTCAACCGATTTCTATGATGTTTGGCATCCTCAATAAATAATAATGGAACTTTAAGAAAATGTTATTTATTTTCTTGTAGGTATAAAAACCTTTGAGATATCGGCATGTATTTAAAACCACATTTTTACGAAAAATGTGAAAACCTTTGAAATCCCCCGACAGATTTTTCCCTAACTTCAGCAAATAAGCCTCTGAGCTCTCTAGTTTTACAACTGCAAGTTTGAAGGCAATCGTGACCGAGAACTCGGTGACAAAATGCTGGTCAAGTTTAACATTAAAATGCTATACGTTAACACATTTGTGAAAGTTGACACAGAAATAGAGGAAGACTGCCGACAGACTATCTCCTATCTGAAAGGATATTCCTACCTAAGGCTTTATTGCAAGAAACAGAGTAATCAGAAACTTACGGCGAATACAGTTAGCACTTTACAACAACAACATAAGCTTTATTTGCATGACTATAATTATGTAGTTACAGTATTGCAAAAGCTTTAGCATAAAAAAACAACAACAAAAAAACAAGCAAACAAACAAATCATAACAATGAAAATGCAATGCAATGATTACTATAGTCAATCAAGTGTTATCAGCATGATTTGATAACAAATTATTACGTAAATCATTACATAATGAGACAAATTTCAACAAATGTGATTGAGCTGAGTGCGCAGTGATATTAGAGAACTTCCATATTCATCAAACTTCCTTTGCATTTTTCCCCCTCTTTTGGACAAAAATCTTAACATTAGGCAAAATATAGCTTCTACGAAAAACTGTCAAGAGTTTTTAGCGTCGCAGGTTCCCGTTTTGAAGAGAAATAAACTAACCAACTCCATTACTTCTAACCATCCATTTTTCAGCAGCAATGAAAACCATCGTATTTATAGTAATTCATTCACGCTTTTTAAGACTTACCATCACATTCGCACGGGCAGTTTGCTGTTGGGGGTAGTGAAAAGAATTGACGATTGTCATATTTGTCTTCATCTTTATTCCCAAGTGGTAAACCTCCCGTGCGAATGTGATGGCAAGTCTAAAAACTTTGAATCTTTCATTCTGAAAAACGCAAATAAAACTGAACATAACCAACACGCATAGTAAATAGGTTCGGGCCACCTTAACTGGTTTCGACACTGCGTGAAAAAAAGTTTTTTACCACTATTAACATTAACTGATTTGAAATGAAGAACTATTCCAAGACTTCAGACAAAACTGCATTTTTTTGCTCTTGGCCGTCTACCGCTCAAGGACTGGCCATTTTATACCACGGGAAGAGTCTCGTCTTGCCCCCAGGGTGTTCTTTTTCAGTCACAGCTGTTTGTGTAAGATTTAACGCACTGTAGACCGAGCTCCAGGTCGGGAGCTCTTTTTCGCCTCTAGATTTTTTTGGCTGTACACGCGACGCCTAACCCTCTGCTGCTTCATTTTTAAATGCCCGAGGAAGGTTAGGTGCCACTGCATTCTACACTATTTAGTAAGTGATCGGACGACGATCCAAGTTCTGGTAAACTGAGGACTCTGTATATTGATTAGTTAATCTAGAGTGAAATGTCCGTTTTCCAGTCATTAATTCATAAAATTGTCACTTTTTCAGATTCCATGAACTCCACTGATGAGTTGGTCGACCCATTTCAGCCACCGTCAATTATTCACCAAGTTACCATCATCGTAGTGTACAGTATAATGCTTCTATTCTCTTTAAGTGGTAACACAATCATCATCTTTATCGTGTTTACAAGGCCTTTTATGAGATCAGTCACAAACTGCCTAATTGCCAACATGGCCGCCGCAGACCTCCTTATGACATTCAGTGCCATGCCCTATTCAGTCGCCTACACGTACGTTGCAAGCCGCTGGTTCGGTGGCATTATGGGTATGATCACGTGCAAGTTACTACACTTTGCAATTGCTCTGTCCATTGCAGCATCCATATTAACGCTGACAGTGATAGCGCTGGATCGCTTCTTCGCCGTTGCATATCCATTTAAACGTGTACGCGTCATTCGTCACATTCCCACGACAAACATGCTTATTTGGCTGGTATCCGTAATTTGTATGTCACCCTACCTCTATTACTACAAAAGCAATCTACTCGAAGATAACAGTTACCACTGCTTTATATTGTGGGAGCCCTTGGCTGATTCTTTTACAGCGTCAAGGATTTATTTTTCGTTTATTTTCATCGCCCTATATTTGGTGCCTTTGCTCTTCATTTGCATATTCTACAGTATTATTTCTTTCAAGTTATGGGCTCGACGAATTCCTGGCAATCCAACAGAAGTTAATCTCAGAAATGTAGAACTTAGCAAGCGGAGGACTATAAAAATGCTTATCATTATTGTGGTGGTTTTCGCGCTGTGCTGGCTACCTGCACATTTAATGCACTTTTTCATATTCTTTGAAGATAAAACATTTAACAACCTGTCTGTGTTAATCATTTTCGGTATCTCACACGCAAACTCCGCAATAAATCCTTACCTTTACATTGTGCTGAACAGAAATTTTCGCCGCCCTTTTCTCGAAGTCCTCAGGAGTTGCTTCGGACCGGCCAGGAACTTGAGATCCCGCGGAAGTCATACGTCTTCCAACACCGTATTGGCCCGGTGCATGTCTCAAGAATACGTCGTCGAAGATACAGCACTTGGAAGGAAAGGGCTGTATGAATTATCTAACAAAACAGGGCAAAACGGCGATTTGCCAATTATTAGACAGATAAGTCTTTTAGAGGTGAGAGAAACCGAATTCCTGGTGGATCCCGCGAGTAATGTGAAGAAACGAGCAACAGTCAGTCCACCATGGCAAGACAAGGAGAGCTCAGTTGCAGAGGCAAGAGAAAGCACAACGACTTCATAAAAAAGCTTTTGCTGCATGAGAACATTTTAATTGCCTGAATCTGGCCTTGAGACAGTGCATACATGCTGGTTCTCTATTGCCCTTTCATACTTGATTTCTGAGCGAGCCACAACTCATTGACATTGATAGATCGTATATGAATACAAAGTAGACGTGGACAGCATTGCCCAACAGTATTCTAACATTGTTATTGTGATGCCATAGATTAGATGCATTTATCGGCGGCCATTCCGGGGGATGACCTCGGATAACCCTCGGGCATTTGCAGAACGACGTTACAAATCCCCGCTACCCAAGAACAATATTTATCGACAAAAGCTACTATTGTCCCCCACCCCATCCCCGGCGGATACATTGTAAAAAACCCTATTTTTTGAGCAACCGTTGTTTCAGATGATCTCTAACCCAACTGCGGTAACCTGAGATCAGGCGTTATTTTTTCTTTGGCTCGAAGGGGAAAAAAATAACGCCCTCTTCCCGTGAGAGACATAAAGGGATTAAAGGGAGAGGGCATGATCTCAGGCTAAACGTGCGGTATTACAAGGGATATTCAACTTCAGTTTTTTTCCAATTTCTATGAAAATACTTCTTTCATGGGATGTTTAAAGTAAGGGTTAATAAAATATAAGAAAATATTTAAAACGGCTGTCCGGCCTGTCAGCTATAAGAGGTAAAATTCAGCGTAATCTGTAAGTCATACAACCAGGATTCAATAAATAGTTTCCCTGATAGCATATTAACAGTGAATTCAACTGGAAAAAAGTCTGGAAAAAAGAGTGCAAAAGCTATCAAAAACCCCTACCCCGGGCTAAAAATTGGCCATAAAAGTCAATAAATCCCCCAACTTCCTAGCCTCCCACGTAGGTGTTTTTAGGGGAGCTCCACAATTGTGGAAGGGACGAAACACGAGCTCCCCTAAAAACGCCTGCGTGGGAGGCTACCAACTTCCCTCCTGGCCCGTTTATGTCACCGTGGCCAACCCACCCCCTCCCACAGGGTGGTCGCTGTTGCTCGTCAGAAAACAAGTGACCACAAGACAGGCAATAAGACCATGCTGTAGGGAAGGTAATCCCCACTGTTATAACCGACCGAAATTGCTTTTAACAATAGAAAAATCTAAGTTAAAATCTCTTTCTCACTAATTTAAAACCATTTTTAAAATATCCTTGACGAATCGATGTTCTTTATTGCACCTTTGTTCTCGCATCAATATCAATTAAATACTCCTGATTAACTACCCACAGATATAACCTGTTATGCCTTTAATTCTAAATTTACCTTGTAAAATTAGTGCAAGTTTTTTGTATTATTATTCTTTTGCAAATAAACCAATGCAGACAGTTAGCTCGCTTTACTACTCCCTAATTTATGACTTTAAGATAACTGAGTTGTAAGTTGAAATGAATTTTAAAAATCACTTGTGTTGAAATTTGTTCCCAAAGTCACACGAAGTTCGCAAACACAATAGAAGCAGACTTGACCCTGGATATCATCCTCGGAGTGGTTTTTCAAGTCGTCTCCGTACCAAAACCGCAATTTTTCGTTGGTTGGCAGGTACAATGGCTGACCAAAGTTCGCGAAGAGCAGCTTCTCAGAATATCTGAGGAGAAAGAGCTCAGATAAATACACTGCGCCTTTCAACCTCTCCAACAACGCCCAGCGTAATAAAGTTTTGGGAATGGCCAGAACTGTCTCATAACTTTTTGTTCTTCTTAGTATGACTGGATGTAGTCATTTTCAGACTTCCTCGGGAATTGACTCAGTACCCAACTACCCTAACCCAGCCAAAGCCCTGAACCAAAAGCGGTTTTGAATGAAACGGTTAATCTTAATCGAACACAACCTAAGAAACACACTGAAGCCCGTGACTTAAGGCATGGCACGTTATTCTTTCATTGCATCGGTATTTTTATTGCCAGGCTGGCTAACATAGGACCGTGCTTGAGGAGGCTGTGAACTGTCTTTTTTACTACCTGTTCCTCACTGGCTTGGCTTGCTTTGCCGCTCGCACTAATAAGATATGACTGTGGGTGATTGGCTGCTGACTCACGGCACCGAACTGTTATTAAAAGGCTGACCTGTGGCTGAACTAGGAAGGTGACTACGTCCTTAGACTCACAAGGGAATCCAGCGAATATGAAGTTATATATCTCAACCTTTAAAAATAAAATATTGAACAGCAAAGGGATCAGTTAAGCCGTCCAATAGAATCATGTCAGACTTACACTTCGTTAACGAAAGGTATATTGTACCACAGTCCTGATCGAGCACTATTTTTGATGCAAGCAACATACCATCGTTTCGATGGTTATTTGCGTGGAAACGAGGTTGATTGATGGTATATTTTTCAGTGGAATTAACGAGGCTGCTTCGGCAATAGTGAACTAATAAAAATGGTCGCACGGATATCCGAAAAGGAAATAGCTGAACTTCGGATTAAAACCTTGAACGGAAGGAACGCAAGCCATGCAAAACACATTCATGACATGTAAAATGAAACAAAACTGAATGCAAGGATGGCTCTACGGCAAAGGGCTGTATGGGCCAATATTTCCGCTAACAAAATTAGCCTTAATCAGCCCTTTGTCGTAGTGCCAGCCTTGCATTCAGTTTTGTTTCATTTTACACGTCAAGTGACGTCTGGCTACAGCATCTCTTTACTGAATTAGACATCCGGCAATAGGAACCAGTCAGTTATATTTACGTGTTGCGTGGACCTCTGCATTCAAACAGTTGTTCATATTCATAATATGTTATCTGTAAGAAAAAACATTCGTTTATATCCTGAAACCGTGCTGAGACTGAAATAGGTAAGCTTGTTAAGAAGTTAAAAGTACTTTCAATGAATAATGATCTGCATAATTCTTCACATCATACGAAGGCGAATTCATAATTAACGAGGCTGAGAGGCGTCGGCAATTCCAGTATAGCCAACAAGGGAACAAGTCGATCAAACTATGCCCCAGGCCTTTAAAAACAGTTACCCTAAGACACGTGTTATCATAGACTGCACTGAGTTCTACTGTGAAGCTCCCACATTGCAAGAACTAAAAGGAAACATGTATTCAGACTTTAAGGGTAGGGAGACCTATAAGGCCCTTGTAGGAATTACACCTCACTGGGTGTGTTTCTTTTGTTTCTCACCTTTATTATGGGAGTTTATCTGACTGAGAGACAGTGGAAAGAAGTGGTCTTCTCAACCCAAACATGTTTGATGATGGTGATGAATCGAAACAATGGCAGATAAAGGATTTAACATAAGAGGTCTTACTGACAAAATTGGGGTGAGGCTTAACTTTCCAATTTTTCTTGGATCCTGGGGTCAATTTGAAGCTAATGAAACTGTTATTAACCAGAAAATAGCTTCCAAAAGAATACACATGGGACGTTTTATAGATAAGGCGAAAACGTTTTGACTTTTAGACAGAATAGTTCCACTGTCGCTGCATGGATCTATTAATCAGAGTTGTGGACAGTTGCAGCTGTATTGACATTGTTTCACTATCCAATCATATCTGCATGAATTACTAGTGACCTGAGCACCAAACTGGGGTGGAATATAAGAGGAGGAGTCAGACTTATTGTTTAGACAAACAAGATTGATCAGACGTTTAAAAAATGTACCACTTTTATTTGTCTACAGTCAGTAACCAAAATGTAATTTTTTGCTAACAATATCAATGTTTTTTAATGTTGTTTTAATAAGAAAAATATACTGCAAGGTTAAAGTTATAACAGTGAAAGTTATAACTCATGGGATAGTATTATTCTTAAAATGTGTTTCAAGGTTAAGTTCTTTCAGATGTTCTGCTCTGGCATAGAACAAATTGCATGCAATTTCCTTGGATTCTGGCTTTGTTTCTTTAACTGTGGTTTTCATAACTGAAGATTTAGAGACATTCTGTTGCCGCCTTTCTGTTACTGTCCAAGCACATGGTTTTGAAGTACAGGATAGAAGCTCAGGGATGCACTTCGATTCCTCCTCAGAAAATTTGGCAATGACCTTCATTAGTGCATAAACATGATTACACCAACCACCTTTGCCAGCTCTACATGTACAGTAAGCATCTTTATTAGCTGAAGATGACTTTTTTATAGCAAAGCCCCAGGGGGGGTACTCGGGATTTCAAGTGACGGGGATGATCGAATGGAGCCAAAAGTCAAGACCCAAAAAAATCCTAGGGCTTCCCGCAAAACCCAAAAAAATCCCTGGACAAAAAATGCAGACTATTGAAGCGACACCATAGTTAACTATTAAACAACAGCAAAACACGTTTGTTTGTACTTTATTCGCAGAACTGGCAGCCAGGGCACTACCGATTCTTTTTAATACCCCCAAAAAATCCCTACTCAAATCAAGCTACCCAAAAAAATACTTGCCAAATTTTCGTACCCAAAAAAATCCCAGAATCGAAAATCTCAAACTTAAAAAAATCCTTCGATCATCCCCGTCACTTGAAATCCCGAGTACCCCCCCTGGGAGCAAAGCATAGTTTGTAATTTTCCTTTCTGTAGCTAGGTCTACAAATGGCTCGAAAAATTTAGTTCATTCAAAGAGTTAATGTTGAACCGGACATAATCATTAACAGTTATTCAGTTCTCTTATTCAACTTAGCGGTTTTTCCAGGATCTTTGAAAAGAATGCCTCTTTTCCTCTAAGAGTGAGCAAAGGCAATCCATCCAAACTTCTAGTCCAAGGACTCACCGCGTCTGAAGAGGAGGTTCATTAATTTCCACCTAATACGTAAACAAAATGAGTTCCGTTATACATTAAATACGTTGAGCATGCTGATTTGTAGTTCCAGTTTCAGTGCCATCCGATTGCTTTTGTAAAAGACTGTCGTTAGGGTTTAATACGGCAGATGTTCTTCCATTCTTGAAGAATTCTTAGATTCTGAAGATAATTTGTGAAAAAGAAAGCAAAGTAAGCTTAAGGAGGAGTTATAAGATTATGTTTGATTACTGATTCCCGGGGGGGGGGGGGTACTCCCTAAATTGGGCTATATAGGTATGTGCGGCCCCAAAGGGTAGGGTTTTTCTGCCGTTTTGGTCATAAATTGGCTATTTTGCCGCCATTTTGGTCATAAATAGAGTAACGATTTTTGCACTGTAGTCTTAACTTTGCAGTATTATAACCTACCTAATAAAACCAGATAAACATTGCCTTTAACATTGGTCTGGACTAGGGAAATAATTATAAGGCAGGTCTGAAACAGGGTATTGATTTAAGGGTCAGGTCATAAATAGGGTATCAAATTTTTGGTTAGGTCATAAATAGGGTAGGGAAAATCGCAGATTTTGGTCATAAATAGGGTAAGGGTTTTGGGAAGCGGGCCGCACACCCTTACCCAATTTTTCTGCGAGTACCCCCCCGGGTACTGATTATTCAGATTATTTGACAAACTCGCGAGACTTACCTTTGAATACACGCCGCTTTCGTTGCAGTATTTTAAGGTTATCTCCCCTACATTTCAGCCAGAATTAAAGCTCATCAATTCTATATGAAGCCAAGCTTGCGAGATTTAGGTTTATACCAGAATAAAGTCAGTTCGTCCAGAACTTCCAGTTGTGTCAGCCATGACAGTACAGCGTGGTCAAAGATACATCTTAAGCCTCGCTTCCGGTGCAACCGGAAACCGGAAGTCGGAATTATGCAAGCGTCTAAAATTGAAACACAGCTGATACACGAATACTTGATAAATCATTAATAACTCGTTTCCAAAATACACTGAAACGGTTCTTTACTCACGTCTCTTTTTCAGTGAAGCGCATTGAAAGTGCGAAAACATGTCAAGTTTAAACAGTCTTCTATTGAGTTTTTACTCTCCTCATTACATAAAAAAACGTCGTAACGGTGGACGAGGTAAAATAGAAAGGAAGAGAGAGGACCCTGGGATCGAGGTTGTTACGAAATGGCAGACTCGGTAGTCTCAAATGAAATGAAGAAATAAGCCTAAATACTTGCAGACGTACTGTGTCACAAATCGGTCTGGGTTTTTAGGGGTATAAAACCTGTGCTACTCAAATCAAGGGTCACTCTTTATGGCAACGCTAGAGGGTGAAAAACCCTCGCTGAACGTGAAGTCGGGCTAGCAACAATTCTAGGGATTTTAAATACGCCGGTGAACGAATATTCCAAACTAAATGAACGCCTCGAGTCAAACATTAATCCGTAATCCACTAATCAAGTGAAGCGGCGAACTTATCTCTGTCTCCTTTAGGCTTTCCCGCGTCTCTTCGCACGTCCCTTGTTTGTTTGAACTAGCCAAGTCATTAGTATGTTTTTTTTGAAATAGTTATGTATTTTTTTTAACAGTTCGTGTGATGCCGAACCGGCTTTACTAACTTAATAAAGGTGAAGGTAAAGGAGAAAAAATGCTAAAAGTTGGAAGGAAAAGAAAAAGAAAAGAAAAGAAAAGAAAGAAAGGAAGAAAGAAAGAAAGAAAGAAAGAAAGCACACAAACTCGATTCCCAGGATTCGAGCTTGCGCTTCTCGGTCAGCAGCAGCTGTTAGCTTCGCGTGTCTGAAACTTCACCTCGCAGCCAGGAAAGCAAAATACAATACACGTTCGATCTTTGAATATTTTATCAGGAACAATCATGCGACCCACCGTCTGAAAAAGAAGCACTTCTCGCACGCTTTCAAATGCAAATAAGATAAAAAAAAAAAGCGATATTAATCGTGCAAACATCTTTTGCAGAAAAAAAAATAAGGCAGAATAGAGTGTGACCTTCCAAAACATCTTTTCTTCAATGCCCGACTTTCGTGATGTAGTATCGGTGCCGCCAGCAGCCCGACTAAGCAAGTAGAATCTTTGTGGCTGAACAAAAAGCGAATCGACCGTGAGAACTCAAGGAGTCTTTCCTGGCTTTTTGATTGTCATCGTAGTCGAGCGCGCAACATTAAAGAAGCGGCTGATTGTGAATTGGTCGACGCCAAAAAAAGGCGCAATTTTCAGTTTAATTTCTTTCTTTAAGTCATTCTCCATATACGCAAGCCATGCCACATGCCATTATGAAAAAAATTAAGGATATAAACCTTCTACGGACTGCAGTAAACGGTGATGTGTTAAGCAATAAGTGAACACACACTTTCCAATGTAATGGTTACCGTTTAAATAATTTTTCTTCCATATCGTTTCTTAGACTCTCAGGCCTCATGGAATAATTTAATGGGACGGGTAAACATAATCATAATGTAAACAATGTTTCTCCAACATAGTCTAACATCAATAAATTTATACTTCAAAGTGCAAGGTAGCGCGTGAAACTATCTTTGCAATTTGTACAGCATACTGTCAGCTTTCCAAGAAAATACCAAATATTAATATATTACACATTGGCGGTAAATTCTATATGTTAAGTGGTATTTCAGGTTATTTAAGGAAAATGTCAGTTATTGACTTAAATTCGTGTTTTCTTTTCAGAAACACTTAAAACTGAAATAATTATCAAACTGTTTTCTCACTTCAATAAATACTCTCATAATTTTTTACTCCTACTAATTCTCGCGGCTTTCTAATTTGTGTAGAGTTGCTTAGTAACCCTAGTTCTGCCGACTCTGCGTTATTTGACTAAACTGGCGTCGATGACACAACTAGAACCGATAAGGGGCAATCCCGCACAAAACGAATTTGTAAGAAAGGGTAAAAAATGTTGTACTGGAAATACGTGAGCGATCTTAATGATTTACAAACTTCTACACAAATTTCCTGTATTCAGTTAGTTATGAGATAACTTGTTCCACCCACACTGTTTTAGCAACTGGACCTGGCTAATAATGACAGTAATAACCGTGTAATTAGTGGTATAGTTGCTAAAAGCGTGATAACTGTCACAAAACATTTTTAAAAAGCTAAAACATTAATAAAAACATACTTTAATAGACGTATTGCTTCATAAACTAGAGCACGACGGAAGCTTTTTTCTTTACTAATTACCTCGGTTTTGTGAATAAAAAAAATAACAAATTTAAGCTGCAGCAGCGTAAGCTTAAATCAGGTTGTTATACTTAATCTGTTAAATAACAAAAGCAGAAAGATCGCACAACAAAAGATTAAAATAGAGAATAGAAATTATTCAAATTTTTTGCTTAAAACTTTTTCTTTTTTATAAAATCAAATAGGTGCAATGAATGAGTGAACTCAGGATATATGAAAACGCCTGGTACTGAAAAAAAAAAAATTATCTCATACTCAGAGACACCTGCTAAGGCTGAGTATCTGATGAAGAATTATGGAGATCAAGGCGGATAACACCCTGCGAGATCTGCATAATTCTTTATATGATACGAAAGCCGAATTCAATAACTGTTTTATTATTCATTCAAAATAATTCCTAGTTTAAATACAAAGCTAAAACATGCTTACCTCCATCGATGTTAAGTTCACCTTCGATAGTGCACGTTTAGGGTTGTTCAGCTCCGTAGATATTCTCCAAATAGCAGATGTCGCCCCTCGAGTTGTGTTCCTGCTGCTCTTGCCATGTCTTTAGCTATAATTTCGCCTAGTTCTTACTCTTGAAACGAGTGAAATGTCCGCCATTTTTTGTTTTCACAACCAAAACAACTCTCCTCGTCCCCAGGTCTTCTCGGTTAACGGTGCCTTAACCTGCGAAAACGCTGCATTTTTGACGTCATTTCCTCTTTAAACACAAAATTCTTTCAAATTTGGTCATCAGTAACTGGTTATAGTGAATTATGCGTGTGCTTTTAGCCAATCAGAATCGGGAAAATATTTTCAATGAATAATATAATGGTTTAACTGATAAGTTAGAGGAAAATTTGTAAATTTTCGCAAATTTTAAGTGAGAGCTTTTGCTCACCAAGAAACAAAAGACCAAGGTTAGTATGCGAGATCAAACATTTTACACTGTAGTTTCTTTCAAAAAACCGGAGAAAACTTCAGTTTCTGTGTTGTCCCCTCGGTAGGGTATATAAAAACATTATGTTTTGCAATTTGTTCGGTTAGTATAAACAATTTTTTCATTTTCAATGCGTTAATAAGTTTCAGCAAATTTTTAACGTGGCCAAGAACCTGGAAATTTGACGCAAAAACGATAAAAATGGGATCCTTTTTGACCTCTTGGTTAGTTCTTTAATAAAAATTTCTGTTGCATTTGAAACTGATATTATAAGGATCTCTAGCCATTTTAAACAACTACCTTTTGCCTTTTAAACTGTGCGCTGAAATTGTCCTAGTTTAAAATCTACTAATTGAGAGTTGGGCGTAATGAAAAGTCCGCTGTTTGAATCAACAGTCAAATGTCAAACACCATTGCTCACACAATGCAAACGGCGCAGAATTTTTCACAAAGTTATGCATGTTACCGAGTTCAGATAACTTTAAAAAATGTTCCGTTATAAAAGGACTGAATTTTCCATTAAATTGAAATATTTTCAGTGTTATGTTTTCGCATTGGCACGAGAAGGAAATAATTCTAATAATACGACACTTTGAGATACGTTCACGTACTTTATCCGTGCCTTTTTTCTTGAGGAAGATATTTAATTTTTAAAAAAGTGTTGATACCAGGTTACTAATCTTGTACAAAGCGCGATTATAGCATTGCTTGCAGGAGAAACTTTCTCGACGATAAACCAAACACGTGCTAGCTTTAATAACAATGTTTTATTAAACACCTGCAGCCAAAGCCGAAAATGAACTCAAATGACGCTGACTGCTATTCAGAATAAATAAGTACAGATAATGTTCTTTAATGGTGAACGAAATTGACGAGCCAGTGAGGCTACAACATTTTAAGTTAATCGAAAGTTAATATAAGTTCTTTATTCTTAACTGCCAATGTTATTGGGCCAAAGTTGCCCGAGTGGGTCCCATTATAAATGATCATGGAGATTGCCAAGTCCCCATTGAATTTGAAGCAAGTCGGTTGCTACAAACAGATGGCGAAGTCCTACTGTCTGATTCCATTTTGCATGAAACTCGACTGTTAGTTTAACTTTAAATAGTCGCACCAAAGATGGCGGTTGCTTATTGTTATTTACACTTTATCGGTAAATTATTGGATAATTAAAGTTTTGCTTAGCTACTAGATATTTTTTCTTCTTAACACGCAGTTATGAAGCAAAGAAAAATCCTCTAGTGCAATTTGTTTCGTTTACAAACTTTTGACAGATTTGCATTGATACGACCAAGAGAGAAATTCTCGCTTGATATGACACAATAGGCTGGTTTAGCAACAGAATGGAAACGTCAGTTAACGACGGCGCACGCAAATCAAGCGATTGGCTTGACCAATGACAGAGCGGCAAATTGCGCACCGGACCTGCTAAAATGGTTTAACTGATAAGTTAGAGGAAAATTTGTAAATTTTCGCACTTTTTCGCCTTTTTTTTGCTCACCAAGAAACAAAAGACCAAGGTTAGTATATGCGATCGAGATCAAACATTTTACACTGTAGCTTCTTTAAAAAAACGGGAGAAAACTTCAGTTTCTGTGTTGTCCCCTCGGTAGGGTATTTTAAAAAAACTGATATGTTTTGCAATTTGTTCGGTTAGTATAAAAATTATGCTCCAATACATTTAACTCAAATCGCTGATTTTGTTTGACGTTTGTCTAAAAGGTTCTAACTTTAGATTCAAGAGAGAGGCTTTAAGATTGAAGAAATAACGCCACTGGCATTCGACTGGAGATGAATTTGACCATTGCAAACGGTAAATATTACATCAGTTATAGCTCACTTGCCAACCCAGCTCAAGCTAAAGGCCTTAAGGTGGCCCGAGCCTATTTATATGCGTGTTGGTTAAGTTTTTGATTTGCGTTTTTTAGAATAAAAGATTCAAACGATTTCTATGATTTTGGCATCCTTAATAAATAATGATGGAACTTTAAGAAAATGTTATTTATTTTCTTGTAGGTATAAAAACCTTTGAAATATCGGCATATATTTAAAACCGCATTTTTACGAAAAATGTAAACAACTTCGAAATCCCACTAGCTACGGATTTTCCCCTAACTTCAGCAAATAAGCCTCAGAGCTCTCTAGTTTTACATCTGCAAGTTTGAAGGCAATCGTGACAGAGAACTCGCTGCACAAAATGCTGGTCAAATTTAACCTTAAAATTCTACGCTAACACATTTGTGAAAGTCGACGCACAAATAGAGGAAGACTGCCGACAGACTATCTCCTACCTAAAGCTTTATTGCAAGAAACAGAGTAATCAGAAACGTACGGTGAATACAGTTAGCACTACAAGAAGAACAACTTTACGCTGAGTGCTTAGTAATATTAAAGAACTTCTATTCATCAAACTCAGTGACTTTGTATTTGTCCCACTCTTTTGAAAACAAATCTTAACAAAGCAAAATTTAGCTTCTACGAAAAACTGTCAAGAGCTTTTAGCATCGCAGGTTCCCAGTGAAGAGAAATAAGGCCACCAACTCAAGCTGTACTTCTAACCATCCATTTTTCAGCTGTAATGAAACCCTCGTATTTGGTAATTTATTGACGCTTTTAAGATTTACCATCACATTCGCACGGGCAGTTTGCTGTTGGGGATAATCAGGAAGAATAAGACGCGCTATTGTCATATTTGTCTTCATCTTTATTCCTTAGTGGTAAACTTCCCGTGCGAATGTGATTGCAAATCTAAAAAGCTTGAATAAATTACCAAAGAAAGGATTTCAGCAGCTGAAAAATAGATGGTTTCTCTTCAAAACGGGAACCTGCGACGCTAAACTCTCTTGACAGTTTTTCATAGACGCTATATTTTGCTTTGTTAAGATTTTTTCCAAAAGAGAGGGGCAAATACAACGTAAGTTTGATGAATAGAAGTTCTTTAATATTACTGCCTACTCAGCATAAAGTTGTTCTTCTTGTAGTGCTAACTATGTTCGCCGTAGGTTTCTGATTACAATACTCAGTGTTTCTTGCAATAAAGTTTTAGGTAGGAATATCCTTTCAGATAGGAGATAGTCTGTCATCACTCTTGACTACCTCTATTCGTGCGTCAACGTTCACAAATGTGTTAGCGTAGCATTTTAAGTTTAAATTTGACCAGCATTTTGTGCAGCGATTTCTACGGTCACGATTAATTGCCTTCAAACTTGTAGATGTAAAACTAGAGAGCTCTGAGGCGCTGAAGTTAGGGGAAAATCTGTAGTGGGATTTCGAAGTTATTTACATTTTTCGTAAAAATGCGGTTTTAGATATATGCCGATATCTTAAAGGTTTTTATATCTAAAAGAAAACAAATAACATTTTCTTAAAGTTCCGTCATTATCTATTTGGTATGCTAAAAAGCATAGAAATCGGTTGAATCTTTCATTCTGAAAAACGCAAATAAAAAACATAACCAACACGCATATAAATAGGTTCGGGCCACCCTTAAGGGGCTCGAAGAACGTTCTCTGTTAATTGCTTTGGACTTTGCGTGAAAAAGAGTTTTTTACGACTATTAACATTAACTGATTTTAAATGAAGAACTATTCCAAGACTTCAGACAAAACTGCATTTTTTTGCTCTTGGTCGTCTACCGCTCAAGGACTGGTCATTTTATACCACGGGAAGAGTCTCGTCTTGCCCCCAGGCTGTTCGATCTTGAGCAGTTTTTTCAGTCGCAACTGTTTGTGTAAGGGTAAACGCACTGTAGACCGAGCTCCGAGTCGCGCGCTCTTTTTCCCGTTTCTAGATTTTTTTGGCTGTACACAGGACGCCTAACCCTCCGCTGGTACATTTTTAAATGCCCGAGTAAGGTAAGGTGCCACTTCTATACTATTTAGTAAGTGCTCAGACGACGATCCAAGTTCTGGCAAACTGCGGACTCTGTATAGAGTGGTTTTCGTTTGAGTGTCGTAAAACCAAAACCAAAGTAATTACTCTGACCAATCACATAGGACACAGACAATACATTGAACCAATCAAAACTCGAAGTAATTACATGTGGCTGACGCAAAGCGCGGGAAAATGCATGCGAGCGCGTCACAATTGGCTTTGGTTTTACTTCTGATTGGATGAAAAAGTGGCGCGAATCTTTTAAGCCAATCGCATCTTGTAGAAAGTGCAAAACCAATTACTTTTCGACACTCAAATGAAAACCGCTCTATTGATTAGTTAATCTAGAGTGAAATGTCCGTTTTCCAGTCATTAATTCATAAAATTGTCACTTTTTCAGATTCCATGAACTCCACCGATGAGTTGGTCGACCCATTTCAGCCACCGTCAATTATTCACCAAGTTACCATCATCGTAGTGTACAGTATAATGCTTCTATTCTCTTTGAGTGGTAACACAATCATCATCTTCATCGTGTTTACAAGGCCTTTTATGAGATCAGTCACAAACTGCTTAATTGCCAACATGGCCGCCGCAGACCTCCTTATGACATTCAGTGCCATGCCCTATTCAGTCGCCTACACGTACGTTGCAAGCCGCTGGTTCGGTGGCATTATGGGTATGATCACGTGCAAGTTACTACACTTTGCAATTGCTCTGTCCATTGCAGCATCCATTTTAATGCTGACAGTGATAGCGCTGGATCGCTTCTTCGCCGTCGCATATCCATTTAAACGTGCAAGCGTCATTCGTCACATTCCCAGGACAAACATGTGTATTTGGCTGGTATCCGTATTATGTATGTCACCCTACCTCTATTTCTACAAAAGCGATCTACTCGAAGATAACAATTACCACTGCTTTGTATTGTGGGAGCCCTTGGCCGATTCTTTTACAGCGTCGAGGATTTATTTTTCTTTTATTTTTATCGCCCTATATTTGGTGCCTTTGATCGTCATTTGCATATTCTACAGTATTATTTCTTTCAAGTTATGGGCTCGACGAATTCCTGGCAATCCAACAGAAGTTAATCTCAGAAATGAAGAACTTAGCAAGCGGAGGACTATAAAAATACTCATCATTATTGTGGTGGTTTTCGCGCTGTGCTGGCTACCTGCACATTTAATGCACTTTTTCATATTCTTTGAAGATAAAACATTTAACAACCTGTCTTTGATAATCATTTTTGGTATCTCGCACGCAAACTCCGCAATAAACCCTTACCTTAACATTGTACTGAACAGAAATTTTCGCCGCCCTTTTCTCGAAGTCCTCAGGAGTTTCTTCGGACCGGCCGGGAACTTGAGATCCCACGGAAGTCATACGACTCCCAACACCGTATTGGCCCGGTGTATGTCTCAAGAATACGTCGTCGAAGATACAGCACTTGGAAGGAAAGAACTGTATGAATTATCCAACAAAACAGAGCAAAACGCACGGTGATTTGCCAATTATTAGACAGATAAGTCTTTAAGGTGAGAGAAACCGAATTCGTGGTGGATCCTGCGAGTAATGCGAAGAAACGAGCAACAGTCAGTCCACCATGGCATGACAAGGAGAGCTCACTTGCAGAGGCAAGAGAAAGCACAACGATTTCATGAAAAAGCTTTTGCTGAGAACATTTTAATTGCCTGAATCTGGCCTTGAGACAGTGCATACATGCTGGTTCTCAATTGGCCTCTTCATACTTGATTTCTGAGCGAGCCACCATTTATTGACATCAATAGATCGTATATGAATACAAAGTAGGCTGGACAGCATTACCCAACAGTATTCTAACATTGTTATTGTGATGCCATAGATTAGATGCATTTATCGACGGCCATTCCGGGGAATGACCACGGGTAACCCCTCGGGCATTTGCAGAAGTACGTTTAAAAATCTCCTCTACCCAAGAACAATATTTCTCTACAAAAGCTACCATTATCCCCCTCCCCGCGTCCCCAAGGGATACATTAAAAACCACTATTTTTTGAACAACCGTTTTTTTAGATGATCTCTAGCCCAACGTGCGGTATTGCAAGGGATATTCAACTTCAGTTTTTTCCAATTTCTATGAAAATACTTCTTTCATGGGGTGTTTAAAGAAAGGGTTAATAAAATATAAGAAAATATTAAAAACGGCTGTCCGGCCTGTTAGCCATAAGAGGTAAAATTCAGCATAATCAAGGCTGTAAGTCATACAACCAGGATTCAATAAATAGTTTCCCTGATATGCTTTTTATTTGCCAACTGCACACATGATTATAGTATATTAATAGCCACTACCTCTTATAGCATATTAATAGTGAATTTACAGGAAAAAAAGTCTTGCGATATTATATCGTGTTAAAAGAGTGCAAAAGCGATGATCATTAGAAAAACCCCTACCCCGGGTTAAAAATTGGCCACAAAAGTCAACAAATGCCCCAACTTCCTAGCCTCCCACGTAGGTGTTTTTAGGGGAGCTCCACAATTGTGGGAGGGACGAAACACGAGCTCCTAAAAACGTCTGCGTGGGAGGCTACCAACTTCCCTCCTGGTCCGTTTATGTCACCGTGGTCAACCCACCCCCTCCAACAGGGTTGTCGCTGTTGCTCGTCAGAAAACAAGTGACCACAAGGCAGGCAATAAGACCATGCTGTAGGGAAAGTGATCCCCACTGTTATAACTGAATTGCTGTTAACAATAAGAAAGTCTTAACTGTTTGAAAAGTTTAAATCTCTTTCTCACTAATTTAAAACCATTTTTGACGAATCCATGTTCTTTATTGCACCTTTGTTCTCGTATCAATATTAATTAACTACCTGCAGACATAGCCTGGTAGGCCTTTAATTCTAAATTTACCTTGTAAACTATAAGTTTAATTTTTTTTCATTGTCACTCTTTTGCGAATAAACTAATCCAGACAGTTAGCTCCCTGTGCTACTCCCTAATTTATGACTTCAAGATAAGTTGTAAGTTGAAATGAATTTTAAAAATCACTTGTGTTGAAATTTGTTCCCAAAGTCACATGAAGAGCGCGAACGCATGGAAGCAGACTTGACCCTGGTTATAATCCTCGGAGTGGTTTTTCACGTCGTCTCCGTACCAAAACCGCAATTTTTCATTGGTTGGCAGTTACAATGGCTGACCAAAGTTCGCGAAGACCAGCTCGTCAGAATATCTGAGGAGAAAGAGCTCAGATAAATACACTGCGCCTTTCAACCCCTCTAACAACGCCCAGCGAAGTAAAGTTTTGGGAATGGCCAGAACTGTCTCATAACTTTTTGTTCTTCTTAGTACGTATGGCTGGATGTAGTCATTTCCAGATTTCCTCGGGAATTAACTATGCCCAACTAACCTAACCCAACCAAAGCCCTGAACCAAAAGCGGTTTTGGATGAAACGGTTAATCTTAATCGAACACAACCTAAGAAACACAAACTGTCAAGCCCGTGACCTTACGCATCGGGCACGTTATTCTTTCATTGCATCGGTCTTTTTATTGCCAGGCTGGCTAACATAGGACCGTGCTTGAGGAGGCTGTAAACTGTCTTTTTTACTACCTGTTCCTCACTGGCTTGACTTGCTTTGCCCCTCGCACTAATAAGATATGACAATCATTCTCTCTTGGATATGACTGTGGGTGATTGGCTGTTGATTCACGGCACCGAACTGTTATTAAAAGGCTGACCTGTGGCTGAGCTAGGAAGGTTACTACGTCCATGGATTCACAAGGGAACCCAGCGAATATGAAGTTATATATCTCAGCCTTAAAATAAAAAAAATAATAATATTGAACAACAAAGGGATCAGTTAACCCGTCCAATTGAATCATGTCAGACTTACATTTCGTTAACGAAAGGTATATAGTACCACAGTCCTTATCCAGCACTATTTTTGATGATTTCCGGATGTGGAAAGATAACATGGTTGGTTTCATCGGTGATGATAATGTTCAGCGGCTGGGCTCGACCGCTACAACCCCACCTGCTGTTATGAGCCTCGTTGCTGGCGCACCTAAGTCAATAAAAACAATCACTATTTATTCAAAATATTTCGCCGTTACCTTTGATTCCATACCCAACTGGTGCATACCATATTTGGAAGATGCAAGCAACATACCATCGTTTTGACGGTATATTTGCTTGGAAACGAGGTTGATTGATGGTATATTTTTCAGTGAAATTAACGAGGCTGCCTGGGCATCAGTGAAATAATAAAAATGGCCTCCACAGATACCCGAAGAGGAAACAGCTGAATTTCGGATTAAAACTGAACGGAAGAAACGCAAGAATATGCAAACATATTCATGACATGTAAAATGAAACAAAACTGAATGCAAGGATGGCACTACGGCAAAGGGCTGATTTATTATGGGTGAATATTTCGGCTAACAAAATTAGCCTTAATCAGCCCTCTGCGTAGTGCCGGCCTTGCATTCAGTTTTGTTTCATTTTATAAATCAAGTGACGTCTGGCTACAGCATCTCTTTAATTAGAGATCCGGCAACAGGAACCAGTCAGTTATATTAACGTGTTGAGTGGACCTCTGCATTCAAAAAGTTTTTCACGATATTCATAATATGTTATCTGTAAGAAAAAACATTCGTTTAGTCCTGAAACCGTGCTGAGACTTAAATAGGCCAAAGTTTTGAAGAAAGTCTACGAAGAGGTAAGCTTGTTAAGAAGTTAAAAGTCTTTTTAATGAATAATGATCTGCATAATTCTTCACATCATACGAAGGCGAATTCAATAATTGACGAGGCTGAGAGGCTTCTCCACTTAACTTCTGGAGTGGCTGTTAAGAATTGACAAAAATACAGTCAGCCGAATATTTGTCAGTTGGGTGAACCTTAATTACCTTTGTCTGTCAGCAATTCCAATATGGCCAACAAGGGAACAAGTCGATCAAAGTATGCCCCAAGCCTTTAAAAACAGTTACCCTAAGACACGTGTTATCATAGACTGCACTGAGTTCTACTGTGAAGCTTCCACATCGCTAGAACTAAAAGGAAACATGTATTCAGACTTAGAGCGGTTTTCATTTGAGTGTCGAAAAGTAATTGGTTTTGCACTTTCTACACGATGCGATTGGCTTAAAAGATTCGCGCCACCTTTTCATCCAATCAGAAGTAAAACCAAAGCCAATTGTGACGCGCTCGCATGCATTTTCCCGCGCTTTGTGTCAGCCACATGTAATTACTTCGAGTTTTGATTGGTTCAATGTATTGTCTGTGTCCTATGTGATTGGCCAGAGTAATTACTTTGGTTTTGGTTTTACGACACTCAAACGAAAACCACTCTAAAGGGTAGGGAGACCTATTAGGCTCTTCTCGTAGGAATTAGTCCTCACTGGGTGTGTTTCTTTTGTTTCTCACCTTTATTATGAAAGTTTATCTGACTGAGAGATAGTGGAAAGAAGTGGTCTTCTCAACCCAAACATGTTTGATCATGGTGATGAAATAATGGCATATAAAGGATTTAACATAAGAGGTGTTACTGACAAAATTGGGGTGAGGCTTAACTTTGCAATTTTTCTTGGATCCAGGGGTCAATTTGAAGCTAATGAAACTGTTATTAACCAGAAAATAGCTTCCAACAAAATACACATGGAACGTTTTATAGATAAGGTGAAAACGTTTTAACTTGTGGATAGAAGAGTTCCACTGTCGCTGCATGGATCTATTGATCAGAGTTGTGGACAGTTGCAGCTCTATTGACATTGTTTCACTATCCAATCATATCTGCATTAATCACTAGTGACCTGAGCACCAAACTGTGTTAGAATATAAGAGGAGGAGTTAGACCTATTGTTTAAATTTAGACAAACAAGAATAACCAGACGTTTAAAAAATGTACCACTTTTATTTTTCTACAGTCAGTAACCAATATGTAATTTTTGCTAACAATATCAATGTTTTTTAATGTAATTTTAATAAGAAAAATATATACAGGGTTAAAGTTATAACAGTGAAAGTTATAACTCATGGGGTAGTATCATTCTTAAAATGTGTTTCAAGGTTAAGATCTTTCAGATGTTCTGCTCTGGCATAGAACAAATTGCCTGCAAATCCCTTGGGTTCTGGCTTTGTTTCTTTAACTGTGGTTTTCATAACTGAAGATTTAGAGACATTCTGTTGCCGCCTTTCTGTTACTGTCCAACCACGTGGTTTTGAAATACAGGATAGAAGCTCAGGGATGCACTTCGATTCTTCCACAGAAAATTTGGCAATGACTGTCATTAGTGCATAAACATGATAACACCAACCACCTTTGCCAGCTCTACATGTACAGTAAGCATCTTTAACAGCTGAAGATGACTTTTTTATAGCAAAGCACCGGTTTGTAATTGTCCTTTCTGTAGCTAGCTCTACAAATGGCTCGAAAAAATTACGTTCATTCAAAGAGCTAATGTTGAACTGGACATAATCATTTAACAGTTATTCAGTTCTCTTATTCAACTTAGCGGTTTTTCCAGAGTCTTTAAAAAAGTGCCTCTTTTCCTCTAAGAGTGAGCAAAGGCAATCCATCCAAACTTCTAGTCCAAGGACTCACCGCGTCTGAGGAGGAGGTTCATTAATTTCCACCTGTTATGTAAACAAAATGAGTTCCGTTATACATTTAATATCATAGGTGACGAATTACTCGACTCCTTAATTTTGGCGCGAAATTTCAGCGTTAATTTGTAATTTCGCATGTGAAATTACAAAATTGCCATAGCAACCCTTCCGTACGTCTCAGTGTCAAGATGGCGACGAAGTTTTAAAATGCCGTGAATGAAGATGTCAGGGCACAAAGAGACGCTTTAGAAAACCTGAACACACAAGAGAACATCAAGAAGGATTCTAACAGGTATTTTGCCGAAAAAGTCTGAAAAATTCTGAACTTTATAAGCCAAATTTAAGGTCTGAACATTTGAGAGAGTGGAGTTCTCAATCGATCCAATCCAGGATACAAAACATGTCAAAAAAACCAAGATTACTAACGTAATTCGTCACCCATGATATTAATAGGTAATCAAATGGTATACTCGTGAAATTAGGGAATAATCTCACTTGCGTTTTGTCCAAATCCTAATAATTTCCCTCGCCTGAAGGCTCTGGAAATTATTAGGATTTGGACAAAACGCGCGTGAAATTATTCCCTAATTTCACTCGTCACCATTTGATTACACATACAAATACGTTGGAAGAATATGATGAATTAAAGAACGCCTACGCAGATCTGTTGTGTAATTTTTCGGAGTAAATTAAGCCACACATTGAGTATTTAATCAATCAACAACAGTAGAACGGTTTGTCAGTAAGTTTACAACTTACCTCGTCTAAAATCCTCTTCACTGTTATCGCTGGAAACACCTTGATCAAAACTCTCTTGAGCATGCTGATTTGTAGTTCCAGTTTCAGTGCCATCCGATTGCTTTTGTAAAAGACTGTCTTTAGGGTTTAATACGGCAGACGTTCTTCCATTCTTGAAGAATTCTTAAACTCTAAAGATAATTTGTGAAAAAGAAAGCAAAGTGAGCTTAAGGAGGAGTCCTAAGATAATGCACCTATCAATGTAAACCCCGTGGGGGGGGGGGGGGGGTGCGGGCAAGGGGTGGGGATTTGACAAATTTTAAAATTTTTTGATCAAATTCTCCAGGGTGGGAAACGAAAGGTCAATCAAAAGTTTCAAAAAAGCCCCCACCCCAGGGGAAAAATCTAAACAAACAATACTATAATACTATATAAAACGGATGAAAGAACATTTCAAAAGTACGTTGTTACTACTTTTATTTAAGGTTAACGTAAGCTCCGTTAAATTACTCGCTGTAATTAAGTATTTTCTCTCTCCACTAGCATCTCTTATTTTGAACAACATAATCACTCCAGGAAGATTGACCGTGCTATTATATTAATGAAACATAAAATGCTTTATAACAACGGCTCAACGTGTCGGAATAGGTCGGATCAGTGACCTGCAAAAAATCCTCTGACTTTCATGGTAGAATTCGATTTCAATCGAGGTTTACAATCAGATGGGAACTTGAAGATAAAAACTTTCTCAAAATAGACATTATCAGTTTAGATGACAGTGTAAAGTATCGGATTATGGCGATTAAAAGAAATGAAAACTTCATAACTTTCTCCAAAAGCATGACTTTCAGAAAGCCTCGAGGGATGGACTTGGTTATCGATTCTGAATTGATACCAGGCTTCTATCGGTCAAAGTCAAATGTCCCGACCCCGGGGTCGCTGCGCACGATCAAAAGCCCGACAGGGGGATAGTCTCAGGCATCAAATCCCCTCCCCTTGCCCGCACCCCCCCTCCCCCCCACGGGATTTACATTGATAGGTGCATAATGTTTGATAACTGATTATTCAGATTATTTGACAAACTCGCGAGACTTACCTTTGAATACACGCCGCTTTCGTTGCAGTATTTTAAGGTTATCTCCCCTACATTTCAGCCAGAATTAAAGCTCATCAATTCTATATGAAGCCAAGCTTGCGAGATTTAGGTTTATACCAGTAAGTCAGTACGTCCACAACTTCCAGTTGTGTCAGCCATGACAGTACAGCGTGGTCAAAGATACATCTTACATCTTAAGCCTCGCTTTCGTGCAACCGGAAACCGGAAGTCGGAATTATGCAAAGCGTCTAAAATTGAAACACAGCCGATACACGAATACTTGATAAATCATCCATAACTCGTTTCCAAAATAAACTGAAACGGTTCTTTACTCACGTCTCTTTTCCAGTGAAGTGCATTGAAAGTACGAAAACATGTCAAGTTTAAACAGTCTTCTATTGAGTTTTTACTCTCCTCATTACAAAAAAAAAAGCGTCGTAAGAGGGTCTCCATGGCGTGGTGTCTTTTACGATTATCGGCTAAAGTTTTGGCTCTTTTACGGCTATCGGTTAATTTTTTCCAGTAACGGTTAAAAAAAGTTAAAAATCAAATTTTCCTTTGTTTTAAAGAGTTACATGTAAATAGTAATAAACCTGTATTTAAAGTTCTTAGGACCATCTCCGGATGAAATTAGTTGTTCTTTTGATAAATTTTAATATTTGATAGATCATACTTTTAAAGTACAGTCGAACCTCCATGTGCGATCACCTCTTGTAAGCGACCACCTCCCATAAGCGACCGCCAATCCAAAACACCAACATTTTCCCCGTCAAAGCCTTACAGTTGAAACCTCTAGTAAACGACCACCTCCTGTAAGCGACCAAGACCACTTTTTGGGCCTAAAAGTTTAATTATTTCCCAATGTTTTTAACCTCTTGTAAGCAACCACTTGACACATTCTCTGATCTCTGTGTTCGCTGTGTGCACTATGCTACTTATTAGAATATACGAAGAACTTTAGTAACAACATGGAACTACACATAGCGTCACTTAGAAATTGCATGCAATAA
>OZ037996.1:2395474-2407974 GCA_964035705.1 Porites rus | reverse complement strand
ATACAGGCATCTCGCAGTAGATTGTAACACTGGTGAAATTGTATTTGAGACGCATTTTTCCAAATAAGACCTCTGCGGAAAGCTTCGTGTATTTCAAACAAATCATCAAACTCATACGTAATTTGTTTATACTGAAATGTTCAAATTAAAAAGAAACACAGTGATGGAAGACAATGGTTATTCTGTTAAGGACAGAGGTTTTATTTTTAACATCGTCTACAGAAGTTTGCTTTTTCGAAGTTCATTCTGCTTTTTTCCTCTTGTCACGAGGGATGATGTCGATGATGGTTGTTGTCCATAGATCTGTCAATGCAACAAAAACGGAACATGCAGATAATGAGTATGGCTTCCATTGATTAGCATATACAAATAACTGTTTAAATTCTTTATTGTACAGGTAGCGAAAGTCGTTGTAGCGGAAAACTGAAAATTTGCATATGCAAATTAATGCATGTTTCACGTGTAAATATATTTTGCGTTACTGAAGTACGGAGTCGCATAGCACAAAGAGTCATATCTGTTGCAATTTAATTCATACTCGGCCTAAACTTTTCGTAATGTATACTATAATAGTTTAGCTTTATGCTAGAACTTTGGTTATTGCTTGAAGCAGCGAATTTGACTTACAATAATTTTTGAAAGTGACTAAGTGTTAAGCGCTTTTGAAATTTCAGCCAGCAGTCACTTCCTCTCATGTTCTCAAGCATTAAAACAATTTTCCTTTGTACAGCGTGTCAGAACCAAATCGTTTTATAAAAACTACATTTCTTGAGCTTTCTAGCGATACCAAAATGAAAGTTTTTGGTCAAGAATTGCCAAAGAAACGGATTTTCGAGTTTAATGCATGTTTCACGTGTAAATATATTTTGCGTTACTGAAGTACGGAGTCGCATAGCACAAAGAGTCATATCTGTTGCAATTTAATTCATACTCGGCCTAAACTTTTCGTAATGTATACTATAATAGTTTAGCTTTATGCTAGAACTTTGGTTATTGCTTGAAGCAGCGAATTTGACTTACAATAATTTTTGAAAGTGACTAAGTGTTAAGCGCTTTTGAAATTTCAGCCAGCAGTCACTTCCTCTCATGTTCTCAAGCATTAAAACAATTTTCCTTTGTACAGCGCGTCAGAACCAAATCGTTTTATAAAAACTACATTTCTTGAGCTTTCTAGCGATACCAAAATGAAAGTTTTTGGTCAAGAATTGCCAAAGAAACGGATTTTCGAGTTTAATGCATGTTTCACGTGTAAATAAATTTTGCGTTACTGAAGTGCGGAGTCTTATAGCACGAAGAGTCATATCCGTTGCGTGGTCTGGAGGTATTTGAAGACGCGATCTTGCCACAAAGGCGACATAACTTTGAAATTTTGCTTCTATGGGCATCATCTGCCATCTCAGCACCTTGAGGAAGACATCAATCAACTATGGCCGACATTATTGTCGATTATTGAAAGCGCATTGCGAATAAAAATACCTGATGCACTTTTTTCAGAGATTCTGCACAACAATAGAAACATGCTGAATCGAAAGCATAAACCTTGGATATAACGCCAGATTTTTTGCAACTCTCACAAAAATCGACAAGTACACTAAATTTAACAACGAAGTGGAAAAACATACCTGATCTCGGAACAAAAATCAGATGGACGCTTCACTTTGAGAGGGATATTTACTTCAATACGGATTCACCTGTTTCAAAATGGCAGATGTGTATCAGCCCCTTGGCCTTACCGAACAGAACCATGGGTACCTGACGAGTCTACACCGAATAAGATCGGACAAAATCTCGGATAAAGTAAGGCGAGTACGAAAATTCCCGACTTTTGAAATGGCCACCATGTTGTGACGTCACATGGTTATCAAATTTGATAACGATCCTGGACTGGCGACGTTAATCGTGCAAACATCTTTTGCCAAAAAAAAAAGTAAAATAAGGCAGAATAGAGTGTGACCTTCCAAAACATCTTTTCAATGGCGGACTTTCGTGATGTAGTATCGGTACATCATTAAGGCCCACATCAGCCTTTGGCTAGAATATTTGTGGCTGAACAAAAAGCTAATCGACCGTGAGAACTCATGATCGAGGAGTCTTTCCTGGCTTTTTCATTGTCATCGTAGTCGAGGGCGCAACATTAAAGAAGCGGCTGATTGTGAATTGATTGGCGCCAAAAAAAGGCGCAATTTTCAGTTTAATTTCTTTCTTTAAGTTATTCTCCATATATGCAAGCCATGCCACAAGCCACTATGAAAAAACTTAAGGATATAAACCTTTTACGGACTGCAGTAAACGGTAATGTGTTAAGCAATAAGTGAACACACATTTTCCAATGTAATGGTTACCGTTTAAATAATTTTTTTTTCATATCGTTTCTTAGACTCTCAGGCCTCATGGAATAATTTAATGGGACGAGTAAAGTTATTGCTCATAATGAAAACAATGTTTCTCCAACATAGTCTAACATCAATGAATTTATACTTCAAAGTGCAAGGTAGGGCGTGAAACTATCTTTGCAATTTGTACAGCATACTGTCTAGCTTTCCAAAAAAAATACCAAATATTAATATATTACGCATTGGCGGTAAATTGTATATATTAAGTGGCATTTCAGGTTATTTAAGGAAGATGTCAGTTATTGACTTTGTGTTTTCTTTTCAGAAACACTTAAAACTGAAATAATTATCGAACCGTTTTCTCAGTTCAATAATACTCTCATAATTTTTACTCCTACTAATTCTCGCGGCTTTTTAATTTGTGTAGAGTTGCTTAGTAACCCTAGTTCTGCCGACTGTGCGTTATTTGACTAAACTGGCGTCGATGACACAAATAGAATAGATAAGGGGGAATCCCTCACAAAGCGAATTTGTAAGAAAGGGTGAAAAATGTTGTACAGGAAATACGTGAGCGATCTTAATGATTTATAAACCTCTACACAAATTTCCTGTATTCAGTTAGTTATGAGATAACTTGTTCCACCCACACTGTTTTAGCAACTTGACCTTGCTAATAATGACAGTAATAACCGTGTAATTAGTGGTATAGTTGCTAAAAGCGTTATAACTGTCACAAAAAAAATTTTTAAAAAGCTAAAACATTAATAAAAACATATTTTAATAGACGTATTGCTTCGGAAACTAGAGCACAACGGAAGCTTTTTTCTTTACTAATTTCCTCGGTTTTGTGAATAAAAAAATAACAAATTCAAGCTGCAGCAGCGTAAGCTTAAATTAACCTGTTAAATAACAAAAGCAGAAAGATCGCACAAAAAGAGATTAAAATAGAGAATAGAAATTATTCAAATTTTTTTCTTTAAAGTTTTTCTTTTTTATAAAATCAAATAGGTGCAATGAATGAGTCCAGAACTTAAGACATATGGAAATGCCTGATACTGAAAAAAAAACTTATCTCATACTCAGAGACACCTGCTAATTAACAATTAAGTAATGAGGCTGAGTATCTGATGAAGAATTATGGAGATCGAGGCGGATAACACCCTCCCAGATCTCTATAATTCTTCATATGATACGAAAGCCGAATTCAATAATTGTTTTATTATTCATTCAAAATAATTCCTAGTTTAAATACAAAGCTAAAAGATGCTTACCTCCATCGATATTAAGTTCACCTTCGATAGTGCACGTTTAGGGTTGTTCAGCTCCGTAGATATTCTCCAAATAGCAGATGTCGCCCCTCGAGTTGTGTTCCTGCTGCTCTTGCCATGTCTTTAGCTATAATTTCGCCTAGTTCTTACTCTTGAAACGAGTGAAATGTCCGCCATTTTTTGTTTTCACAACCAAAACAACTCTCCCCGTCCCCAGGTCTTCTCGGTTAACGGTGCCTTAACCTGCGAAAACGCTGCATTTTTGACGTCATTTCCTCTTTAAACACAAAATTCTTTCAAATTTGGTCATCAGTAACTGGTTATAGTGAATTATGCGTGTGCTTTTAGCCAATCAGAATCGGGAAAATATTTTCAATGAATAATATAATGGTTTAACTGATAAGTTAGAGGAAAATTTGTAAATTTTCGCAAATTTTAAGTGAGAGCTTTTGCTCACCAAGAAACAAAAGACCAAGGTTAGTATGCGAGATCAAACATTTTACACTGTAGTTTCTTTCAAAAAACCGGAGAAAACTTCAGTTTCTGTGTGGTCCCCTCGGTAGGGTATATAAAAACATTATGTTTTGCAATTTGTTCGGTTAGTATAAACAAGTTTTTCATTTTCAATGCGTTAATAAGTTTCAGCAAATTTTTAACGTGGCCAAGAACCTGGAAATTTGACGCAAAAACGATAAAAATGGGATCCTTTTTGACCTCTTGGTTAGTTCTTTAATAAGAATTTCTGTTGCATTTGAAACTGATATTATAAGGATCTCTAGCCATTTTAAACAACTACCTTTTGCCTTTTAAACTGTGCGCTGAAATTGTCCTAGTTTAAAATCTACTAATTGAGAGTTGGGCGTAATGAAAAGTCCGCTGTTTGAATCAACAGTCAAATGTCAAACACCATTGCTCACACAATGCAAACGGCGCAGAATTTTTCACAAAGTTATGCATGTTACCGAGTTCAGATAACTTTAAAAAATGTTCCGTTATAAAAGGACTGAATTTTCCATTAAATTGAAATATTTTCAGTGTTATGTTTTCGCATTGGCACGAGAAGGAAATAATTCTAATAATACGACACTTTGAGATACGTTCACGTACTTTATCCGTGCCTTTTTTCTCGAGGAAGATATTTAATTTTTAAAAAAGTGTTGATACCAGGTTACTAATCTTGTACAAAGCGCGATTATAGCATTGCTTGCAGGAGAAACTTTCTCGACGATAAACCAAACACGTGCTAGCTTTAATAACAATGTTTTATTAAACACCTGCAGCCAAAGCCGAAAATGAACTCAAATGACGCTGACTGCTATTCAGAATAAATAAGTACAGATAATGTTCTTTAATGGTGAACGAAATTGACGAGCCAGTGAGGCTACAACATTTTAAGTTAATCGAAAGTTAATATAAGTTCTTTATTCTTAACTGCCAATGTTATTGGGCCAAAGTTGCCCGAGTGGGTCCCATTATAAATGATCATGGAGATTGCCAAGTCCCCATTGAATTTGAAGCAAGTCGGTTGCTACAAACAGATGGCGAAGTCCTACTGTCCGATTCCATTTTGCATGAAACTCGACTGTTAGTTTAACTTTAAATAGTCGCACCAAAGATGGCGGTTGCTTATTGTTATTTACACTTTATCGGTAAATTATTGGATAATTAAAGTTTTGCTTAGCTACTAGATATTTTTTCTTCTTAACGCGCAGTTATGAAGCAAAGAAAAATCCTCTAGTGCAATTTGTTTCGTTTACAAACTTTTGACAGATTTGCATTGATATGACCAAGAGAGAAATTCTCGCTTGCTATGACACAATAGGCTGGTTTAGCAACAGAATGGAAACGTCAGTTAACGACGGCGCACGCAAATCAAGCGATTGGCTTGACCAATGACACAGTGGCAAATTGCGCACCGGACCTGCTAAAATGGTTTAACTGATAAGTTAGAGGAAGATTTGTAAATTTTCGCACTTTTTTCGCATTTTTTGCTCACCAAGAAACAAAAGACCAAGGCTATTATATGCGATCGAGATCAAACATTTTACACTGTAGCTTCTTTAAAAAAACGGGAGAAAACTTCAGTTTCTGTCACTGGACGAAAAAACGGATTTACCTCTATAGCAAATTTGGAGCAAATCATCTGCAAATGCCACATTTGCTTAATTTTGCTCAATTTTGCCACATGACATAGGACCAACTTTGCCATAATTTTGCATTAGTGGCAAAGGTGGTAAATGCCGAATTTGCCTCAAATTTGCCCCGTGTGTAAAAACAAGGATAACCTTTACTTTATCAAGGCATTTACAGGGGTGTCAAACTTGATAGCAAAACTGACATTTGTCAGGTTTTTGCCCAAATGGGCAAAAGCGATCGAAGATGAATTTTTGAATGCTTTTGCTCTCTATAGCAAATTCGATCAAAGTAGTAATTTGCCACATTTTTGCTCAATGTAGCAAAAGTGACCAAAACTCATTTTTCAACAGTTTTGCCCAGGATAGTAAATCTGAGCAAAAATTCACTTTATTTGTGTATCGCCCAGTGTAGTAAATGAGGTCAAATTATCACTTCTTCCTTATCTTTGCTCAGTGTGGCAGATATGATCAAAATAGGCGTTTGCCACTGTTTTGCTCAGGGGAGCAAATTTGGCCAAATACCACTTTATTCTCAATTTTGCTCAGGATGGCAGATATGATCAAAACAGTAGTTTCCCATACTTTTCCCCATTGTAGCAAAGTTGATCAAATATCAGTTCTTCTGTATCTTTGCTCAGGATGGAAAATATTGCCATGATAGCAGGTTTCCATACTTTAAGTAAGGTAAACAAAGTTGATTAAAATATCACTTTTTTACACTTTCACTCAAGATAGCAAATTTGATCAAAACATCATTATCCACGTTTCTTATTTTTACTTGGTACCATAAATGACTGACAAACAATTTAGACACCACACAAAATTTCAAGAATAAAATGACTTTATTATCTTTAATATACACTGTACAATAAAAAGCAAGATAAATTAAAAGAAAGTTCCATTGGCCTCTGCAGGGCACTCCATGTACCACAAAATATATGCCTTTAAATAAAAAGCACATACAATGTGAAAATATCTAACTTCATAAGTGTATAAGAATGTACATTGGGTTTGAAAGTGGAAGTCAACACTAGCTGGTTCATAATTATCTAAGGTTGGTACAGGTAAAACGTAACTCCATTTGAGTGGTATACTTCAAATATACTCTTTCTAGATTCAATTGATACTATTGGCAAATGGTTGACATACGATGACAACACGTACACATCACTCCCAATGTAGATGTGACATCCTTAATAATGGACAGAACATCAACCACAGGAAATAAAATTAGCCTCAAATTATTATGATAAGCGATATTCCTCTAATTATTATTTATAAGAACTTGTTTTCATCTGATAAATATTATCCACTACCCAAAATAGGCAGTGAATAATATCATATAGGGTACCTAGCGCTATTCACTTACCCCCAAGGGGAGATACATCTGTATGATTCACTTTTAACCAAATCAGTTGTATAAAAATATTTCTTGTAAATAAAATGAGTTACTATGCGAAAGCTCTGTGCATTTCTGTGGTTTGGTTACGACTTTGATATATTTTTACCGAGCAGTAAACACTTATAAGGTTAATTTTGTCACCTTTTTAGCATGTACATGTATTTTATTTTACAGGTGCTTCATTTACTGCTAAACTTCTAAAACTAGCATGAAATGACACCCCAATTTTACTCTCATCCTATAGGTAGCCAAAAGCTTCTCAAGTTATGAAAGCAAATCTGCTATGAACTGATTTGGTTAAATACTTGTATTATTATTATTGTTATTATTATTATATCACTGTAAATAATATGATTTGGTGAAATTCTTGTATTATTATATGACCATTTATTTTTATTTATTTATTTATTTTTTTTACTAAAATCAAATTATTTGCTAAAAATTTGAGCAATCTTTTTCTGATTCACATGATCAGCTGTTTTGCTTGCAGTATTGGACTGATTAAATATCCAAAGTATCCAAACACAATCTATACACTATGAAAGCTCTGTAGAACTTCTTTAATTCATCATCATTATTATTGTTATTGGCATGCAGGTGATTAAAATTTAAGCCATGCTTATCAAAAAACTGTTATCACACACGGTATTTTTTTTTTGGCATAAAACAACTGCACTCTTTTTTCATAAAATATGCCAAGAACAAAATAGGATTTGGAGTCCAGTAATTACTCTACTATGGGGTGTATTGGCTAGATTTGGTCCTCGGAGTGGCACTTTTTAAGGCAGTGCTTAGGGTAGCCTTAGGATCTGTCACCACTGCGGAAAGTGGATGCAGATGTATCTCCAATTACATATGTTTGGTGAATGGACACAACGACTGAAAATACAGCTGCATTTACAGGCTACTAGATGGAAGGTTTTTAAAATTCAGTAGAGTTGCCAAGTTACAGAGTGATTCGGTGCAAACTAACAAGGACAGCTCTGCAAAGATGGCAAATTTTGCAGACATTTGTCTGGTAAGGGAAAGTTTGTGGCTCCACCATATACCATACAAAGGTCATTGAGATTTTGTGACTTTGTGTCAACACTTTATTTCAAATCGGACTAATCACAAACAGCGTAAGAACCTAGCCAATCACAAAACGCTGACATACATGCATGTCTTTGTGACCCTGTGGGATTCAAACATGATATTGTGCACTAATTCTCAGACGGCATGCTCTATACAGAAGGTTTAGAGTGTCTGCAACACAGGCAAGATCTTCATTGGATTGTGACAAATCACTTTGAGATTTGGTAATTTACCTAGTTTTAACGTGGCTCTTTCCCATGGGTGTCAAAGGATAGTCACTTACTACATTGTAGGTCTTCATCAAAACTCAAAAAATTGTGCAATTGTCTACTGAGTAAATATGGTTCTAGGAACTTAACTGAAAAGGAACTGAATCATGATGCATGTCAACTTCAGCTTGAGTGTTATTATTATTTTGTACATTTTTATCTAAAATGTCTTCTTCTTTTCTGAATGTTCTTCAAAAAATTATCTGTGTTATGCTTATGATCAAGTTCCTTTTTCTTTTGTAAGTGGTGGGTGCCAGAGCAAACTCAGGAGCATCATCTGGTGCTCCTTGGTTTGATGCTGGTCTCACTGTGTGCTCTATTACCATTATTTTCACTTCATTGGCTTTGACACCATGCAACTTTGCGGTCCAACTGGGCCATTAAACTATTAACCTCAATGCTCTGCCAGGAAAGTGGCCTTACACAGAGATTTTCCCTGTTTGGGAGGTCCTCATCTGAACCTGAAGAATTACCTTTATGCCACTCTGATACAGCTGTTTCAGACAAAGACTCCTCTGATGACATATATGCAACGGACATACATGCAAGGTACTTGTCCTTGTCTGACTAACTGATGCTAGTTGACTCCCTCATAGCATATTGGCCCTTTAATTTTTTTTCTGAAAGAAAAATGAAGATCCATGATTTAGCAGCCAACAAGTAACCCACAGTTGGTAAACAAGCATGTACTGCTCATACTCAGTGTAAATGATTGGGTTGCAGAACAATGACATGATGCTAAAAGCTGAAAACACTCTCTTAATCAAAGGAACAGTTTGAGGATATTTGTGAGAAAAATTTCTCCCTGCACTTTATTCCTACTAACTTTTTCGTTAAATATATAATATGTTTTTTGGAACAGGTGTTAAAGTAGAGAGCAGAAATGCCTCTTTCTGTTGAATCTGCATTTGTTTCATTAAGACTCTTTTAAGTGTAAATAAAAACTGAAATAAATTAATTCCCCTGTCATTCAAGAGTAGAACTGATAGTGTCCCACAGGTCACCAGGCTCTAACAGAGCACAGCCATGACTCAACTGTACACATAAACCGTAAAACCGGTCAGAACCTGAGAAACGTAACATTACGGCAACCCACATGTTGCTTAGAACAATAATTAACTAATTGTGGTTATTTGGCATGATAAAGCTAAAGCATTTACTCGCAAAATGAACTAACAAAGATCCCTCAACATCATTGAGCTGTACAAAAGGTATAAATTAATAATGAGGTATTGTCATTTAAAATGTGGAACAGTAATACAGTGGTCACTTGGAATGACACTTATGCTTCAAGATCTGGCAAGTGCCGTCATTCGCAAAATTGAGCCAAAATTAAGATCTCACAATATCACTGAACCATATTTATAAAGTATAAGAGTTTTGGATGGTACAATTTATGAAAGAAGAATCACTTGTCATTTAAATGTGGAACAATAGAGACCTTTAGCATCAGGTAAACCGCAAACCGCAAACCACAAACCGCAGTTACGCGTTTGCAGTTTCGCGTTGCCGAGATTTCACACTTTAGCAAGGCGTTCAGTTCAGTTCAGTTCAGTTCAGTTCATTTTTATTTAGGCAAAATATAATACAATACAAGAATACATATAGGAATTGTAAGGTTGCAAGGGAGCCCAGAAGAAACCAGAAGGCTTTATGAAGCCTGGGCTCTCCAGTCTCAAAGAAATAAGCAAAATAAAATGAAATTCGCGGAGTGATACGTTAAAAATAGGAACTAAACAGAGACTGAGTTAAGATATGAATTCAGTAACAAGATAGAAAAAAAAATTTAACACTGGATTGGAACAGAATACTTTCCTTTGTTAGTACGGCAGAAACGAATATAAAATTGATTTGAACTACGCGTTCATTGTTTAGGGCCACCATGTTGTTTTCATCAAGTCGAAGTGCATCACTTTAATCGCCCAAAACTCAGCAATAATTCATTGATTCGAGATCAAAAATCCAACAAACACATCGCAAACGGATATAAAAAGCTAGTTCATACCTTTAAACGCGAGGCTGTACAATTTTTGGTGGCAAAAAACGTTGCCGTAAATCACTTACCGCTGGAAGCCTCTCCTGCGGTTCAAACGTGAACTGCAAACTGCAACGTGACCGCAAGGCCGTGGTCACGTGACATTTTGCGGTTTGCGGTTTGCAGTTTCCCATGAAAAACGTGATGCTAAAGGTCCCTAATAATACGGTGGTCACTTAGAATGACACATAGGCTTCAAGATCTGGCATACGCCGCCACTCGCAAAATGAACCAAAATTAAGATCTCACAATATCACTGAACCATATGTATAAACCATAAGAGTTTTGGATGGTACAATTTATGAAAGAAGAATCACTTGTCATTTAAATGTGGAACAATAATACGGTGGTCACTCAGAATGACACATAGGCTTCAAGATCTGGCATATGCCGTCACTCGCAAAATGAGCCAAAATTAAGATCTCACAATATCACTGAGCCATATGTATAAACCATAAGAGTTTTGGATGGTACAATTTATGAAAGAAGAATCACTTGTCATTTAAATGTGGAACAATAATACGGTGGTCACTCAGAATGACACATAGGCTTCAAGATCTGGTATATGCCGTCACTCGCAAAATGAGCCAAAATTAAGATCTCACAATATCACTGAACCATATTTATAAAGCATGAGAGTTTTGGATGGTACAATCTATGAAAGAAGAATCACTTGTCATTTAAATGTGGAACAATAATACGGTGCTCACTCAGAATGACACATACTGTAGGCTTCAAGATCTGGCAAGTGCCGTCACTCGCAAAATGAACCAAAATTAAGATCTCACAGTATCACTGAACCATATGTATAAACCATAAGAGTTTTGGATGGTACAATTTATGAAATAAGAATCATTTGTCATTTAAATGTGGAACAATAATACAATGGTCACTCAGAATGACACATATGCTTCAAGATCTGGCAAACTTATGCCATCACTTGTAAAATGAACCAAATTAAGATTTCACAATATCACTGAACCATAAGTATGTATAGATGTAAAACAAGAGTTTCTGACTGTAAAAATTTCAAAAGGAAAAATCATTTGTCTTTTGAAATGTAGTAGAATATTAAATAATAAATTATAGTGACCACTGCTTTGTCAAGTGCTGTCACCTGAAAAGTACAGTAACCCCAAAGATCTAACATATTAACTCAGCTGTACAACAAGCCAAATTACTGAATTATGGACATGCTAAGGTCACATCACCGACTTATATTGGTGCATTTAAGAAATGTTTGCCTGCACAGCTCAAGATCTGGCTACTTAAGATTATGCCATTAATGAAGACGATGCGCAACAAAGAGTACAGTTATTTCTGCAGTAAACAAAAAGGAATCAATCAATGGCATACCTGTGCATGCATCTTAAATTTTAAGATTTATCTTTGAGGTTTTAAGCTTACGCAAAGTTATTAGAAAACCAAAGTAAGTAAACGAACCACGATATCAAGAAGAACGTACCTTTCTTCCATCCAGCTGAGTTGATGACTTGGAAACAGGCTTTATGTGAAGAATGTCGCAACTGATCACTGTCTCTCGAAAATAACAAAGGTATAAATCGTAATAGAACAGCTGAATAGAAAGATAGGCTTTCTATTATCCGAAAATTACAAAACTACTCGTTTTGCAACGCTGAATCGCTTGTGAAGTCCGCGTGAATTTGAACTGTTCAACGAAAGTTTATTTTACACCATGGATAATAGAAAGACTGGATAGGAAACTGGCTGACGCGACCGGTTCCAATATAGTGGAAAAGTGTGACGTCATGTTTTCGAGAGCCATTCAACCTCTTACATCTGGATCCGATGTTTTGCGCATCTTATTTTTCATCGCTTATTTCATATATACAGGTTGCCCATGTTTTGAAGTAAAGGATGAAGAGGAATTGTTCTTGGAGAAGATAGTTTAAGGGTACAAAACCGCAAAAGACAGAGTAAATGATTATGAAACTTGTGAGAGCGTAGAATGACTCCAGCGCCT
>OZ037996.1:2355474-2392974 GCA_964035705.1 Porites rus | reverse complement strand
ATCAAGTCCATCTTTGGTTGGAAACTTAGATGCCACCTTCTGGCTCTCATGCATAACAAAAGTTGCTGTTTAATACAGAAAGATTGATTGGTTTGTGCCCTCTCAGAAGAGTACTTGACCACAATTATACTTTCTTCATTCTAATGACTAAATGTGTTCAGCAAATCCTACAATAAAGACAAACAAAAGGAAAACTAAAACACTGTTTAAATAATAACAACATCGTTTAGGAGCCCAAACGGAGGCCAAAAAATGTTAGTAGGTGTTTTCCCATTCATGATACAATTATTTGTTTATGTAAGGGAAAAGTACAAAACTTATTCGAGTCTCTTCAGTGCCTTCGAATAAAAGCTGCGAGGAGCGACGTGAGGCGATTGTATTCACTGAATATGTAGTTTAGTAGGTTATTTCAACATTAAAAGATGACCGAAATTAACATATTGCTTTACGAACAATTAGCATATTACTTGAGCGAAACAGTTTTCAACACAAACTAGTCTGTCGATTGAAACTTTACACACCGTGTACGTACACTCGCTCGGCGCCAGTTCCGAATGTAGTTTATTTCAGCCATTTTCAATCGAAATGTATTGCTGGAAAATAACAGCACTCAGTCTGTAACTACGCCTATACCACAATTCCATCCTTGAAGGATCTGTCAGTCGTAGTTATGAATAGAAAGAAGAAGGAACCGTCTTAATAAAGGCGTCCCAAAACAGTCGCCAAGTGTACTAAATATGGTTCTGGTAAGGTGAATTTTTGGGACGCAATTTTCTCAAAAACAAGGACAAATAACACAAAACAACAACAAGAAGTGCTTACCTTGAAGGTTCAAGTGTGGCTTTGAAGGGTTGCCATCGCCGTAACACGACAAACGAAGGGAAAAACATACACCAAAAATTAAAGCAGCACTAAAAACTCAGGAAAAAAACAACATGCAGGCAAACAAACCCTACATTTCGACTGGTTTGCGCCACATTTTCGCCATCGTTTCGTCACAAACTTCCACTATGATGGAACCATCTAACGCCATCTCGCAGCACGAAACAACCAATCGGCGATAAGAAATCAGCCCACGTGACATAAGTTTCCTTTCCAGTCTTTCTATTATCCATGTTTTACACTATTCTATTGGTTCAAAAGCCGCACGTGATAATGGAAATGAAATCGCGCATGTGCCAAAGTCACGTGGAAGCCTGGGAAACAACAAACATGGCGGCTGATCTTGCGACGGAGTGCATTCACTGATGAGCAGGGCGGATAAAGGTTGAGGTTGGGCGGTGAAACGAGCGCTCCGCTCTTCATTTAATGTGTGATGTGGAGTAGGACTGGCACGAGCGCTCTTTCCGCGCTTCCGGTGCGCTTCAAGGCCGGCGAAATTTTCCTTTTTGCAAACCGGAAATCCTATTTTCTTTCTGTAATTTCAGGCTACAATGTTAAATAGATAAATTCATTTCATAACAATATCAATAAACAGTTTCATATGTTTGTGTCTGTACGTCTATAAGTCAAACTTGTTGGTCGTATAATGCCAAAATTTGAGTTTAATTTGAAAGTGCTGAATACCTCCCCCTTCCACTAAATATCACCTAATCGTCTTTCGCCGTTTCGTTTGTAAAAGCTTAACACTTCTTAACCTCAATTTTTACATATGTTAAAGGAGGATAAATTTTGTATAACATAACAAAAAATTAGATTGATATATATTGATATAGTGGCGTTGTACTTTTTCAAACTTTGCTTCTCGGATGCAACGCGCCACGGCGATTCGCGCAATGCGTTGCAAATCCGGCAACCGCATGTACACAAAATTTATTGAGCTTAGTTGTAAGGTTTTTTTCTCCGTTTTTCTCTCTAAAACAAAACAAGGTAAACAGTAAAAACTGAGGGGAAACTAATTTTGAAGTTTCGAAGAAACAGAAAGACGTATGAGATGTTTTTTTCAAAATTATATAGAAAGATGATGGTGATTGAAATTAGCATAATTTCACCTTGCACGAGCTTCACGCGTTTATAAAATACACGTCATCTAGTTATGAAACACGATCTGCTGTCTTTTAGTTTTGCCATGGATGACATGGATGAGATTTTCCTTCCTGTTTTAGACAGTACTTAGTTGTTTTTGTTTTGGAATAACATCGACAATGGCGAGTAGCAGAACGAAAATATAATTCAGTGGTAGAGTCATGAAAGTAATAAAAGAAACCCTTTGAAAGAGATGTTTGTTTACTCCAACTAAACCTTCCGCAAAAAATACCAACATTTGCCTCTCGGAGACAGCGTACCAGTACAAAGGAACGAGGAAGAAGTGCAAGAAAACAAGTCAAGCCGCCATAATTCAGTGACAGCGGCAGTGTCTAATGTACAAACCACATCGCAAGCCCTGACCGAAGTCGAAAACAAGCGACATTTCTAAGCAGAGTCCCAGTCCATCGCTCTCGTTTCACCGCCCAACCTTTATCCGCCCTGCTGATGAGTACTACATTCACCCTGACGATGAAACTCTGAAATCTACTATTGAAATGACTCCTGGGTTCAAACCTTTCACATATTGTGCATTTTGTTCACCCAAATTTTAAATGATAACGTTTTACGTCAGGGCCTCCTATTCCGAGACTTCTTGTGATCCGAGCCACCGACCCAATATCAGGAAACGCATTCGACGCTAAACGAAAAAAAGGGGGGATGGCCTTACCCGAAATAACCAGCTGCAGCAAGTAATATGATAAACCTTGAGAAGAATGTGATGGTGATTGAAACGGGGCAATGGAAAATCAAAACTTGCGTGAAATAACACTGTGAAGTTTGGTAAATGTGCAAACGTTGGTTAAAGTGGTCGTAAAGACAGTTCTTTGATCATATTTTGCTTAAATTTACGCCTCTAGTAACCATAAATTTACACAGTAATTTTGCTATGCCAGAAAATATCAAGCAAACATTCATTTTTGCCGTTCGATTTTTACACAGAGAACAAAATGGCGGCAAATTTGAATCTAAACACCAAATTTACTATGGGGAGCAAAAGTGAAACAAAATATCTGTAAACTTGATATTTACTCCACATTTACGCCACCCTTGCAGAAAAGTAAACTTTCACTTTGGAACAAAATTTGCACCAAGAACAAATAAGTAGCAACATTAGTACCCTAAATTTACAATAGATTTGCTCAACTAGCAAACTTAGGCAAATCCGTTTTTTCGTCCAGCAGGGGCGTAGCCAGGATTTTTCAAAGGGGGGGTCACAGCAGGGACACCATCCGGGGATCGCCGACTATATATGGTTTATACCGCTGCTCTCCCTCGTGTATCAGCGGGCTCAGTCGTATTATCGCGGCATGAAGGCCCATATTAACTAAAGACAAGAGCCGTTAACGAAAATACTTTACAAAAAAACAAATTTTAAAGAAGTGGGCTTTTCAACAATGGCTTTTCCGACCAAGATATTGTCATGGCGTTTTCGCCACCTGAATATTGTAGGTTGTTTGCTCAAAAAAAGGCCTACCAAGGGGGGGTCACGGGCACCCTAGGACCCCCCCCCCCCCTAGCTACGCCCCTGTCCAGTGTGTGTTGTCCCCTCGGTAGGGTATTTTAAAAAAACTGATATGTTTTGCAATTTGTTCGGTTAGTATAAAAATTATGCTCCAATATATTTAACTCAAATCGCTGATTTTGTTTGACGTTTGTCTAAAAGGTTCTAACTTTAGATTCAAGAGAGAGGCATTAAGATTGAAGAAATAACGCCACTGGCACCCGACTGGAGATGAATTTGACCATTGCAAACGGTAAATGTTACATCAGTTATAGCTCACTTGCCAACCCAGCTCAAGCTAAAGGCCTTAAGGTGGCCCGAGCCTATTTATATGCGTGTTGGTTAAGTTTTTGATTTGCGTTTTTTAGGATAAAAGATTCAAACGATTTCTATGATTTTTGGCATCCTTAATAAATAATAATGGAACTTTAAGAAAATGTTATTTATTTTCTTGTAGGTACAAAAACCTTTGAAATATCGGCATATATTTAAAACCGCATTTTTACGAAAAATGTAAACAACTTCGAAATCCCAATAGCTACGGATTTTCCCCTAACTTCAGCAAATAAGCCTCTGAGCTCTCTAGTTTTACATCTGCAAGTTTGAAGGCAATCGTGACCGTAGAACTCGCTGCACAAAATGCTGGTCAAATTTAACCTTAAAATTCTACGCTAACACATTTGTGAAAGTCGACGCACAAATAGAGGAAGACTGCCGACAGACTATCTCCTACTTAAAGCTTTATTGCAAGAAACAGAGTAATCAGAAACGTACGGTGAATACAGTTAGCACTACAAGAAGAACAACTTTACGCTGAGTGCTTAGTAATATTAAAGAACTTCTATTCATCAAACTCAGTGACTTTGTATTTGTCCCCCTCTTTTGAAAACAAATCTTAACAAAGCAAAATTTAGCTTCTACGAAAAACTGTCAAGAGCTTTTAGCATCGCAGGTTCCCAGTGAAGAGAAATAAGGCCACCAACTCAAGCTGTACTTCTAACCATCCATTTTTCAGCTGTAATGAAACCCTCGTATTTGGTAATTTATTGACGCTTTTAAGATTTACCATCACATTCGCACGGGCAGTTTGCTGTTGGGGATAATCAGGAAGAATAAGACGCGCTATTGTCATATTTGTCTTCATCTTTATTCCTTAGTGGTAAACTTCCCGTGCGAATGTGATGGCAAATCTAAAAAGCTTGAATAAATTACCAAAGAAAGGATTTCAGCAGCTGAAAAATGGATGGTTTCTCTTCAAAACGGGAACCTGCGACGCTAAACTCTCTTGACAGTTTTTCATAGACGCTATATTTTGCTTTGTTAAGACTTTTTCCAAAAGAGAGGGGCAAATACAACGTAAGTTTGATGAATAGAAGTTCTTTAATATTACTGCCTACTCAGCATAAAGTTGTTCTTCTTGTAGTGCTAACTATGTTCGCCGTAGGTTTCTGATTTCAATACTCAGTGTTTCTTGCAATAAAGCTTTAGGTAGGAATATCCTTTCAGATAGGAGATAGTCTGTCAGCACTCTTGACTACCTCTATTCGTGCGTCAACTTTCACAATTGTGTTAGCGTAGCATTTTAAGTTTAAATTTGACCAGCATTTTGTGCAGCGATTTCTACGGTCACGATTAATTGCCTTCAAACTTGCAGATGTAAAACTAGAGAGCTCTGAGGCGCTGAAGTTAGGGGAAAATCTGTCGTGGGATTTCGAAGTTATTTACATTTTTCGCAAAAATGCGGTTTTAGATATATGCCGATATCTTAAAGGTTTTTATATCTAAAAGAAAACAAATAACATTTTCTTAAAGTTCCGTCATTATTTATTTGGTATGCTAAAAAGCATAGAAATCGGTTGAATCTTTCATTCTGAAAAACGCAAATAAAAAACATAACCAACACGCATATAAATAGGTTCGGGCCACCCTTAAGGGGCTCGAAGAACGTTCTCTGTTAATTGCTTTGGACTTTGCGTGAAAAAGAGTTTTTTACGACTATTAACATTAACTGATTTTAAATGAAGAACTATTCCAAGACTTCAGAAAAAACTGCATTGTTTTGCTCTTGGTCGTCTACCACTCAAGGACTGGTCATTTTATACCACGGGAAGAGTCTCGTCTTGCCCCCAGGCTGTTCGATCTTGAGCAGTTTTTTCAGTCGCAACTGTTTGTGTAAGGGTAAACGCACTGTAGACCGAGCTCCGGGTCGCGCGCTCTTTTTCCCGCTTCTAGATTTTTTTGGCTGTAAACAGGACGCCTAACCCTCCGCTGGTACATTTTTAAATGCCCGAGTAAAGTAAGGTGCCACTTCTATACTATTTAGTAAGTGCTCGGACGACGATCCAAGTTCTGGCAAACTGCGGACTCTGTATAGAGTGGTTTTCGTTTGAGTGTCGTAAAACCAAAACCAAAGTAATTACTCTGGCCAATCACATAGGACACAGACAATACATTGAACCAATCAAAACTCGAAGTAATTACATGTGGCTGACGCAAAGCGCGGGAAAATGCATGCGAGCGCGTCACAATTGGCTTTGGTTTTACTTCTGATTGGATGAAAAGGTGGCGCGAATCTTTTAAGCCAATCGCATCGTGTAGAAAGTGCAAAACCAGTTACTTTTCGACACTCAAATGAAAACCGCTCTATTGATTAGTTAATCTAGAGTGAAATGTCCGTTTTCCAGTCATTAATTCATAAAATTGTCACTTTTTCAGATTCCATGAACTCCACCGATGAGTTGGTCGACCCATTTCAGCCACCGTCAATTATTCACCAAGTTACCATCATCGTAGTGTACAGTATAATGCTTCTATTCTCTTTGAGTGGTAACACAACCATCATCTTCATCGTGTTTACAAGGCCTTTTATGAGATCAGTCACAAACTGCTTAATTGCCAACATGGCCGCCGCAGACCTCCTTATGACATTCAGTGCCATGCCCTATTCGGTCGCCTACACGTACGTTGCAAGCCGCTGGTTCGGTGGCATTATGGGTATGATCACGTGCAAGTTACTACACTTTGCAATTGCTCTGTCCATTGCAGCATCCATTTTAACGCTGACAGTGATAGCGCTGGAGCGCTTCTTCGCCGTCGCATATCCATTTAAACGTGCAAGCGTCATTCGTCACATTCCCAGGACAAACATGCTTATTTGGCTGGTATCCGTATTATGTATGTCACCCTACCTCTATTTCTACAAAAGCGATCTACTCGAAGATAACAATTACCACTGCTTTGTATTGTGGGAGCCCTTGGCCGATTCTTTTACAGCGTCGAGGATTTATTTTTCTTTTAATTTTATCGCCCTATATTTGGTGCCTTTGATCGTCATTTGCATATTCTACAGTATTATTTCTTTCAAGTTATGGGCTCGACGAATTCCTGGCAATCCAACAGAAGTTAATCTCAGAAATGAAGAACTTAGCAAGCGGAGGACTATAAAAATACTCATCATTATTGTGGTGGTTTTCGCGCTGTGCTGGCTACCTGCGCATTTAATGCACTTTTTCATATTCTTTGAAGATAAAACATTTAACAACCTGTCTTTGATAATCATTTTTGGTATCTCGCACGCAAACTCCGCAATAAACCCTTACCTTAACATTGCACTGAACAGAAATTTTCGCCGCCCTTTTCTCGAAGTCCTCAGGAGTTGCTTCGGACCGGCCGGGAACTTGAGATCCCACGGAAGTCATACGACTCCCAACACCGTATTGGCCCGGTGTATGTCTCAAGAATACGTCGTCGAAGATACAGCACTTGGAAGGAAAGAACTGTATGAATTATCCAACAAAACAGAGCAAAACGCACGGTGATTTGCCAATTATTAGACAGATAAGTCTTTAAGGTGAGAGAAACCGAATTCGTGGTGGATCCTGCGAGTAATGCGAAGAAACGAGCAACAGTCAGTCCACCATGGCAAGACAAGGAGAGCTCAGTTGCAGAGGCAAGAGAAAGCACAACGATTTCATGACAAAGCTTTTGCTGAGAACATTTTAATTGCCTGAATCTGGCCTTGAGACAGTGCATACATGCTAGTTCTCAATTGGCCTCTTCATACTTGATTTCTGAGCGAGCCACCATTTATTGACATCAATAGATCGTATATGAATACAAAGTAAGCTGGACAGCATTACCCAACAGTATGACTAACATTGTTATCGTCATGCCAAAGATTCGATGCATTTATCAACGGCCATCCGGGGAATGACCACGGGTAACCCTCGGGCATTTGCAGAAGTACGTTTACAAATCCCCTCTAACCAAAAACAATATTTCTCTACAAAAACTATCATTGTCCCTCACCCCGTCCCCGAGGGATACATTAAAAACCCTACTTTTTGAGCAACCGTTGTTTCAGATGATCTCTGAGCCCAACCTGCGGTATTCAACTTCAGTTTTTTCCAATTTCTATGAAAATACTTCTCATGGGGTGTTTAAAGTAAGGGTTAATAAAATATATGAAAATATTTAAAACGGCTGTCCGGTCTGTAAGCTATAAGAGGTGAAATTCAGCGTAATCTGTAAGTCATACAACCAGGATTCAATAAATAGTTTCCCTGCTATGCTTTTAATTTGCCAACTGCCCAGATGATTACAGCATATTAATAGTGAATTCAACTGGAAAAAAGTCTTTCGATATCATATCCTGTTAAAAGAGTGCAAAAGCGATCAAAAACCCCTACCCCGGGCTAAAAACTGGTCACAAAAGTCAACAAATCCCCCAACTTCCTAGCCTCCCAAGCAGTGTTTTTGGGGGAACTCCACAATTGTGGAAGGGACGAAACACGAGCTCCCCTAAAAACGCCTGCGTGGTAGGCTACCAACTTCCCTCCTGGTCCGTTTATGTCACCGTGGTCAACCTACCCCCTCCAACAGGGTGGTCGCGGTTGCTCGTCGGAAAAAAAGTGACCACAAGGCAGGCAATAAGACCATGCTGCAGGGAAAGTAATCCCACTGTTATAACCGACCGGAATTGCTTTTAACAATTTGAAAGTCTAAACTTTTTTTAAACTTTAAATCTCTTTCTCACTAATTTAAAACCATTTTTGACGAATCCATGTTCTTTATTGCAATCTGTAGATATAACCTGGTGTGCCCTTAATTCTCAATTTACCTTGTAAAATTAGTTCATGTTTTTTGTATTATTATTCTTTTACAAATAAACCAATGCAGATAGTTAACTCACTTTGCTATTCCCTAATTTATGACTTTAAGATAAGTTGTAAGTTGAGTTGAATTTTAAAAATCACTTGTGTTGAAATTTGTTCCCAAAGTCAAATGAAGAGCGCGAACACATGGAAGCAGACTTGACCCTGGTTATCATCCTCGGAGTGGTTTTTCAAGTCGTCTCCGTACCAAAACCGCAATTTTTCGTTGGTTGGCAGGTACAATGGCTGACCAAAGTTCGCGAAGACCAGCTCGTCAGAATATCTGAGGAGAAAGAGCTCAGATAAATACACTGCGCCTTTCGACCTCTCTAACAACGCCCAGCGTAGTAAAGTTTTGGGAATGGCCTACTGGATGTAGGCATTTCCAGACTTCCTCGGGAATTGACTATACCCAACTAACCTAACCCAGCCAAAGCCCTGAACCAAAAGCGAGCGGTTTTATATGAAACGGTTAATCTTAATCGAACACAACCTAAGAAACACACTGAAGCCCGTGACTCAGGCATGGCACGTTATTCTTTCATTGCATCAGTTTTTTTATTGCCAGGTTGGCTAACATAGGACCCAACCTCGTCCATTTTTTAAGGGAAAAGCCCTGGGGACGAGGTTGCATAGGACCGTGTTTGACGAGGCTGTAAACTGTCTTTTTTACTACCTGTTCCTCACTGGCTTGACTTGCTTTGCCGCTCCCACTAATAAGATATGACTGTGGGTGATTAGCTGTTGACTCACGGCACCGAACTGTTACTGTAAAAGGCTCAGGGGCACCCAGTGGATCTGTTCCGCAAAAGATCTGTTCTTCAGGCAATTTTTTGCTGGCTGGGAGATGTGCAAGTAATGATATGTCCCTGGAAAGAAGGTGTTGCGGGCTCTGGCTGTTTGAGGATATTGGATGTGTAGAATATGTGCTATGTGTTCTTTAACCACTGAAGGGGTGAATTGCGTCCTTCGGTCACACCCATTGTCCTACCGACCCCCCCCCCCCCCCCCCCAAATTAGGGTCTGAATTTTGCTTTATGACCACACCCAAACTGGCCGGTTATGTCTATACATACGTCTGCTGTGAAACTTCCTAGTAAGTCAGGTTGCAGAGTTGTAAGCGCACCTTGCTGGCTCTTAACTCTTCCATCAGTCTTGCTGGGAGCGAGGAACAGATAAATTTTTCCCAGCAATCTCCCAAAATACTTAAAATGGTTTCAGGAAGCTTTATTCACGCTTTGTTGTTGTTTTTAGGTCTTTTCCTCAAAATTTCCCATTGGTTGCCCCTGAAGGCTGACCTGTGGCTGGACTAGGAAGGTGACTACGTCCTTAGATTCACAAGGGAACCCAGCGAATATGAAGTTATATATCTCAACTTTTAATAATAAAATATTGAACAGCAACGGGATCAGTTAAGCCGTCCAATAGAATCATGTCAGACTTACACTTCGTTAACGAAAGGTATAGAGTACCACAGTCCTGATCCAGCACTATTTTCGATGATTTCCGGAAGTGGAAAGATAACATGGTTGTTTTTATCGGTGATGATAATGTTCAGCGGCTGAGCTCGACCGCTACAACCCCATCTGCTGTTATGAGCCTCGTTTCTGACGCACCTAAGTCAATAAAAACAATGACTATTTATTCAAAATATTTCACCGTTTGCTTTGATTCCATTCCCGGGTTTATATTACTACACGAAAAATTACTGCAATTTGATTGGCTTAGAGCAGTGGTGTTTCAGCTTAATTTGAAATACCTACATGTCAAAATTACAAACCTTTTGCGGGTACTAGTATAAACAAATAATAGCATGATTTGTACGTGATATTTGGCATAAATAACACTCGTGATATTTCAAAATTGTCTCAAATTTCACTCGCCTAACGGCTCGTGAAATTACGTATAACAATTTCGAAAGATCACTCGTAGTATTTATGCTAAATATCACTACAAATCATGCTATCACCTATACTAATTCTGCGTATTATATCAACTGGTGCATACCATATTTGGAAGATGCAAGCAACATACCATCGTTTTGACGGTATATTTGCTTGGAAACGAGGTTGATTGATGGTAGATTTTTCAGTGGAATTAACGAGGCTGCGCAACGCAATGCAAAACATATTCATGACATGTAAAATGAAACAAAACTGAATGCAAGGATGGCACTACGGCAAAGGGCTGATTTATTATGGGCCAATATTTCGGCAGCCCTCTGCGTAGTGCCAGCCTTGTATTAAGTTTTGTTTCATTTTACACATCAAGTGACGTTTGGCTACAACATCTCTTTAATTAGGATCCGGCAACAGGAACCAGTCAGTTATATTTACGTGTTGCGTGGACCTCTGCGTTGAAACAGTTTTTCATATTCATAATATGTTATCTGTAAGAAAAAACGTCGTTTATATCCTGAAACCGTGCTTAGACGGAAATAGACCAAAGTTTTGAAGAAAGTCTACAAAGAGGTAAGCTCATTAAGAAGTTAAAAGTATTTTTAATAAATAATGATCTGCATAATTCTTCACATCGCATCATACGAAGGCGAATTCAATAATTGTAAATTAAGTATTAAGTCTAATAACGGTGCGCTTTTCTTGAGCATCGACATATAGCGACTGAGTTGGGACTTGCGCTCTAGCCACCATTTATTGAAAAACCATATGCTCTAGTCACATGTCTGACTTTGCTCACCCCACTGAATACTTCACAAGCGGTTTGAAGTGAGATCAGGGGCCTAAAGCGACGACCGGAAATACGTCTACTGTTCGCAGGCTCAGCGGGGCCCGTTCAGGGCTCGAACGTCCCAAAAACTTGCCAGGCCCCGAAAGCTGTTTTGTTTACATCGAATCGAGGTTGAATAAAGATTTCAATGTTTTCACAGATATCATCATTAAACTATGTTAGCTAGGACCCACTCTCCCAAGGCCCCTAGTAATAAGTCAATGCAAAAATATTTCAGAACCGAAGTGAGTATGGTGTGCGAGGTCACTGAGCCGGCAATTATCACAGCAGCCCAAGCTCAGCATGAGGGTTAATCATAATACGTGTGGTATCAATGCATAATCCCCAAATTGGCTTGAACATAAAGGATTTGTAATTCTTTGTTTCACTGTCACGCAATGAAAAAATAACTTTGAAACCATTGAACGAAAGAAGCCAAGAAACTGAAATGTTACAGAAGACTCATAAATATACAACATACCCAAGTCTCAGGTCTGTGCGCAGCGAAACGTTTCACACAAGTTTACAGAGCTTTGTATAGGGACGCCATGCAACATGGGACTACCAATATGTTGACCAGAAATCAACAAAGACATCAGGCTTTCACTTTTGCGACAAGAATTATTTCCTTTTGCTTGTAAGCAAATTAGTATTTGCAAAAACACTTTTTGTACCGCTTAAAAGTATAAACTCCTGAAAATCATCAGCTTTTCTTAAACCAGACATCTCTGCCGAGGCTACCACTGTGGTGCCACGCACTGTGAAAATTTGGAAATTCAAAATGCTCTATTTTCCAAATGGAACACACTTTCCAACCTGGTCACGAGGGGGGGAGCTAGTGAGACTGAGTACAAATTTTCCTTGAAAAACAAATATGGCGGAGAATGCAGACATGGAAGGACGATGAGTTTTTGCTCGGTTTTAAGTTTTCCTGCGTACAAATATCAAGAACAGGTTTCTATGAACTTTTTTAATAGACCTTTTGGACATCAGAAGGCGTGATGTATAAACAGTTCGTGTGTGACTTCACTTATCGTGATTCGGGATTTCGGCAAGTTCAGTTATTTTTAAGCTTCGTGAATTTTCGAGCGACCATCTTGCTCCATCTCTTATATTTTTCCACTTACAGTGGTATTACGACTCTCTTCCTTATCTTAACCATATGCTACGAGCACGATAAATGGGTAAGAGTCTTGCAACAGTCCTATGTGAATTTTCATTAAACCACTGATTTTCTACTTCACTGTTCGTAAGTTTGGTTGTACACCGGGAGGCAAAACAAATATTTATAGGCGTAAATACAAAATACAGGGCCAATTTAGTAAAAACCAGGGTAATGTTCCAATCACTTTGCTTCACATAAAAGCTATTTTTAATATCAGAAGGCTGGGAGGGGTTTACTGAACCTTCAAAACCTTCACTGGAATGTCATTGGAGCGATAATCAATAAATTTCCAACAGCAATACCGTATTTAGTAGTTTTGTATTAGATAGTGATTTCGGTTTCAAGTATTTCCTTGAAATTGTTGGTACAAAATTATGAATTATACTTGAAATGATTATAGTGGTTTAGTGTAAGAACAAGAGGCTAATTCAGTTGCTAATAAGGGTGAGTACATCAGGAAAGAGTATGCGTTGAGAAAATCCCTCAAAGGACTGAAGTACAAGAAATAGAAAAAAACCCTGAATGTTTTGCAAATTTTATAAAGAGAATCAGAAGAGGCTTGAAAAATATACAACTTAAGTTTATTATCCCTCGTGTAAGTTATGAATCTGATTTACAGCTAAATTATACAAGGTAAAATTGATTTTTTTATTGATTTATTTTTTTATTGATTTTTATCAACCATCAAAAGAAGTCATGATTGTCGGGCTTGAACCTTATCCTTTCAGCAGTTCTTTCTACGATACTACCCTTGGCTTATTTGGCCTAGATGGGTATGTGCTGCTGATTTAGGGTGGTGGCCATTTCACCCTTTAGAGTTTTGAACAAGGTGTCTGTTTGGGTTGTGAAGGTTGAAGAAGAAGCAGTCTATAGAGTACAGTCTATTGGTACCACCATTCCCCCGCCCCCAAGTTTTGCCATGTTTCTAAGTTTAAAAGCTACCTTAATTCTGTATGCTAAAGTAAAATGAATCAGGATTATAAAATAAGGTCACTTGGCTGAAAAAGGGTAGGGAAACGCACAATGTGTCCTACTACCCATACTCTCTTTCAGTGTAAGCCCCGGGAGGTCATCTCAAATTTTAATTCCCTTTTACCACTTGTTGTAACAACAAAGTCAGTAAGGTTTATGGTCTCTGACAAATATTTTTCCCAGCCTCAACACAAGTTTTTAACTGTTATTGTTGACTGCAAATAATATTATCATAATAATCATTTTACATTTTGTTTCCAAGGCATCCTTTGGTGTTTTCAATATTCACTAGTACAAGGCAATTTTTAAGTTTTACACAGACACAAACTAACCTGGCAGGTTGATGTCCAAAGGTGTAAAACATTACATGCAACTATAAGGCAAAAACTGATCACAGTGGCCAATGGAAAGGCAAAAATAGAATTGTCATAATTTTTTTAATTTTATAAATTCCCTTTGAAGCATATTTAGCCAGATGTAGTGCTTGTCAAAACATGCAATCTTGAACATTTATTTTCTGACCTTAGCTAATCCTTTTTAAACCATACTCTTGTTCCAGTGGGTAGTGTAGTTTTTGGATAACATATTTATAATCTCTCCCTCTTTGTTTGCAACAAAACGAAACACAATTGAATGAGGACTCAAACTGAAGGCAGTGTAGTAACTGCTGTCATGAAAAGAGAATTCCAAACACACAAAATAATTACCCTTTCATTTGCCTATATTCATTCCTTAGAAACTACGGTAAAGTTTAAATTAAATCACACGAAGATAAGAACTTGAGCATATCAAAAGTAATGATCTCTGATCTTGGCAAAATTTATTTAGCTTCTAGTACAAAACAAAATGCATGAACTACGAGATTTGACCATGCCACTCAATCATCCAACGCAACTCTGCAAGGATAAGTTCACAATCAAGGATAAAGAATTAAGAATCTCAATCATCATTTTCTTAAAGTTGTAATAAAACCGTAAACAACTCTGACAACTCTTCTACTTGACCACGGCCACCGCGCTTTTTTTAGTATCACGAAGGATTAATTTTCGGCCTTTCACTTGAAAATATAAACTCTTCTACATACGCATTGGAGGGTTGGCCCTTCTTCTAGTCTTGTGGGTCTTCTAAACAGAAACACAGCTTGAAAGCCTGTGGGTGAGCCAAAAGGTCGGGCATCGGGGAACATGTACAATGACTGTTCACTGGTCTCGTTCTTAGCGTAGTAAACCGCATGTAATGACAAACGCAAGACCAGAAGAAAGGAAAACGTAAGCTCCACATTACTGCGGAAAAAATCGGTTACAGCAAAGAAAGCAATGAGCAACAGGACTAAAAGCGAATTCACTTCACGCTGTCGAATCACTACCGTGAAGACGAACTTCTTAATGTTGGCAGTGTATTTTGCAGTTTTAAAATATTCATAATCGTGCCATCAACAAATTTCCAAGGTAGAAAAATGCAGTCACACCAATACTTGCGTTCCTCCTTTTTTTTGTTAGTTGATACACAGGTAGCGCAAACCCTGTGGGATTTCGTTATAAGCCAATGCATGAAAATAAACAAAATACGTCCTTTTTTTTTACAAAAATAGAAATATTTTTGCTTGTTTCCAGTTTTTTTACGCATATTATCGCAAAATTACACTTCTTACTGATTGGTTTCACACTCCTTAGCTAGTTACCGGCTCAAATGTCCAGGGATAGCTTAGACTATAGAGAGTTGAAATTGAAGCTTGAACTGCATGTAATAAACTTTGGTTAAGATTGAGAATTAAAGAAAGAAGATAACGAAGAGAAGTCAATGAATTCTTGTTTTTCAGTGGAACTGGGCTAGTCCCCGTCAAGTCCTATTTTGGTAACCTTTTTGTGCTAAAAGTTCCCCTCTATTTAGTCTTGAATAACCAGAACAATAGGTGGATTCCTTTTTGATTACTACCTTGAGCACAATGAAGTGATTTCCGGAGAGATTTGAAAGCGAGGAAACGGTTTATATTTAAAACTAGAATCAGAAAGATTCGGTTTTTGCTTTGGGTAAAAGGATTACTTACTGAAATTAGTTTTCTACCTCTCAGCCCGCTTCTAAAAGAGGCCGGAATACATGTTTATTTTGACAGTGGTTCTAAGGAGGAGGAACGGAGCGTTATTGTCTCTGTGATATTAATGAAAGGCACTACAGGTTTCAAAGAATAGAGAAAAGAACCTTGGGTAGTCTGTGCCAACTAATGACAACGTGTTCTGTACATGAAGGGTCCAATCATATGACATCCTCTTGAAAGAAATATTTCTTTTCGTTTTTTGTTTGTTTGCCTGTTTTTTTTTTCTCTCTTTTGCTATCTGCATTTTCTCGTTTTATTCTTACTTTTTTGGTTTATCAACATTTTTTCCAACCGCCTTTTACTGTCCGCATTTTTCTATCCGCATTTTTCCATCCGCATCCGCCATCCGCAGGTATCCGGTCCTCGTTTTACAGACACCCATGAACGAGGGCGTCGTCTGGTCCCAATCCCTCATTGTAACATACCGTCGTGGTCTGCAATCGAGCTGGCTGAGATAAGAACTGCCGTCTAGTTTTTGTCCCTTAAAAGAGAAAAGGCGGACTGCAAGCAGCCCACCTAGACGCATATTCTACTTGCGTGCACATTATTCACTTTTTTGGTAAATGTCTAGACTGCAAGACCCCCAAGGACGCCCTTCTAAACTCACTTTTCACTGAAGCGCCACGTACATTTGTTTGGTCTCAATTTCAGTGCGAGTAACCAGTCACATCGCGTTGCGTGACGAGCCTAAAAAACGGCTGCAAAGGAGACTACAAGTAACAGAATACTTCACCCTCGGTTGAAGCACAATCTATCATTCTATGGAGATGGCGAGACAAATCTCTGCTGCTTTTCTGTTCACTTTGCTCGCTAATATAGTTGTAAGGGTGGATTCCTCCAACTACGCTAGCTTTGAATCCGGTGATGGCAATTTTCGATTGCAATGGACATACAAAAGCAACACGTTGTTTTTCAACATGACATGTAAAACTACAGGCTGGTGTGCAGTGGGTTTTACTACTTCCGCTGATGGGAAACACATGAAGAATTACGATATCGCTGTCGGTGGAGTCACCTCTAATCATTCTCAATATATTTTTGTAAGTATAGTAGAAATTTAATTCAATTTAAGATTGCGTTGATTGGGTCGGGTAGGGTCGGGTAGCCTTTGGCTTTATTTGAAGAAAGATAGGATTAGGGTTACTGAGGAAATGTTTGGTAGGCCGTTGTTTGTGGATCCTCTGAGGTTTTCCACTTTGTTATCGTCAACCGAAACTGGGACGATAGTAGAAGTACTTCATAAGCTCGCTTATGGCTCGCTCATCGATCTACAAAGTTACTACTTTTGATTTCAGCTGTATATAAAATTACAAAGGTTTCATGGAAGTGTTGATTGCTTTATGGCGACTTTGCAACTTCGTCGTGCCAGCAACGTAGGCATTTTCGGTGATTGATAGTTTGACAAACCGGAGCATAAGTTGAAACCCCGCCGCATTTAACTTTATACCGAAGCTTAACTTTGACTGATCTTAACTCTTTTCAGTTGCGAATTTGCTCTGTGTAAGTTGAAAGTGTTTCTTGCTGTTTTCCGAGGCAGAGTGATCGACACTCTTGAATATAAATTCGAATTTTTTCTCTGAATAGAATTGGAAACTAAGGTCGGTAAATCAACAGTTCTGTCATGCAAACGACCAGCCTGCAAACACATACGTATTTCGGGTCGTCGACTCTCTCAGAAATACGCCTGGCTAGCAAACGACGAAACGGCTGAGTCGACGAAACGGTGAGGCGTTCGAAAACCAGGAGGGGGTATTCGGAACGGCTGAGCCAAAACTGACCGACCGAAATATTTGAAAACGGGAAAAATAAGCAACAAGAAGTCAAATAAACAGCATATTTACCATCGCTTGCAAAACAGGCCTTTTCTGTCGCGTTTTTTAGGAAAGCGAAGGCAAGCGCGAAGCGTTGAGCGCGAGACGCACGCGATCGAAGATGCGGCGAGATCGTGTTTCTCCGCAACGTAAGTTCCACACTCTTGTAAATCGCAATATTTTTCTTAATCAAGCGTCACTAAAATTAATGTTTTCTTTATTTTCATTTGTTTGTTTGTTTATTTTCGTTTTTTTTTTTCATTCAAAACTTTACATTTTAAGGGTAAGCTGACGGAGAGAGAGTCTTTGCCAAAACTACTAGCAGAAAAACATCTTAACCTTTCAGCTGACAAAATTTCTTTTATATCTTCTGTTTCGGCGTAACAACAAATATACTAGTTCGTAACAAAGCAGTCAGTGGACGTCATTTTATTGCATTTGCTATAATCATTATGAAAGATCCTCTCAATCATTTATTCATTTTCACCTCGATGATTTGCGATTTTAAGAGCACTCTGCATAGGAATCTACGCGAGCAAAAATAGTTGCAAGACGACTTTTTTACTGAAAATTATTTGCTCACCACGTCTGCAAGCTACACCAGACAAAATGTCAGTCAGAATTACAAAATACCAATGTTGCGGCGAAAGCTGGTAAGGTCGTCCCCCCCCCCCCCCCAAAAAAAAAAAAATAAATACTAGCAGTTAAACCCCGTTAATACGGTCACCAAAGAGCCAAAAAAAGTGGCCGTAAAAATAACGAGGTGACCGTATTACTAAGGTGGCCGTAAGGCGGAGTTTCACTGTATAACACGCAGTTTGACTGAAAAAGTTCTTAATAAAGGAACGATTATAAATCTTTTTAACGGGGGAGTGTTTTCGCTGGGTGATTTACATGACTTAGTTTAAGCGAGAAAATTTTTTCTAAGCCTATGATCTGTTATTATTTTCTGGTTAAAATATTTTGATGCAAGATTTTGTCTTCTTTCCAGGGCGGTTTCCGAGATATATATTTTTTTTCTTGCTGAAAACAACCCAACCGCGCAACTCATAAGATTTATAAGAGGGTCCCAACGGTCTTAACCGTTTGCCAAAAAAATCCAATAGTTTATTCAGCGAACTCAGTGTTAAGTCTTGCGAGGACCATTTACTCAAACAGCAGCGAAAAATAAGCAAATCTTTAAATAAACGGCAGTTCTTACAGCCAGTGATTTTACAAGTTGGTCTACATTTTGAAGATATACCTACTGAATTGTTAGGGGCGGGAGATTGATGGGAGAGCACTTATTCGAAGGGGGCACTTAGTACATAATCTTTTTAGCCTTAAGGGGGGCATAAATTCCGACCGGATTAATGTTAAATCTTGTTCCCTAAAACCTTCAGCAAATACAAAAATAAACGTAGAACTGGAGGCCACGATAAAAGACCAACAAATACTGAAACACATAGGAAGGTATTTAAAAGTGCGATGCTTTATTTTCAAACCGACAGGGGTATCAGAGTGTTTCCACTGTAACCCCCAACAAAGATCCAACTCCAGATTACAAGCTCACAGCCGCCAGTGAGGAAAACGGATATACAAGAGTGGAGTTTAACAGAGTTGCTACAACTGATGAAGAAGATGATCCGCATGATGTACAGTTTACGGTAAACATTAGTCTTGTTATGATGTTCAAAGAAGTGACGTAGCGGTTTCTATATGATAGAAATTTATTAATTTAATTTTATCCAATTTTTTGTTTCTAATCCATTTTAAGCTCATCCACCCTTAACTACCCTTAATCCTTTGTATAATTGTCTATTGCCTCTTTGCTTTCTTTCTATTTTTATGACCACACTGTCATTTCGATGTTCCTAATTCAACTTTAAGTTAATTTTGGAAATTGTAAAATAATAGAGCTGCGTCACTCTCGTTTTCACTGGCTTCTCCTTAGAAATTTCTACTGGAAGCGATGCGCGTTACGTATGTTCAGATTCAAGAAAATGAGTGGACACAAAAAGTCTCAATAAAAACGTTTTACAAGATTTTCATGGGAAAATGTTGTGTTACCTTCCCTCCTGTGTGTGTGTTTTTTTTTCCGATCTAATCCTATAAGCGATTTCTTTATGAGAGTAAAAGGGGAAAACAACTGAAGAAATCGCGTATAAATCTCTTGCAAATCCCATATATTTGCAACATTTTTGACATTATGATCAAATGACTTACGGTATACAGGTAACTGATTCTCACTCTGAGCTTGGAGTGCCTGTGTGTTTTTAAGATAGGTGTCCAGATGTGGGAGGATAAAAATGGCAATAGTTAAGTGGTGAAATTGTCCGGACCGACTAGCTTGATCGATGTTCCTTTAAGAAGGTTTCCTTTAGCAAAAGCTCGCCGAGTGTACCATATTTAGAGCACATTTACCTCTTTTCTACCTTTACTGCTTTATGGAGCTTCGTAACGACAAATATTGCTGTTTTAGGCCAATTCTGTGCTTAAGTTATTACTAATTGCCCTTAAACCACGCCCAAAATAAGTCATGAAGAAGATATCAAACAAGCCTCATCAGGGATATGGCACAATTGTTTCAAGTTTCAATACATGTCCATCCTTGTGATCCGCAGAAACAGACAACAGAAAACAGTTTCAACAGCTAAATAATTATAGCAAAACCGGACCATTAATTTTACTTTAATTTGGAATTCAATTGATGCGAAGACACGTTCAAGCTTTCTGAAGATATAGTAAATAGCGTGACAGACCCTTAAATTACTTATTATTAAACTTGCAGAAAAGTGCTGAGGTTTGGATTGTGTGGGCATGGCGAGATAACGACGACGCGAGTTCAGGTCTTACCCCTGCTTTGGTACACAGCCAAAATGGGGTATCATCTAAAAAATACAACCTGATAATGGAGGCTATGTCCAACGTGCCAACATCTACTCCGTATAATGGAGCAAGTAAAGAGAGGCTGCAGAGTTTGACCTTTGCCGGTACCTTGTTTGTTTTGATCACTTTTGTAACTTCTTTTTAACAGCTTTGTTGGCGGCTGTCTGTAGTGCAACTTTGATTTTTTTAAATTTTAACCGATAAGCAGATGTAGGATGACAACATTAACACCAAAAGAATAGGTCAAAATAAATAAGCAATAGATGAATAAAATCATTTTCTGGTTTGTCTTGAATTCAGTAGTATCTAATCATCCACCTGTTATAACTTGTCACATGTTTTTCGGTGTATGTGAAGGACACGTTTTCTTGGAACGACACCAAGTTCATTTTACTTTCTCTTTCGTCCTTAGTTATAATAAGAATGTTCTGGCCCGGTAGAGTCACAGATTACGGAATTGAAACCGGCAACTGGGACTGAGGGCGAGAAAAAAAGAGCGTTGGTAGATTTGAGATTCATTTTTTTTGAATAACTTTTTCCTCCTCCAGCCCCTCCCCCAGAAACCTTCCCCAGCTTGTTCGCTTTCACTGCTGACGTAGGTTATACATTGGTTGTTTAGTTACTACTTCTTTCCTCTCACCTTATTTCTCCTGACACATACTGGAGTTTCAAACCTCCGAGCAGTTTACTCTCACCAGAGTATTGCAAAAAACCGTACCCTTCATCTCTAGCTTTCACACACACTGGAAGATGGCTGATCTTCGTCCAAACTCCAGATGAAGGATCTGAGGTAACGAGATACATGCAACGTGGTCATTTCAATTCTTTGATTCATTAATTGTGTAAATTATTTGTTTTTTAAAGGAATATTGCCCAGTTCATTCGGTTTCTGCAAACATCATCGCTTATTTTTATACTGAAATGTTTTCCTTGAAGGTAAAGTAGCTATGGCGAATGCAAGTCTCCGTAGATCACCCAAGGAGAAAAACATTCACACGAAAAAAGGAGTTCCACGTTATTAGACTTAAAGTGTGACCTAAAGGGGAAGAAAACGTTTCCAAATTAAATAATATAGAACAAAATAAAATAGTCTGAGAACTGCACATGTCTGGTTAAGATTTTCAAGAACATCATTCTCATACGATGTGCTGGGCTTGCTTGATATGTGCCTATATAGTTTGATTGTGGTCAAACAAGCAGAAAATGTGCCGGTAACGCAAAGATTATTTTCACTATTCTATACATCCTGGGCCACTTTTCCAGAGTTCCACTTAGAAGTAAAACGCAGTGCCTCAAAATAAACGTGACGCTGGCTTGTTTGCAAGCACAAACCTGTTTCCAAGACAGACATGTGGTAGCCACATCACTGACTACCTCCATATAAAAAGCCTCCTTATTTATCTTAAAGAAGCTCTCAGAAGATAGTACATGAACCACCCCTACAGATCAATCTGAAAGATTTAATGGTAGCTTACGAGAGGTTGAAATTACAGTGTTTTTACTGAGAGAACTGAATTTGTTTTTTTGGTACGTGATCTCTTGTGGGAGGTGGTTGTACATCTTGGATGTTCGACTTTTATCATGGAGGTTGGGTTTGCCTTCTGTTCCAGTTGTGTAACTTTTACGGAGAAAAATTCCCGCTGCTTAAAGCTAGATAGATCTTAGTGGTTGACAGGCTTACGGAATCTTAGCTGATGTGAGTATAGTTTTTCATCTATGTATCCAATAAACGAACATTACCATAACAGCCCAGATTTACTGAATACTTCCCGGTTTTGTCTTTTTGAAAACGTTAAAAATCATGTTAGTTAAGTCGTATAGTCCTAAAATAATTTATGAAAGTCACTTTACAATCTACCTTGTCCTTCAACCATGGGAAGACCAATAAAAGCCAGCAAAATTATGTAAAAAACCATTCTGTGTAAAGCTAAGCGGTCGATGAAGTGTGAAGTCAGAACGGAGTAACCCTTACTCTGCTTCTTTAATTTTATCGCACAAACAGAATGATGTAACCAACTTCTCGAGAAGTTATTGAAAGATTAACCAACGTCACGACATCAAACTTTAGTGTGTCAAAATCTTTTCTTGCTTGTCAAAAAATGAAACAATAGCTAGAATGTGTATGCTGTGAAACAAAAAAATCAGTCAATAACCTATTGATTTTCAAATTAAAGCGTCATCAAACACATTCTTACAATTTCCACCTTTGTGTTACCATGGATTTTTTTTTTGCAAACCGTTTAAAAGTTGCCCCAAAAAATTTTTCATAATAGAGAGAAACAAAAAACACAAAAAACCGTCGTAAGCTGTGCATTTATTGCACAAAGCCACCACAGGGTGCCGGGGAAACTAGCTTTGCCTGTCTGGCGGTGTTATTCCCACCTTTGTTAATTACTATAATTATTGGATTCGGCTTTCGCATGATATAAAGAATTGTGCAGATCGAGGAGGGTGTTATCCACCGAGGCTACTGAACACCCTCCTAGATCTGCATCATTCTTTATTATTCATTCAAAACTTTTACAACCTTAACACGTTCTAATCCCTTCCCGTCTTCAAAACATTAATTTGTCTCTGCAGTGTTTTCCCTTCAAAACAGCTCTATTAGCAACCACACCTACGGTTGCCCCTTTTTCTGTCAACAATTGACGTCAAAGTCCCAAATTTGGTGTACGATTGCTGGTTTAGCCGAGAGATTTAAGCCAAGCGGAAAACAGAGAAAAGGTTTGAATGGATAACAATAACAATTATTGGTTCTAGGTTTTGATGTGTTCTCTGATTTGCGTTCACAATTAACCAGAAATTGCTGAGGAGTAGGAAAATGACTTGACGAAGGGAAGTTGACACGTGCAGGCCGAGGTTGATATGTTTTGTTGAAATTGAAAATATTTTAAATGAATAATAAAGCAGAAAATGAATGTGCTCTTTGTGACAAAAATGAAACCGGTTTCAGGAAATGAGGAAGGAGCGTGGCCGTGCGCTTAGAGCGTTGGAATTTAAGTCCAGAGGCCCCGAAAGTTCATGCAGCCAAGTCCCGCGCTTACCCGCCAGCTGGATTTGTTCTCGGTCGTTGCGAGTTTCACTCCTCTGCCACTCATACTCATTGTAAATAGCCAACTGGTTTGCCTCTGGCAAGTTGGGATTCTTTACCTTGTTATATTTGCTTTGAAATATTTGTTTCTGTCCTTCTTTATGGGCCACAATAAAAACTACTACGGGGCATGCGTGCTATCAGTAAATGCCGTGTGCTACGTCTAAGTTATTTTTTATTAAGACTACGTAGACATCGACTACGCTTACACTTGTGTAATACAGTTTTACTCCTAGCATTACCCAAAGTTTAACATTTCATTTTTACAATTTCATCTTCTACGCAGAATTCTTCATAATTAATTGTACTACTAAAGGTGCAACTGAAGAAATTAGGGTAGGGTTTTTCCCACATACTACAAAGCTAAAACTGCATAAATGATACAGATTTCATGGCACTTCTACACAGGGCTCTCTCTCAGTTTCATACTGTTATTGAATCTACCGTTGATTGATAGTTTTCTTCCCTGGGCATTATTTTTCATTCGTCGAGTCTTTCGGAGATTCCAGATCATTTCACAACACGCTTTTCGATACAATCCATTGAGTGACGTCACCAGTATGGGGTTTATTGCGCTGTGAGAATGGCACGCCCAAAAAGACAAGAGTGTTGCAAAAACCGGCACAGCAATGTCACTCCAAAAGAGTATCAACAAATGCATGATATGAGCGGGAAGCCAACAAAAGGCAAATGACAATACAAGAATGATGAGCATTTTCACAGTTTTCTTATTTTGAGCTTCTCGTTTTAGTATTGCCACGCGCGAACGACTACCTGGAGCAGTGTTTCTCCACAGCTTTCGACCAATAAACGCGTACAATGTCCCAATGAAGACCAGAGGAACGACATAAAGAAGTAGGAAGACGAGAGCAAAGAACACCTGAAGGAATTTGAAATACTCTTCTTTTACAACACAGTAGGTCGGACCGTCGGGACCAATGTTTTTTACTCCGTACACAACGAAGTACGGACTCATTAGTAAACAGGAGGTACACCAAATGAATGAATAACTAAATCTTGGATTTTTAATGAAGGTTACGCGCTTGAAAGGAAACAATATGCCAAAGAAGCGATCCAGGGAGACAAGAGCGTGTGTAAGTATGGATGCCGAGATGGAGACGGCAAGGGCATATTGTATGATTTTACAAGTTACATCTCCGAATATTCCAGAAATCCAAACGTTCCCCAAATACAGGAACACTACGGTGTATGGCATAGCAAAAAAGGTGATCACGAGATCTGCTATCGCCATGTTCGCTAACAGAAGGTTGGTTGTCTTCCTCAGGTGCGGCTTCTTGAAAATGGCATAAACCATCATCAGGTTGCCCGCAAAAGATATGATAAAGATGACGACATACGCTAACGTCATTCCAGCCTGCAATTTCAGAGGAAGGTGATTGGCTTGAGATTGATCCTCAATGCTTCCATTAGAACCTTGTAAAAGAAAATGAAAATGTCACACAGTTGACACTAACATAATATATACAATTAGCATTTATCGCGTGAGGCTGAGTGTAATGAATTAGGTAGATCATGGAGGGTGTTGTCCGAGATCTGCCTAATTCTTCGTATCCCACGAATAGTCCCATGTACTAAGGGAGTCTAGTAAGAAACACTTGGATTCTGGATTCCACGCCGTGGAGTCCGGATTGCAGGTACTGGCTTCTGGAGTTTTTTCAGTGGAACTTAGATTCCGGATTCCTAATATCGCTATTGAGATTCCGGATTCCTTGAGCTGTATTCCAGATTCCAAAGCCCAGGATTCCGGATTCCACAAGTAAAAATTTAGCAGATTCCGGAATCAGGATTCCGGTATATGGGGCGATACGAAAGCCATATTTTTCATTCAAAATTTTCAAACTTCCTTATACGCTGTTATACTTTGATCGATAAAGAGTTCCTGTCTTCATTTGCATGTTATTCCTCGGCAAATTTTGCAGATTCTTCAAATACCAGTAATTTTCAATCGTTGAGTGGTAAATTTGCTATTCTTGTAAAACTTGTTAGGCATTAGTTCGGCTATCTCTTCCTCGTCAAACCATAGTTAATAAAGTGGAAGGGCTATGAAGCCTGTCAGACAACTTTGTTATATGTATTTGTTAGCATCTTTTGACTTGATGGTGCACAACGTTTAAGAAACATTTCTAAGGAGCCCTGACCAATAAAAACGTCGCATTAAGTATTTTCAGTCTTAATTTGTCACGGTGAACATTGAACAAGCAAAAGATTGGGCACCGTCAAAGAGCTCCGTACATTAAACTGTAGCACTTTTTTTTCTCCGACTAATGTTTGCCGACTTTCGTAACCAACTGGCTCCTCCGTTATTTCATACCATACCGTAGAAAATACAGACAATTAGTATACAGGAAAGCCGTTGTATATTTGACGGTATTACACCCGATCTTCCCATCGTGCGCCGCGATTTTATTCCCGGCGAATTTTGTAAACGGCGACATTTCTTGTTTATTTTATGCATCAGTCAATTCCACCTGCGCCCAGCTCCCCCCCGGGTAACTGCGGGGCATTTGCCCGCCTTGTCAGTCCCGGGGGTGGGGCATTTGCAAATTTTGCACTGCCCGGGGACCGGGCATTTGCCAAACCCCGGGCCATTCCCGAGCTTTTGACACGCACGCGGTTTTCTATCAGAATATAACTACACAGAAGGTTTTACTGGAAAAAAAGCAGATTGGCTCATCTGTCAAGGACAGGAATAAATTGTAGAGGGTTGTAAAGGCATGTTCTCGATTTTACATGTATGTATGCATTTCTTCATTGCTTATCAAGCCAGGATTACGTAGCGAAATTGGAGCTATCGATGTGACTCAACATTTTTTGGTTACTGAATCAAATTTCTGTTGATATTATTTGAAGAACATCCTTTCATATTTATAAAACTATTCATAACATATAACTTTACAGCCGTCAATTGAGTTTGATGTCAATAATTTCATATCAATACTAAAACAGTAAACTGGTGCATGTTGTCGCGGCGTGAAGTCTTTAGAATCCTAGCGCTATTACAAAGGAAGACGTCAATTGAAACAAAAAATCGCATATTAAAATGCTTAAAATGGCACTATTTGACTGTGCGAGCAATGAAAAATGTTGCAGTGTTGACGGAGGACGGGGCATTTGCCCTCTTTTTTCGTCCCCACCCCGGGGGGTTTGACAACTCAAGAGTCCCCACCCCCGGGAATTTGCCATCCAAGGCAAAAAAAATGCTAATGCCCGGGGGTCAGCCCGGGGGGGCGCTGGGCGCAGGTGGAATTGACTGATGCATTAGTCAAGTGTTGCTTGAGCCATGTCAGAGGCAAATTTTTCCCTCGGCAGTAATTTTGAGGTCAAAAACTCAGCAGTAAACGAATATTTCTGCGACAAAACACTGCTGACGGATCAAGAAGTTGGTACTTTCGTTAAAGAACAAAGAAACCCAAGAACAGTAGAGGAACTAATTGTTGTGATAGCAAGTTTGTCAATGTCATTCAGGAGCCGCCTCGTTCAGGTATTTTTCTCGGTTTTAGTGTTGAAAACTCAGTCTAAATTTGGCAACCCTTTAACGACGTTAACTTTTTGACTTGCAATTTTTGCTTTTTCTGTCATGAATTTCAATCAACGGAACATTTTGGGAGAGTTTTTACGTTTTCTATTCTCAGCTGTATTCTTTTGCTTTGTGTGCTTAGAGTTTTAAACTCATGATCAGTACGAATTTTGCAAGCGTTTGACTCAAATACTTTATTTGACATGCATTTTGTCTAATCTGTGTTATGAATTTTAAGAAACAAAAATTTTGTTATGAATATATTTATTAATAAAGTATTAAAAACGTTGTCATCTCAGACAATAGGAAGCCAGTCCAAAGCCATTCAAAATGATGCCTGCGCGCTTGTCGAATTTATTGTGCTAGCTACTGTTTTTTCTATGGAATGGTATAAAATGAAAGGATCGTGTGTATACCGAGAAAATACAAGTGTCTCGTGGGATATTTAACAATTATTCTTTGAAATCGAGGTTAATAGTGGCAAAATATTTACCGAGCCACGAAGTGGCGAGGTAAATATTCCTAAAGCCACTATTCACCGAGATTGAAAAGAATAATTGTTTTAGTATATATACACACGAAGTGATCTCAATAAAATCAGAGAGGAAACCATTCAAAAGTACGATTTGATTGACAGATCAGGTCAGCGAGACACGCGACAGTTTAAAAATAGATCTTTGTAGAATTTTCAAACATGGCAATTCACAAACTTATCACTTCGCAAACAACAGCGTAATGACTTAAATGGAACCGCTAAAAGTTTGTATTGTTTCCTTACCTAAGAGGAAAAGAAGAGCTTTGATGTTTTCTGTTGACTTGCCAAGTTTATAGCCGAAAAGGTTTGTTGTGTCGTTCTTCGCATGAAGTGCTGACAAAAATGGCGATTCGGTTCCTCGAGGTAAGACGTCGTTTTCACGTAACATTCTTTCTCGTGTTTACTTGAAACGTAGAATTTCTGCAAACATTTGCTTTCAGATTTGTTTGTCATAGAGAAACTTCGTTTTTGGGCCAAATTTTTCTTGTTAGGAAAAGCTGAGTTCACGAAACGGCCTCTTCTAGGCGAATAAACGGGAGTTGTAAACAATCCATCGACCACAAAAATCAACAACAGTAAATGGAAAAACGCCGTTTTGAATCCTTCGAAGTCTTTTCTTGCCTGAAAAAAAGTCAACCCTAGGATTTTGTCGACTTTTTAAAAGATCTTTCTCTAAGAAAATGGGAAAAAATCCGCGCTCACACATTATCCACTCGCTAGGAGGTGAATATTGTTGAATAGCCCGAGATAGCGAACCAATCAGATTGCTTAAATCACCAAGATCACTGAGTGTGTATATACTAATCCACGATATACCACTCGAAAGCGTTGCATAACTAGTATTTCTCTAGCTCTACCAAAACGGCTGGGCTACCACGCCTTCGATTCTACCATCTCTGAAAGGAGAAAGTTTCTTACTACCTTGAAAGGTTTCCATTGCCGCGCCAGCACAATGTTCAGCTCAGTTGGATCTGCAAGTCAAGAAGAAATCAACGAAACGTAAAAACAAAACAAAAAATTCCAGATCTAGATGAACTGATCATTATTTCACTAAATACTGAACGATGAATGAAGCAGACCCTCAGTTTGCGCTTGGCACTTAGAAAAAGAAAGTAGTTTAACAGCTGAAAAGAGCAGACTCGTCTGTTTTTGGGTGTACATCTCCTCTTTTAGTTACAACGTAATATGTAAGTTGTTTTTTATAGGATTCATCGTCATGAAAACAGCAGTAATTAAAGAAATAAACTCACAATTATCCAACAAACTGCAACCTGGTCCCTGTTAGTTATGCAGCCTCTTAACTGAAAGCGCTGTTTATATCGTAAAACCTCTATCTTTAAAATAAAGAAAGAGATGACAACCGACGGTTCGGTTGACGTAAGCCGCAATTTTCGAAGCGCTAACGGATCTTTGCGCGACACTTTCAGCCACCTTGCGTGGGCAGCAAAACAAACGACTGCTCTCGGATGAGTGACCGGGCTTGAATTAAGATATGTGATAGATGTTTTGCTTGTAAGTTTTTTTTCCTTGCGGGAACAAAAAAGCTTCTGAGCATCTTGCTCTTTATGGTCAGCCAATCACAACAAAGCCCACTTGCTGAGCCAGCCGCTTTACAATTTAAAACCATACAAACATTCTCTGAGAGGGTTAAAAAATTAGCATTTTTTTTCTTTTTCTTCATTTTTCTTATAAATCTGCACTATTTACATTATCAGTAGAAGTCAAATGGGTTCTTACTTATCTGTCTATTTTAAATGGCCATGCTATTGTCTATTTATATTTACTATGACTGGATTTATTTAATTAATCTATTTTGCAGCTACTATGTGATACACTCAGTGTGATATTAGTAATATCGCCAACGAGACAGAGAAACTTGGATCAAAATTATGCGTACATTGGCGAAATAAGACACTCCTGTGATACGATTCGAGGAATAATGAACAATTAGTCGCGAAATGAACCAATTGAAAGCTAATTCTTCATGATTTTATTTCTACTGCCATTGCTTTGTATCAAATTCGTACTGAAAAGTCCAAACATTATTTCTCCCGACCAGCTGAATATATCAGGTATCTTATCTTTAACATTCTTGGGGATGTAATAACATTTTTCATGTTTTCTTTTGTATCGATGTTTATTTTGTAATATTTCATCATTTTGACATTATGTCAGGCATAGTTAAATCAAACTGAATGTGAAGCTGTAACTGAAGGGAGTTCCTTTGAACCCCCGCGACAAGAAACATTTTCCCACGCATTTAAAAGCGAGCGTAATTGTCTTGAGATAAATGAAAGTTTGCATTTTAAATTCCCGTATCTTCGACTCGTTACGTGTGATAGGCCTTTTTCTTTGAGTTCTTTTATTCCAGCAATTAACTTGTCCATCTTTTTTAAATGTTTGGAGATTTATAATATTACATGCAAAGTGAGGTGACAGTCACAACCGCGCAGAAAGATTTCACTTTATCTCTATTAAACTAAAATTTAGTTGTCCTCTTCAGATCGTAGCTGTGCAGAGAACACAGGGAAACGTACAGAAAAGGGCGATCGATGCTCTTTCTTTGCTGGCCAAGTCGCCATATTCATGAAATTTTAGGAACTGTATGTGACACAACTACTTAAACTATAATATCACATCATTATTATTATTTTTTTGCTCCAAGCAAGATAAGCAGTGGAGTGGTGACCTGGCTTAACTGTATCGCCAACAGCTTGAACCAAGTCCTCATACATCTAATATAATAAGTTTTGCGGTCAAAATAAATTGCTCTAAAACGTATACAGTTTGTTTTGTCTATAGTTAATTTTTCTCTTAAAGCTAAGATTACAACAAGATCGCAAATAAACAAAGTCGCTGAACGTTTTTCAGTCGATTTTATACATCTTTTTGCAGCAACAGTCTTCGATCTTTTCGCTTGCTTAAAAGTAAACCTGATTCGAATTCACTACCTAAAAAAAGGCATAGGCTCAATACGTTCATGAATTTCGTGGCAGTTGTTTTGAGGATGAAGCTCTCTTTGCAATTAAGCTTGCCTTTGTCGCTCTAGATCTCTGATTGTTCCTGTAGAGGGCCATTAATTCTATAGGCGCGTAAAATAATGCTTGCTTTCATTTAAAAGCGGCCGCGGCCTTTGCGAATGGAAGACCAAAATGTTACGACTTGTAACAAAAACGCGCAACAAGCTGAAGGTTGCTCTTCTTCAGAACTGTAAGAAACCGATTATAAGCATTTGTGAACTATTACGCCCGTTCCGCTGTGATTACACTGCAATATTAATGTTTGAACAAACCGGACTGCGGTTCCTCGCAAACTGACTAAATCATGATCACAATTTAAAAGAAAAAGGCCAGGGAGAAGCAAAGAGCTATCAGGCACAAGTCCGAAACTAGGCAGTGAAAAAAAAAAGCAACAACAACAAAAAAGAACGAAAGAAAGAAAAGGAAAGGAGGAACAAAGTGAAATAATGACTGGTCAGATTATGGTTTGCGTAAAAAAAGGGGAAGAGAGAAAGAGAGACAGAGAGGAAGAAAAAAATACAGAAAAAGTTAAAGATTTTGGAAGTCGAAGGCAAGTCATTTTCCCGAAATTAAAATTAAACTTTGCTGGCAATCGCTTTTGGTTGTTGATCTTGTTTTCCCATGAAAAAATGTGGAAACCGTCAACCATTTTGAATTTTAGACTGAGTCTGGTTTATTTGCTTTCCGGCACTTGTTTCCACATCCTCAATCACGCGATATTTTAGTGAGTGCAATTCTATAGCGATTAATATTGCTTGCCTCTGTGTAAATACATTATCAGCGGATTTTCCCTGGAGTGCGTTTGAGAATAATAAACTGGTACGTGACCAATATGACGTACTCGGAGGTTGATACTAAAGCACTGTTATCTGGAGTCATTTCCAAAAATTAAAGCTAAATATTTTAATACTGGCCGATTTATTTATCCTGTTTCGATTGCCGTAAAACCACGTTTCAAACAGGAAAAACTTGAAAAAGAATTTCTTGAAGGTCAATATAAAAAGAAAGAAAAACATTTCAGTTTCTGACTTAATCGCACTTTCATATTGTTTAATTAATGTCTATTTGATTATTTCCTAGTTGGCGTTCTTAACGGCTGTTTCTTTGTATTTTGCCGCTTTTGAAGGGCATAGAAACTGCGACAAAAAGATACTTGTTTTTTATATATTTATTTTTATATGTATTCAGTTCCTCAAGACCACACACTCAGACAAAGTCGAAAGACTCGTCGCAATAATTAGGCGAATGAATCAAATCATTGAGATGAATTAAAGTCTTGTCTAGAGACCATGAGTGTTTCTGATATTTCATTACGTGTTTTTGACTGATAGAAACAAATATGAAAATAAAGAAAATGATATATTTCATATATCATTAACACGGAAACATATATGATGATGATGGCGCCTGACTTTCTTACATATCGCAAGAATTCTGATATGGAAATTTGAATTACCCTTACCAGATTAAGAGCCACAGATCTTCTGAAATAGTGCTATTAAAATTACGTAACTGATCTACATTCTGAGGCTGTCGCTGCCGTTAAAGAAACATCCTAAAGCATCGATTCCTTTTTCTCTTCAGTGCTTCCGAGTATCGGTTCATGGCAAATGTTGGTTGTTTACCATTTACAAAAAGTTTCCGGAAAATCCGGTTGGAAAGTAAATGACTCACTAGTCACTGGGTCGTTCCAGCGGTAAATTTTCGAAAGAACGAAACATCTGAAAACGTAGTCCGGCATTCCGGACGGAATATTCCAAACTGAAATTCGTGTTCCATTTCTTCAAAGCCATATTTGATACCGGTTTGAGGCCTTCGCGGCCATTTTTTCGGTAACTTGATTTGTACAAACGCGATTCCAGGACGACATTTACCAGTCCTGAATTTTTCTTACCATAAATTATACCCAAACCGTAAATGGACCGGTTTGCCCATGCAAACGGTAAACAGCCCTTGTATCCGCGTCCACGTTCAGCCGGAGCTGGTCCCGATATTGTCGCAGACCATGGGTACTGCGGGCCCGTGTCGGCTGACAGCGATAGTTCCTGATAGCTTCGGTACAGTGTCGTCTGCGGACACTAAGCCGAAATTGGGGCCCACCATTGTCCGCCGAATATTACCGCAAAAATCATGGCAGGTCGATATCAGTATTTAACTTGAGAATCTACTGAGCGCTTGGTGAAGAACCGCAGCGCAAACGCTTGCAAAACGCATGCGCGCAGCCATGGCTGCCACTGCCCGGGTGATATAGCTGTGCGCATAAGCAAGGTTTGGGCCTCACCGTGGAACTGATAGTGTGTGCTTAAATTAGCATTGAAATAAAATACACTTATATGTGCTGTATTTTGTGATCATCGTCTGCAGCGATTTGGGCTGCATGGTTTTGCGATACTTTTTAAACCGTCAATAAAACGACTTATAAAGGTTAAGACAGTATTGCAAAACTCTGCTAACTTGCCCCAAAACGCCACCTTCCCCCTCCGATCCCCAGTCTTGCTATTAATATTGGCGCCTCTCAGCACAGCTACCTCTAAGGGTTTTGTACTGCTATCAATGTGCTATCAACTCTGTCGACCACTACAACATCGTACGTGTATGTGTCGTATGTGTCGCAATACCAATCTAATCTATTTTTCCAAAAGTGTTTCCACCTCATGTTCCCAGCAGTTTATCTGAGCACTCAAATCCATATTTTCCCAAAGAGCCCACAGTCCACGGGATCCCATCATACGATTATGACAGTTGAGGTATTTACTGTTCGCAAGCATCTCACATCATCATCATCATCATTAGCTTTGTTATCATTGTTATTACTATTATTCATTAATATTGTTACTATTATTATCGATTGTTTTTATCATTATTTTGTTACAAAAGTAGGTTAAGTTTGATCGTCCGGGTGAACGTAGTCCTGAATAGGACTGTTGTTGTTGACAGTGACTGACGTTTCGACAACCTGTGCGGTAGTCATCTTCAGAGTCAAAGTGAGTTGTATCACGTCAGTTGATGGTATTATACTCTGGTTATTGATTTGATTGGTCAATTACGTCGTCATGTTATTGGTCGTCTGTCAGTTAAGCCGTGATGTTATTGGCTATGAAGACTCGTAATCAGTAATTGGTGCGTTTCGATCCGTCTTTTGTGACAGTTAAACAGTCGTCTATTGTTAGTCAAATTGTCATTCTCTTGTAGTTAGTTTTGCTTGATCTCGTCAATAAGTCGTTTGTAAGGCGCTGGTAACTGTTGGCTACGATCCAGTGGCGTTTGTTCTAAGTTAGTAAACCAGCTTTCTAAAGTAAGACGTTGATAGTAGTCTGTAGAATACGTTATACATGTCGCAGAGTCCCAGTCAATTTGATGTTTCGTCTTTAAATGGTGCTCAGCAATGTGATTGTTGACGTCGCCATTCTTCGTAGCTCGTTTGTGTTCGGTCAGTCGCGTGCTTAGGTTTCTGCCGGTTCCACCAATGTAAGAAGCCTGGCATTCGCAGCATTTGATCTTGTATACTGCTCCCTGTCTGTCGTCCGGTTTGTCTTTGTCCTTGACATTAGTAAGCAGTCGCCGTAAAGTGGTTATCGGTTTGTGCGCAACACGTAAATTGTAAGGTTGTAATATACGTGCAATAGTTTACAGACTACTATCAACGTCTTACTTTAGAAAGCTGGTTTACTAACTTAGAACCACGCCTACGGTTGCCACTTTTTCTGTCAACAATTGACGTCAAACTCCTAAATCTGGAGTACGATTGCTGGTTTAGCCGAGAGATTTAAGCCAAGCAGAAAACAGAGAAAAGGTTTGAATGGATAACAATAACAATTATTGGTTCTAGGTTTTGATATGTTCTCTGATTTGCGTTCACAATTAACCAGAAATTGCTGAGGAGTAGGAAAATGACATGACGAAGGGAAGTTTACACATGGAGGCCGAGGTTGATATGTTTTGTAGAAATTGCAAATATTTTAAATGAATTATAAAAGCAGTAAATGGTGACAAAAATAAAACCGGTTTCAGGAAATGAAGAAGGACCGTGGCCTTGCGCTTATGTAAATAGCCAACTGGTTTGCCTCCGGCCAGTTGGGATTCTTTATCTTATTACATTTGCTTTGAAATATTTGTTTCTGTCCTTCTTTGTGGGCCACAATGAAAACTAGTACGGGGCATGCGCATTACCAGTAAATGCCATGTGCTACGTCAGTAAGTCATTTTTTATTAAGACTACGTAGCCATCGACTACGCTTGGTCTTCGCTGTTGTGTAACACAGTTTTACTCCTAGCATTACCCAAAGTTTAACATTTTTACGATTTCATCTTCTACGCAAAATTCTTCATAATCTATTGTACTACTAAAGGTGCAACTGAAGAAATTAAGTTAGGGTTTTTCCCACATACTACAAAGTTAAAACTGCATAAATGATACAGATTACATGGCACTTCTACACTGGGCTCTCAGTTTCATATTGTTATTGAATCTGCCGTTGATTGATAGTTTTCTTCTCGGAGCATTATTGTTCATTCGTCTAGTCTTTCGGAGATTCCAGATAATTTCACAACAAGCTTTTCGATACAATCCATTGAATGACGTCACCAGTATGGGGTTTACTGCACTGTGAGAATGGCACGCCCAAAAAGACAAGAGTGTTGCAAAAACCGGCACAGCAATGTCACTCCAAAAGAGTATTAACAAATGCATGATATGAGCGGGAAGCCAACAAAAGGCAAATGACATTACAAGAATGATGAGCATTTTCACAGTTTTCTTATTTTGAGCTTCTCGTTTTAGTATTGCCAGGCGCGAATGGCTACCTGGAGCAGTGTTTCTCCACAGCTTTCGACAAATAAACGAGTACAATGTCCCAATGAAGACCAGAGGGACGACATAAAGAAGTAGGAAAACGAGAGCAAAGAACACCTGAAGGAATTTGAAATACTCTTCTTTTACAACACAGTAGCTCAGACCGTCGGGACCAATTTTGTTTACTCCGTACACAACGAAGTACGGACTCATTAGTAAACAGGAGGTACACCAAATGAATGAATAACTAAATCTTGGATTTTTAATAATGATTACACGCTTGAAAGGAAACAATATGCCAAAGAAACGATCCAGGCAGACAAGAACGTGTGTAAGTATGGATGCCGAGATGGAGAGGGCAAGGGCATACTGTATGATTTTACAAGTTACATCTCCGAATATTCCAGAAATCCAAACGTTTTCCAAATACAGGAACACTACGGAGTATGGCATAGCAAAAAAGGTGATCACGAGATCTGCTATCGCCATGTTCGCCAACAGAAGGTTGGTTGTCTTCCTCAGGTGCGGCTTCTTGAAAATGACACAAACCATCATCAGGTTGCCCACAAAAGACATGATAAAGATGACGACATACGCTAACGTCATTCCAGCCTGCAATTTCAGAGGAAGGTGATTGGCTTGGTCCTCGATGCTTTCATTAGAACCTTGTAAAAGAAAATGAAAATGTCACAAAGTTGACACTAACATAATATATACAATTAGCATTTATCGTATGAGGCTGAGTGTAATGAATTAGGTAGATGATAGAGGGTGTTGTCCGAGATCTGCCTAATTCTTCGTATCCCACGAATAGCCCTATGTACTAAGGGAGTCTAGTAAGAAACACTTGGATTCTGGATTCAACGCCGTGGAGTCCGGATTCCAGGTACTGGCTTCCGGAGTTTTTTCAGTGAAACATAGATTCCGGATTCCAAATATCGCTATTGAGATTCCGGATTCCTTGAGCCGTATTCCAGATTCCAAAGCCCAGGATTCCGGATTCCACTAGCAAAAATTTAGCAGATTCCGGAATCAGGATTCCGGTACATGGGGCGATACGAAAGCCATATTTTTCATTCAAAATATTCAAACTTCCTTATACGCTTTTATAGTTTGATTGATAAAGAATTCCTGTCTTACTTTGCATGTTATTCCGCGCAAATTTTGCAGATTCTTCAAACAGCAGTAATTTTCAATCGTTGAGTGGTAAATTTGCTATTCTTGTAAAACTTGTTAGGCATTAGTTCGGCTGTTTCTGCCTCGCCAAACCATAGTTCATAAAGTGGAAGGGTTATGAAGCCTGTCAGACATCTTTGTTATGTTATACGTATTTGTCCGCATTATTTGACTTGACGGTGCACAATGTTTAAGTAGCATTTCTAAGAAGCCCTGACCAATAAAAACGTCCTATTAAGTATTTCAGTCTTAATTTGTAAACATTGAACAAGCAAAAGATTGTGCACCGTCAAAGAGCTCCGTACCTAAACTGCGGCACTTTTTTTCTCTGATGTTTGCCGACTTTCGTAACCAATCTCCTCCGTTATTTCATACCATGCCATAGAAAATACAGACAATCAGTATACAGGAAACCGTTGTATATAGGGCATTTGCACTAAGAGGTCATGTGACATATGATTTTTCCTTCAAAAAACGATTAGTGGATCATATCTTAAACAAGATAATAGTGATTTGGTTTTTCAAACCCCTCACCATTTTCTTAAAATGAGTAAGTTCGTGGCTGGTCATGTGACCAAAATGTGATTTTTAAAATTATGAATAACCTCTTTCCAAATTTTGCCATGCACTTAAACTTCAAGGAAAATGTTGAAAAGATGATTTAGTATCGTTTAAAGCAAATCTGAGCGAAACTATCAAACATTTAACAAGATAGGTTTGGAGGCCATGTTGGAGGGCAAGAGTATGCCGTCCAACATGGCGGCCACTACAAATCATTATAATTTGCTGAAAAATCAAAGTGCCGTAAAATGTCTCCCTTAAATGTGTTTCCTCTCAAATTTGGGGTTTAAGATAATTTTTTTGTGCTCTATCATTTTTGGCATCAGCAAGGTTTCAACTTATTGTTTAAAGGAAGCATTGGTCACGTGACCTCTGAGTGGAAGTGGCCTTCATTCGACGGTATTACACCCGATCTTCCCATCGTGCGCCGCGATTTTATTTCCGCCGAATTTTGTAAGCGGCGTCAT
>OZ037996.1:2335474-2350474 GCA_964035705.1 Porites rus | reverse complement strand
ATGAATCAATTGAAAGCTAATTCTTCCTGATTTTATTTCTTCAGCCATTTCTTTATATCCAATGCGTACCGAAAAGTCCAAACATTATTTCTCCCGACCAGCTGAATACATCAGGTATCTTATCTTTAACATTCTTGGGGATGTTAAAACATTTTTCATGTTTTCTTTTGTATCGATGTTTATTTTGTAATATTTCATCATTTTGACATTATGTCAGCCATAGTTAAATCAAACTGAATGTGAAGCTGTAACTGAAGGCAGTTCCTTTGAACCCCCGCGACAAGAAACATTTTCCCACGCATTTAAAAGCGAGCGTAATTGTCTTGGCCACCTTTAAGAGATAAATGAAAGTTTGCATTTTAAATTCCCGTGTCGTCGACTCGTTACGTGTGATAGGCCTTTTTCTTTGAGTTCTTTTATTCCGGCAATTAACTTGTCCATCTTTTTTAAATGTTTGGAGATTTATAATATTACATGAAAACTGAGGTGACAGTCACAACCGCGCACAAAGATTTCACTTTATCCCTATTAAACTAAAATTTAGTGGTCCTCTTCAGATCGTAGCAGTGCAGAGAACACAGGGAAACGTACAGAAAAGGGCGATCGATGCTCTTTTTTTGTTGGCCAAGTCGCCATATTCATGAAATTTTAGGAACTGTATGTGACACAACTACTTAAACTATAATATCACATCATTATTATTATTTTTTTGCTCCAAACAAGATAAGCAGTGGAGTGGTGACCTGGCTTAACTGTATCGCCGACAGCTTGAACCAAGTCCTCATACATCTAATATAATAAGTTTTGCGGTCAAAATAAATTACTCTCAAACGTATACAGTTTGTTTTGTCTGTAGTTAATTTTTCTCCTAAGACTAAGATTACAACAAGATCGCAAATAAACAAAGTCGCTGAACGTTTTTTAGTCGATTTTATACATCTTTTTGCAGCAACAGTTTTCGATCTTTTCGCTTGCTTAAAGTAAGCCTGATTCGAATTCACTTCAGAAGGCATAGGTTCAATACGTTCATGAATTTCGTGGCAGTTGTTTTGAGGATGAAGCTCTTTTTGCAATTAAGCTTGCCTTTGTCGCTCTAGATCTCTGATTGTTCCTGTAGAGGGCCATTAATTCTATAGGCGCGTAAAATAATGCTTGCTTTTATTTAAAAGGCGGCCGCGGCCTTTGCGAATGGAAGACCAAAATGTTACGACTTGTAACAAAAACGCGCAACAAGCTGAAGGTCGCTCTTCTTCAGTACTGTAAGAAACCGATTATTAGAATTTGTGAACTATTACGCCCGTTCCGCTGTGATTACACTGCAATATTAATGTTTGAACAAACCGGACCGCGGTTCCTCGCAAACTGACTAAATCATGATCAGAATTTTTTTAAAAAAAACCCAGGGAGAAGCAAAGAGCTATGCACGAGTCCGAAACTAGGTAGTGAAAAAAAAAGCAACAACAACAAAACAAAGAAAGAAAAGGAAAGGAGGAACAATGACTGGTCAGATTATGGTTTGATTAAAAAAAGGGGGAGAGAGAGACAGAGAGGAAGAAAAAAATACAGAAAAAGTTAAAGATTTTGGAAGTCGAAGGCAAGTCATTTTCCCGAAATTAAAATTAAACTTTGCTGGCAATCGCTCTTGGTTGTTGATCTTGTTTTCGTACGAAAAAATGTGGAAACCGTCAACCATTTTGAATTTTAGACTGAGTCTGGTTTATTTGCTTTCCGGCACTTGTTTCCACTTCCTCAATCACGCGATATTTTAATGAGTGCAATTCTATAGCGATTAATATTGCTTGCCTCTGTGTAAATACATTATCAACGGATTTTCCCTGGAGTGCGTTTAAGAATAATAAACTGATACGTGACCAATATGACGTACTCGGAGGTTGATACTAAAACACTGTTATCTTGAGTCATTTGCACAAATTAAAGCTAAATATTTTAATACTGGCCGATTTATTTATCCTGTTTCTATTGCCGTAAAACCACGTTTCAAATAGGAAAAACTTGAAAAACCATTTCTTGAAGGTCAAAATAAAAAGAAAGAAAAGCATTTCAGTTTCTGACTATTACATCCACTTTGAAATCACTGGCTTTCCGCGCAATCTGATTGGCTCTCAGCAGTGTGATTTATTCCTAAATCGCACCATTTTTTGCTCTAAATCACATCTGTTCCAAATCGCGTCACTCATGTTCTAAATTGCATCATTTCATTTTTAAATCGCACCATTTTTGTTCTATATCGCATCATTTCTGTTTCGAATACAAAATGAGATGTAAAAGCCTTTTTGTTTCAGCTTTTTAACAAACCGGCTACTCGATCAATAAAATATTAGTAATGACTACTGGCGATTTCAAAAAGGATGTAATAAAGTGGTAATTGAACTTCATGTCGTGCAATTTTAGTCTGAAATCATACTTGTGATTTCAAATCAAACTCGCGCTGCGCGTTCGTTCGATTTTGAAATCACGCGTATGATTTCAGACCAAATTGCACTCCACTCAGTTCAATTACCAATATTAATCGCACTTTTATATCGTTTAATTAATAATGTCTATCTGATTATTTCCTAGTTGGCGTTCATAACGGCTGCGTTTCTTTGTATTTTGCCGCTTTTGAAGGGCATAGAAACTGCGACAAAAAGATACTTGTTTTTTATATATTTATTTTTATATGTATTCTTCCTCAAGACCACACACTCAGACAAAGTCGATAGACTCGTCGGAATAATTAGGCGAATGAATCAAATCATTGAGATGAAAGTTTTGTCTAACAGGGACGATGTGTGTTTCTGATATTTCATTAGGTGTTTTTGACTGATAGAAACATGTAAAAATAAAGAAATGATATATTTCATATATCATTAACACAGCAACATGATGATGATGGCGCCTACCTACTTACATATCGCAAGAATTCTGATATGGAAATTTGAATTACCCTTACCGGATTAAGAGCCACAGATCTTTCTGAAATAGTAGTATTAAAATTACGTAACCGATCTACATTCTGACAGAGGCAGTCGCTGCCGTTAAAGAAACATCCTAAAGCATCGATTCCTTTTTCTCTTCAGTGCTTCCGAGTATCGGTTCATGGCAAATGTTGGTTGTTTACCATTTACAAAAAGCATCCGGAAAATCCGGTGAGAAATTAAATGTCTCACTAGTCATTGAGTCGTTCCAGCGGAAAAATTCCGGCAGCAATGGAACATCTGAAAAGGTAGTCCTGTTTTCCGGACGGCATATTCCAAACGGAAATTCGTGTTGATTTCTTCAAAGCCATCTTTGATACCCAGTTTCAGGCCTTCGCGGCCATTTTTTCGGTAATTGTAACTGACTTGTACAAACGCGATTCCAGGACGACATTTACCAGTCTTGAATTTTCCTCACCATATACTCAAACCGTGAATCAACCGGTTTGCCCATGCAAATGGTAAACAACCTTTGCATCCGCGTCCACGTTCAGCCGGAGCTGCTTCCGACATGGTCGTAGACCATGGGTACAGCAGGCCCGTGTCGGCCGACACTGATAGTTCCTGATAGCTTCGGTACAGTCTCGTCTACGGACACTAAGCCGAAATTGGGTCCCACCATTGTCCGCCGCATATTATCAGAAAAATCATGGCAGGTCGATATCAGTATTCAGCTTGAGAATCTACTGAGAGCTTGGAGTATTGGTGAACGCAAACGCTTGCAAACGCATGCGCGCAGCCATGGCTGCATCTGCCCGGGTGATATAGCCGTAAAGTTTTGGCCTTACCGTGGAGTTGATAATTGGTAATGAAATAAAATACACTTATATGTGCTGTATTTTGTGATCATCGTTTGAAGCGATTTGGGCTGGTTTTACGATACTTTTTAAACCGTCAATAAAAGGACTTATAAAGGTTAAGACAGTATCGCAAAACTCTTCAAAACTCGCTCCAAAAGGCCACCTTCCTTCGCCGATATCAATATTGGCGCCTCTCAGCACAGCTACCTCTAAGGTTTTTGTAATGCTATCCGTGTGCTTTCGACTAGATCGACCACTACAAGATCGTACGTGTATGTGTCCGTATGTGTCGCAGTACCAGGAAATTTTAGTTCATCTATTTTTCCAAAAGTGTTTCCACCGCATGTTGCCACTAGTTTATCTGAGCTCTCAGATCCAGTTTTCCCAAAGAGCCCACAGTCCACTGGATCTCATCAGTCGATTATGACATTTGAAGTATTTACTGTTCGAAAGCATCTCACATCATCATCATCATCATCATGATCATCATCATCATCATCATCATTATCTTTGTTATCATTGTTATTACTATTATTCATTATTAATTGTTACTACTATCATCGACTGTTATTATTATTATTTTGTTAGTTACCGTGCTCAGTGTTTTGCTTAAGATGATGCGATGCACAATGAAGGTCTTGGAGAAGAGCCCGCAAAAAGCCATAATGAAACCAAAAGATGAAGTCCATGTGCTTGCCTGAAATAAAAAGACAAAAATCAAATCGTCCCTGTGTTGGCGTTACTTTGATATCACATCACAACCAAATATTTTAAACAAATAAAAGCATCCACAAAGTGGCAGGCGAATAACACCCTCCTCGTTACGATTATGATGATGATGATGATGATGATTGTTATCATCAATATTGTCGGGAAAAGGTTCTTGGATGGAAAGGAGAACTCGAAGCACTATCTGAGATAGCAAGGAGCCAGCCTCATGCAGCCTACACTGTTTTCACGGAGGGTTGCAAATCCAAGTTTACCTATTTCATACGCACAATAGAGTCGTTTGAAGATTACTTTGAACCTATCCAAGAGGCGATCGACGACTTACTTCTCCCAACACTGTTTGGTGAAACGGAGCCCCTCCCAAGTGATTTGCGTCAGCTCGTTACTTTGACACCCGCTCAAGGAGGGCTAGGCGTACCCGACTTACGGTTTGAAGCTCCACAGCAGTTTGCTGCTTCTACATCTGCCATAACAGCACCGCAGATAGATTCTATTACCACACAGAGCATGTTCACGGTGGCTGGCGAGAATTCCACGAAGAAGTTAAAAAGACAACATCAAGCCTTGAAAACTGCGTCGGTGAAATTGAGAATGGAAAGTGTTGATTCCACTCTACCCTCGGATCTGCTGCGGTCAGTTAACCAATCGAGAGTCGACAATGGTGCGAGCTCATGGCTCACCGCAGTGCCTCTTGTCGTTCAAGGCCTAGTGCTGAATAAACAAGAATTCAGAGACTCTCTGTCCGACTTACCAAGCAAGTGTGTTTGTGGTGAGAAGTATACCGCCTGCCATGCCCTGTCATGCAAAAAGGGAAGGTTCGTGACGCAGAGACACGATGGTGTTCGCAAGCTACTTACCTCGCTTATTGGTAAGGTTTGTACCAACTTTGAAGTCGAACCACAACTACAACCTCTCGATAATGAACGATTCAACCTCAGGAGCGCGGTAACAAGCCCGGAAGCAAGGCTGGACTTCAAGGCAGGGGGCTTTTGATCTCGTGGAGTCACAAAATTTTGCGATGTCAGAGTAACGCATGTTAACTCCAAGTGTAAACAGGGAAAAGCAACATCCACCATCTTAAAGGAGCAGGAGAAGGAGAAAAAGCGTAAGTACCAACAGAGGGATGGGATCTTTCACCCCTCTAGTTTTTGGAACCAGCGGTGGGACGGGAGCCGACTGCAACTGCTTTCTCAAACGCCTAGCCGAGAAGCTGTCAGAAAAGAATGACAAACCTTATCACATTACTATTACTTGGATTAGAACATTGCTTTCTTTTGAGATTTTAAGATTTGTACACACATGCGTAAGAGGTTCCAGAACACCCTTCCACAAAATTCCACAAAGGGGATTTCATTGATGACTAAACGCTAGCCAAGCGTGTGTCCGCTAATTTTAGAAAGTGATAATGGTGTGAGCTTGTAAATTAGTATTTTAGGATCTTTTTAATATTTTTATTTCATCAAAATTTTAGTCTATGATAGTGGAATGTAAATTGGTCATTTGATGACTGCTGCTTAAAAGCTAGCCAAGCGTGTGTCCGCTAAGTTTAGAAAGTCGATAACGGCGTGAGCTTGTCAATTAGTGTTTGAGGATCTTTTAATATTTTTGTTTCATCAGAAGTTTAGTCCATGATAGTTGAATGTAAATTGGTCATATGTTAATAAATATTTTTGCTATCTTTTTCTTCTTTCGCAGTTTGTACTCTCCGGGGCTCCGATAGAGAAGCAACCAGTCTCCTTGGGAGCGGCGGGGGGGAGTCATTATTTAATTATAATTATAATTACATAATAATATTAATAATAATAATAATAATAATAATAATAATAATAATAATAATAATAATAATAACAACAATTATTATTATTATTATTATTATTATTATTATTATTATTATCATTATTATTATTATTATTATCATTATTATTACCCGCAGTTAGTTCACTATCGATTCATCGAATTCATTTGGTGGCAGGATTAGAGCGTTTGACTGCAGAGCGGAAGGACGTCGCGGGTTCGATTCTCGGGACCGGAGCATTACTCAGGGTTTTGAAATAACTGAGAAATGAAGGTACTTCCTTTGCACAGCAAGCGGCTAGACCTTCGCATGCCTCGGCCGCGGATGACCACGTAAAATGGCGGTCCCGCCTACAGTAGAAGACTAAAAATAGTGCCCCAATTAGTATTTTCGAGTGGTAAATACCTTGACACTCAAATAAAGTGCATTTTTTTGTTACCACTGTGAATAAAGCAACGCCGTGTTAGATATTGAAGCATGTCTTCACCTTCAGCTGATCGAGAGGTAACTGACTGTTGACTTTTCCGAGTGCGTTCCGAGAATTTTTCATTCCAACTAAGTTTAATAACTCAATGATCAGCACCTTTTGAATAACTTGGATTGGAGCCACTGCTTCTTTTCTTGTCTTTTTTAATTTAATGTATTTGTATTATAAAGCACGTTCCATCGAGTCGGAACCATAATTATAATTCATGAACCAGGTTTCTGCTTAGGTTACAGGTGGCTGCATTCGGCGCGACCACTAAAGATAGAAAGGGTTGTCAGCTGAACATTCAGCGTTCATCACTAAATCATGTTGTTTTATCGAGCATATGTTCATTTACACATTCATAGACAAAAAGGCAATGAAGGAATTGATAATGGCGAGAACCTAAATATTTACTTAGTTTTATCTTGTACAATGAAGCACCTTTCTTGTGTTTGCCGTTATAACATGCTGTAACAAATATACATTGTATTGTGAGTGCCATTCTTTAGCGAGAAAGATCAGCTTTTTAAAATTTATTGATATCTTAAAGAGCAGATTGTATGAAAAACTAATATGCAAATGACAGCAGTAACCTGTCACATTGGTTGTGATAAAATGTTCATTTTTTACTTTGAGGGCCCGGTAACAGAGACTTACGAATAAGTGCATGTTGGACCAGCCGGTTAAGAGATTTAAAAATCAGTGAAAAATTATATTACAAATTGGCACTATTCAACCTCACATTTAAATATGTTTTTATTGATAATGACATGAAAAAGTGAGCCAAAAATTTAAGATAAATTAAGCCGGGGAAATTTGCTACCACGGTGACCAACCTGTTGGAGCAGTACGCATTCAGTTTTGAGAACAAAGAAACGAAAGTTTTTGTTTGTTTTCCTACTCAAAAAAAACTATTATAGACATTTCATCAAACGATAAACGAAGTGGAGAAAATGAATAGAACAGTTCGACTTTTGATTACCATTCTGGACCAATTTTCTGTGAATAATATTCATTTAATAATTCTCAGTTGCTAAACTTACTGAATATAGAGCAGACTGCCTTTGTTTTCATACGGTTGTTTTAAAAGCCCTTCTCATTGATATATTTTGCATATGAATGTAGGTGTTGTTACTAGAGAGTTTTTTAGAGAGTGAATAACGACCTTTAGGGAAAACACTAATTGAAATGAAACAATGGTTAAATTATTTTTCATTTGTACTTTAAGTTAATGTCGAATGAAGTTCCTTCAGTCATTTTTGTCAATAATAAAAAAACCAATGCATCAAGCCATATTGCGTTTCTTGGTATATCATCAGTCTTCAAGTTTTTCCATTTAACACAATCGACAAGAAAGGAAAATTAAAACACTCAGTTTTCGGTTGGTGAGCGACCATGCACGTTTGATTGGCAGCACGTCATATGCAGAGCATACTAGCTGAAATTTCTATGACACCTTATTTCGTTTATCAGTGTAAATTGGTATCAGCAACTTTGATATAAGTCGCTGTCAAAAGTCATATAGCCATCGTTTTCATCCATTTAAGCATAATTACGGACTGCAGCTCTGACTGCCTGTACTGTGTGATATATCCAGTCAGTATTTTCACTTCGTCAAGATGCAACCAACAGATCACACAGCAACAAGCCCTTGGTCTTCTCTATCACAGAACTGGTTCCGTCCTACTATGAATTCCTCATTTTACGCCGTCCAGGGAATGTCTCCTGACTCAACGAGAAACATCAATCGTTTAACAGAGCACATGATGCACAGCCCCACTGCCGGCGAGAGACCCACTTCTCGAATGCCCCAGCATCTAAACGCCTTACCCCACACATTCACTTCAAGCTACTACCCCTCGATCAACAGCTACTATTCTATAAGCCCAGGATGCCAAGACGTGGGAACCCGGACAAACCCTTATCATGTCCTTGAACATGGCGGGGCAGGCGCGGCAGATGTGGAACGTTTGAATCAACTTTTTGAGAAAACCAAGACTGGCGGTGTAGTGGGAACCACAGGTGAGACAGATAATCTTGGGCGACGGAACTACAAATTTTATTGATAGCCTATTGATTCACATGTAGTTAATCTAATATTTTTGTGTAGAAATCTATTTATCCACCGACCATTTGTCTATAATGTACCAATTACATAAACAGGCAATGCGAGGAAATGAGATAATTTTCCGTAGACGCCCAAAACTTGAACTTCGGACACGAAAAATCACTCCTTAAACTCAGATAAAAAAGGCTGTGAGGAAGGAGTAAAAAGGAAAGTGTAAATCAGTTTTTATTCATTTTTCTTTATGAACAGCTGACAAAGTTGTTTGGGAATTCCGCATATAGTTCACACTGGAAGCTACTAAGAGACCAAAATATAGTGTATGGCTTTTTTCATCATCATAAGAAGACATCTTCAATGCGCCATATTATCAGTTTTGTGCTGCGACATGTAATTTGCAAATGTAACGTCGTGGTTTCCATGCTATGGCGAATAAGCCCATTTTTAGCGATGACTAAGTTGATGTTTTTAATAATTCTACGCTGATCATCAAGAAGCCTTTATACCACTGAGTCAAAGCATGTGAAGTTTCAGGCTTGAATCGTGTTACCATTTTAAGATCAGTCGAGCCCCCCAAAGTAAAGGATTGATATTGTATTCAATGGTGCACGAGGCACTTGACAATTTTTTTCCTCGTCTTGCCGAAAACTTCTCTGAACAAAATTCCGGCTCGTTATTTTAGAGCTAACGAACTATTTGAGGCGTATTCGCTTGTCCGCGGAGTTGAAAATGCCAGAAAGAGGTCGCTTACAAGAGATGCCGCCAAAAGGAGGTTCGGTTCTACTTATTTCGTTTGGAATTGGTTCCTCTCTTTGTGTATGCTTTTAATTTTGAGAAGTGTGGGTAGGAATAGTGAAAATTAAAGGAGATCTAGCCCAAATTTCAATTGGAGAAATTTTTGTAATTCTTTTTTTGTGTGTGTTGACGCGTGATTATAACTAAGGATGGTTCGGGAACACTTGCATGTCATGCATGGCCATGTCATAGTCCTGGCAAAGAATAGATTGGCTGGCTACAGTGATTTTTATTACATCACTTAAGGTACGTCACCATTTGTGAACATCAGGGACAGTAAGTGCGCCATGCATATCAAACATGCTTTCTGTGCTCCTTGTAAATACTTGACCAGACAAAAACTTTTATCAAAGCATAAAGCAAAAGTACAGGTCATGCATATAGCAATCTTCTTATGATGGCAACTTGGCATTCAGATCTCGTGGGCGTGTGGTCTTCGACAAGCTCCTAAGTATACGCTGGAACTTTCTGGCAAAATGTTATAATGGGATTTTTTTTAGATCTCGTTTTCGCTTTTATAAAAAAATTCTTAGCGAGCAACTGTCATAGTAGTCATGATCACGTTCTCTAGAATTTACGATCGAGGCGAACAAGAATGGATTGAAAAAGAACAAAAAACACACACACAAGGAAAGTAATAATTAATACCTTACTTCCCTTTTCACTAGTTAAGTTATTTTTTTAAAAAAGGAAGTCAGTAGAATTGCCTGTTAACTATGCTGTCTTTTTCTTGGAAAATTGACCCGTACCGCGTGTGAATTGGCGGAGAATGCCGCGCGCACTTACAAAACAATATAATATGAAATATTATTGCATTCGATGCTCATGAAGGTGATTATCAAGTACGGTTTTCTTTCTGTGCAGACCTTTCCCCTCGAGTGGAAGACAGAAATGGGCTCCGCTACATCAACGACAAGATTATCAGGCCTCAGCGAGGACGCACCGTATTTTCGGCCAAACAACTGCACGAGCTGGAGAAAGTTTTTGTCAACGATCAGTACATTTCTGGCCAACAGAGAAGACGACTGTCCAGTCAGCTGGGATTGACAGAGACACAGGTTCGCGTCTGGTTCCAGAATCGGCGGATAAAGTGGAGGAAACAAAAATTAGAACGAAAAGTAAAAGCGTGAACAGAAAATAGTTTAAGAATCAGCCTTGGCATCATTCCTAAAGGCGCCTTAATATTATACAGTGTGTTTCGGAATAAGGATCATTTACTGATTAACAGCAGTGTCAAAATAATTTTGTCCTCTGTTTTAACTAAAAAAGTTCATTTTCAGGTCAATTTAATAATAATTATCATCAGACACAATACTTAATGAAATAGTATACCAGGTTCAAGATTCACCGATTCGGATCAGTATCATCGACTTACTGTCTCTTGCCCGTTATATATCAGTTGTGAAGCTGATAAGCAGGCAGTTAGTTTATGAGCTTTTTAGCATAATATTCGCCCTGCATACCTAGGGAAGAGAAACTAATTATAAGTTTTGGGAGGAAACTGCGATTGTCAGGATATTAGGCATGCCGATGATTGTGGGTATACGACGTCAACCGCCACCAAGGCGAAGTGGGAGGGGCGAAACTTCGAAGTCACTAATTCCAAGTCTCAGAATTCTTTTGAAGTGGCCAAGAGGCGGGCAAAAAACGTATAATTCTAAACTAGGGCCGCGATGTATCATGTCGCTAGCGTTCCAGGCTCTAAACGGCGGATCAGGTTCTGCCAATATTATTCATGCATGAGGAATATAGCCTAAAGTTAGTGTCTTTCGGTATGCAGTATAAAGTAATAGGGGAAATGTTCAAAACAAGGGCACATGACACAGCTTGGACCCACCACTCCACACAAATACTGTTAGTGTCTCGAGACCTATGATACCCCGTTTCCCATATCGTAATCATTTTCATGCATAGCTTTTTTTTCTTGCCTAGGCCTAGTACAAGAATAAAAATAAGTATAAGATTATCAAGATTTGAAAGCCTCCGTGCAGTTTGTCTGAAAATATTTCAGTCTTATCTCCGATTTTCAGCCAAACATTCCTGTCCATCAGACAGAAGGTGTCTCAGTATATACGTCCTATACACCCTGGCCTTTATCAAGGTGAGACCTCGTCGCGATTGCACTTGTTTTGATCACTTTCTAACTCACTGAAATTGACTCAGACGCGAGTGTGACTGCCAAACCTTTTAACCTCTAGTTTATAATAAGCCTATAAAATTGTCTGTATCATTGAGAAAACCAAATCATGGTTTTATAGCGTGTAAGAGCTTTTTGCCTTGTATAAACGAATTGTCTCTAGATTTCAGGCACCGCAATAATAAATGAACACTATTCAGGAAACCATCTGTGATCTTGTTGCATACTGACTCACTAAATTCAAGAACCCTGTGTAAGGTGATCAATGGGATAAAATTATGAGGATTTTCCTTAACAATCCCCGTTAAAAGAAGGCTATTGATTTTACCCCGTAGAGCACGTAAGGGAGTGGTGTAAAAGACAAAAGCGAGGACTGCATCTTAGGCCTTTCTCATCACCCCTACCCGCGTTACTTAACAGGGAGGACTGGGGTTGAGTCGAGACCCTTATGTCTAAAGACCGCCAAGGAACTCCTTACACTTTTGCTCATTTAACAAACTAAAATTTTTCTCGTTCTCTTATAACATGTGCACCCCTTTTAACACAATATTACGACTAAACGAGCACTCTATACATGCTCTTGAAAAAGAATCGATGGATACTGATGTCGTAGAGCTATTTTAGCTTATTTTGCGATTCTTTTAACAGTTAAAATTCCTCCTCGGTAACAAATGGAAATAAATCTTATCGAATGACTTCAGTCTGTGCCATAATATAATCTTAAGAGTCTTTTTAAAGTTTTCTTCATTCGTAAAATACATGTTGTCATGATCAATGTTATGAGTAAAAGGCCCTTGTTTAACTGAAAAGAATTACCTATTCTAATTCTTTTTAGCGGCTTCTTAGCTAATTATTTTTCTGATTTAGATTTTTGGTCACAAACTTTAGCCTGACACCATCTGAACTGACATTTAGGCCGAACTTGCTGTCGAGCATGGTTTTCTGTAAAGCTGTTGGCGTCTTCTGTCTGTGTGGGCGCTACGGATCGAGTAATTGAATAAGTTATCCTGAGGGGTGGCACACGGTTTCGTTTATGTCCCTGAATTTTATTTCAATTTTTCAGGCTAATATCTCTATTGAGGTATAGGGGCCACCATCACGGTACAACGAGAATCCCGGCTTTTCCATCGGCAGGACCTTACTTGATCATGCTGCCTTGTAAATTAAAGGCTCTAACCATTGACATTTATCATGGTAGTCAGTTTTTTTTCAACATAAACATCATGTAGTTGTCTTTTTACATAGCCACGACTCGTTCCTGCTCAAAAGGACCCTGAGGTTAGTGGGTTTGGCGGTTTTTAGCAGTCACAATTAAAGACGAGAGTTGTCACTGAAATTTCTATTACAAAAAAACACTTTAACTGCCCTCCCATTTTGCGGTGGTAGAACAAGAGGGGTATTTTATGTGACTAATTTTTTTTACAGCCAACTTTCCCCAGAATTTGGCTAGCAAAAACACACGTTTTATTTCAAAAGCTGCGAGTCTCATAATTCATTAATTACGAACTCAGACGACCTAAGGGTTGCTTTTCAATGCTATACAATGATAATCTTAATTTAAAACAAAATGAATTCATATGCGATCACACAAGAGAGGTTTTAAATTTGCTGCGCTAGTCTAGCCTGTAGGAAGTTAACTTAACTCTCTCAATAAAATAAACTATTATGCATTTAGTTGTCTTTTTCATCTCTCTACTAAAATAGAGGTGTTTGTGCTCACACATTTTAAATGCCTTATTAAAACAATTAACAAGTAAACATAACGTCGAAATTATAGTCATTTTCGTTTTCAAAGAAAGCTAATTTACATCCGTTGGAAATATGCTGACAGCTTCTTAAAACGGGTACCCGTAGGTTTTAATAAGTTTAAGCGACTAAGAAAAATACCTGCAGAAAAGTCAGCGGATAAGAATGATAGAATAAGAAATTAGAGCAGTGAATTGAGTTAACTAGGGGAAAGTAACTGCTATCGCGTGCTCGTTTTGTAATAAAGAGTACATTGTCTTTTTGACGGGTTTACACGTAATTTGGTGCTGGTTGCTAGACGATCTCGAAGATACGTGTAAAAACGCAGCATAAAGTTGACAAGAATGAAAAAGACAATGAACAATATTAAAACAGCTCATTTCGTCGTTGACACGATAAGAAGAATCACATTTCATCATGCAAAACGCGGAGACTCGGGCTTTAACTTTGAAGGTCGGAAAGAACGAGGAACTAGAGCCTTGCCGTTGCGAAGCCTGTTTTTTAAGACGAGATCTAGATCAGCTTCGCAGTGTATGCTCAGTGCCTCGTCCCAGAGGACTGTACACCAATCCAAGAGATGCCAAACTTGGTTCATCGCAGATACCCATCGCGTCGTATCCGCTAGTTGGGTATTCCGCTCCCTCTCGGACTTCTCTTTACCCAGCGCATTACAATCTGCACAGACCTGCAAGCTATTCAAGAGGTTTTTACTTCCCGGCTGGCCCAGAGAGCCGAATTTACGATTTACCGAGAATGAAAGAAATGCCCCGCGAAGAAAGTACACCTCACGACACTCGTTTGGTTCAAGGCCAATTTCCACAAATGCGACTAAACTTGGAAACGTCTAAACAGGGTATGTATAAGTTTGAGATATAAAAAGCTCTCATTAAACAGTTCCAACATTACTTTGGAGGAGTTATAACATAAAGTTGGAACACAATCAGGATTGGATTAGAACTGTCGGGCTACCTCTAACAGTGCAAGTGGTCACGATTTGTTTTAAAAGTCATGTCTTTTTATAACGCAAATGGATTTTGAAAGGTTGTCTTTGGTAACGACATAAAATGATAACAAACTATGAATTACAATCCAGCAGAGTAAGCACCATTTGATTATAACCTGTCGAGAGCAACCATCTTAATTAATCTGATATCATTGACAGACGGGAAAGGCTCGTTTTTTATGATGATATAGACGATTGTTAGGTTTGTGGCTCATATAGTAGGTATTTAAAGCTATTTACGACAGGCATTCTTTTGTAAATAGAGACCCCCGAATGAATCCGATCAGATGCAAAGGTACAAGTAAGATTTGAGTGTGCGTACTGACTCCAAAGCAAATAAATGCTGACCAATATATATCTACCGGATAGTGCCTAAAGAATATGCAAACTTTTACCTGTGTGTAAGACATTGAAACTAAAACTTTGAAAAAAAGCCAAAAAAAAAAAAAAAAGGATTCGAAGGATCATTGTTAATTGGAAAAA
>OZ037996.1:2255474-2330474 GCA_964035705.1 Porites rus | reverse complement strand
TCCAAAAGTCATCTCGCCCAAAGTTATATCGCGCATAATTTAGTGAGATATTAACCTACACAGTGATGCAGTCACTGTTTTTCCAGGCTTATTCCATTTTCAGGGTCAAAGGATGGCATAGGTTCACGGCTATGTGTCTCAGGTGTCTGGGTGCAAATTAACTGTTTGGGTGAGATGTCTTGTGGGCGACTTACTTGCTAGACAGATTGCTATCTGCAGATCAGCCTGCCAAGATTGCAATCTGCAGATAAGTCTTTAGTTGGTTTTAAATCACTGTTTTCATGGATAACAGTCAACTTTGTTCTTTCACTTTATTTAGAGAGCCTTTCCACATGGGAGTGTAAAGTATATTCTAAATGGACATAAGGATAGGGTTAACTGTGTCAAGTGGATTCCTCATCCAGCGTTAGGTAATAATAATAATAATAATAATAATAATAATAATAATAATAATAATAATAATAATAATAATATTTGTTTATTTCCACCATTCGCAGATTTCTCTGAATAACAGGTAGGGTCAGGCAAAGCACTTACAAACATACAATTATACATATAAATATATAAATATAAAAACATAAATATAATAAAGTAGTAATATGGTAGAAATCGCATACACATTATTACACACAATCGATATATGGCGAATATTATTTTAACTGACACGAATTCTGAGAACCGGTCAGTTCGGCTGGGTAACACATGGCATGATGGTCCTGACCTCAGTGAATATAAGGTTTGCGATGAGATGACCCTGCTGGATATTAGGTGGTAAAGCGGGCTAGCGTGCATAGTTTCCGTCACAAATTTCTTGCACGCCAGGTGGCGTCTGGCGTCTAGAGACAGAAACCCGGCACGCGCGAGGGTGTCCTCGTAGCTCAAGTCAGGACCAAAGATGATTCATAGGGCTCTCTTTTGCACTCTTTTGCATGGTACATGTAAAATGTGTAATACCTAAGACATTATACAATCGTGCATAAGCTCAAGGGGTATACAGTAGCACCCAAGTAGCCTCCAGGTTGTCACTAAGATTTTAATTTGCCGGATAAATACAACACATAGCTAAGGGTTTCTTCTGGTTCCAATTTTTTTCTTTTTTCCTTTAAAAGTAGCCAGGGGAAATCCACGGCCCCTGCCTCTTAATGACAGCCCTGAGCCTCAAACTTGGATAACTCGAACCCATCCCCCCGCCAGCCAAGGTCTGGAAATGGGGGTCCTTATATCCCCCATTCACGCTCCTTCTTAACGAAAATCCTGCATCCTGCACTTTTTTTCATCGCTTTCCCGAATCCCCTTTTTTCTACATAAGTTCAAAAATTCTAATTTCTGCAAAAACTAATAAAATGTAAGATATAGATTGGCCCTTTTGTCGATTGATATTTTTAGTTATACCTCAGTATGACAAATAAGAGGGAAAAAAAGGAAGAAGCAACTAGGGAGAGAGGAAGGGTTCTTCCCCCTCATTCCCTAACCTCACTCCGTAGTTTTTTTTTTCCTGCTCACTTTTCTTTGCACCCCTGTGCTATCTGAATGCCTGGAGCAGGCTATTCTGGTAATAGAAGACTCCTCTGTGACCGTAATAAAGAAGGACATCAAAACTTTTACCATCTGGTTCAAGGGAGCAGAGTTGAGATCATTCTTAAATTAAACTGATCAAATAATTTCTTTAAGAGTTACAATAAAATGTAAAAAGCTTGGGCAATTACTGGTATGCAAGAACCATCAGCCCAATTCCCTGTCATGCAGTTGAATTTGTTGGTTCATCTGTTGATTACTTGACAGCCTGGGTCATTTTATAGTTTGCTTTGATAGGAGACACCACTGAACACTTGCCTGGTTGATTCGCATTTGCCGCTATTTAAACCATCTTACGATTTCCTGAATTCCTGACAGACAGGCAAAAAAATCCCGCATCCCGTGCCTAAATTTTGGTGAATCCCACTGCGTTGGTAGGAGTCAAAATAATAATCCCATTTCCTGTCAAGCTATTCTGTCTTCTCCTCGATCCCGCACAATATTTTGGTCAAATTCCAGATCCCAAAAATACCCTTCCAGACCCTGACCAGCTCGCACTAGCCCAGATTTTGTGTGGGGAATTGTAATATCAACCTTGTTCCCAGGCTGCTTTCTCACTTTCCTAGAAGTCTGGTAATAAGGTAATATTGCACAGGTTTCTCATCAAGTTTAAAGTAGACAGCTAAGATGTAAAAATAGGTGGCTTGGTAACTGAGTGCTGTAGCTAGGCAATTTCAGGCTTTCAGGCTCTCACTTTACCCTAACTGAAGTAGGCATTTCCAGGCCAGCTACAGTGTATTTCCCCAAAGAGTAGGTGGCTCAAACCTTCATGTAGCCGGTTTTTAGCCGGTTGCTGCCACTTAATGAGAACCCTGATTGCAGATGATGTCACCTTTAATAGTTTTTTTTTTCGTGTCATTCAATTTAAAGTTTGCAAACTACAGTCTGGCATCTTCAGTCTGGCATCATCCGCCTGCAGTTTGCAGATGCCATACACTGGATTGGCGTCGAGCCTCGCAGTAATCAACTTTCCATCACCTGTCTCGATGTTACAGGTGATACATCTGTAGCTGTATCAATTCACCAAAGAAGAGGTTTCACACTGATACTAATTTTTTTTGAGATCACTGCAATAAACTCAATATAATGATCTTTCTCACATCCCCATTTTTGTTCTTTTCACTTTCAGATGATGAATATGAGTTAATTTCAGGTTCAACAGATAAAACAGTGATTGTTTGGCAAAGGAAAACTACTGAAGACTATCAAGTATGCAGAGTGTATCCAATACTATTATTTTTTATTTGAGATCAGTTCATTGATTTTTTTGTTAAAATGAATTTTTATTGGATAATTTACAAATGTACATATATGTAAGGAAATGCCAATATTATCAACAAGCGGGCACTTGTACACTGTTCTCTGGACTAGACAACAATCCATCATACATATACACCAACATGATCAATGTCATCATCTGGAACTTTTACAGTCTTATGACATGTACAGAATACCACTAAAAATGGTATACACATGTACATGTATTTTTCATAATTGACACTCGTGAACATGTGTACACGTATGTGTTACAGGTCAAAATTAAATTCAGGTTATAATTGTTTAACCTAGTTGGTTGATTCTCAATTTTTTTGGTCTGTAACATATGCATCCTATTTTTTTAAAACCCACTATGAAGATTACACTGGGGGAATATTGGCCCAAGGTCTTAAAATACTGTACATTTACATGTATAACGGACCGAGCTAATATTCTGAGTAAGCTAACTTTTTCTACTAGAGAACTGGCCAACATGGCTTTCCATTGTTCCTGAGAGACAATTTAATTGACATTCTCTTAATGTTTAATAAGAGCTTTTATGCTGTTGGTGAAAAAAAAAAACAACTTGCTTTCTCTGGTCAGCAGCAAGCAAACAACAAATGACACAAGTTAACACAAAGTTAACATACTATAGCTAGGTACTGCAGCTGTATTCTCAACTTGATACAAGTACATTCCCTTATCATAACTTTAATGGCTCTTGGATAGTCTGGGCTGCCTATGACCTGAGATGCATGAAAGCATAATTATAGTCCTTAGAGTGTCTGGCATGAGAGATGACTGCAATGTGTAATCCTACCTCTGTGTGCTTATGTTTTTCATAGTGGAAAGTGTGTGCTACTCTGGAAGGCCATGAGGGAGCTGTTAATTCTGTGGCTGCTGTAACTATACAAGTATCCAACAACAATGCTGATATGAAAACAATCATAGTTTCAGCATCTGCTGACTCATCTGTTAGGATATGGGAAAGAATAGGATCTGGAGGTATGATCACAATGAAGGTTTGACCTACATGTAGCCTGTAAAACAGGTACCATTTTTCACACATGGTCTTGCACTCCATGCCTGCTTCTTACTTCACTTGCTGGAAAAACTCCAAAAAAAGCCTCTGTTCTGCAGGCAGCTACGTTAGATCTTACTTGCTGGGAGTTGCTTATTAATTAGAATAATCACCATGTACATTGTACTCTTTCTGCTCTAGTTAACGTCCATATGTAATTATTGTATTTTGCAGATAAGTTTACTTGTTTACAGACACTCTCTTTTGGCAAAGGATTTATACTAGCAGTGGCAGTTTCCATTCTTCCTGGAACAGTTGGTAAGACAGTACACAATCATGTACTTGCACTCTGTAATATTATCAAACATTCTGTCAGTTATGAAATAATTATTCTTTTCAAAATTGACAAATTTTTATCTCTGCTACATGTACATTGTTACCAGACAAATTTGATTTCAGGTTAATTAATATTTTTGATTTAACCTCCTAGGTTGATTCTAATTTCCATTGTCTTCTTGCCCTAAAAGACAAAGGAATATTGTGAATCAACCTAGGTTAAATCAAAATTGACCTGAAATAAAATTTGACCGGTAACATACATGTAAACAACATGTAGTTAACATTATATTGTTATTATTATTTTATTGTTGTTTAGCTCCAGTAATTGCATGTGGGGGAGAAGACAGCAAAGTTCACCTATTCACACAAAAAGATGATAAGGTAAACTGTTTTGTGAACCTTAGAGATGATAGGGAATTTAAATGTTTATTTTAACAGTAAATACCTGGTATAAGTGGTGGCCCATGTTGATTTCTCACAAGGGCAATCTGGTGCATGTTTACTGTTATGATCATTTAATCATTTATCTATGTATTTATTATAGGCTGCCAATCTTTGAAAATGGCCATCTAAATAAATATTAGACTGAAAGTGTGAAGTTATTAAAAATCATGCCATAAAATAATATCATGATGATATCACAGTGACAAGAAGAAGTAAAACCCCTCTTTGTGCCCCTCAAGCCCCGCTTAAGGGACACCCACTAAGACACCTCATTATTACAGACAGTGCACTTACAGCCTTACATACATTCTATAAATTATTACTTCAACCTGTTTAAACACCCTGGTCCATTAATATGGACACTTCCTATGGTCCCCTTAGTGTCCATGTTAAATGGGGTTCAACTGTACATCACAGATCAAATTTAATAATTATAATTAATGATAATGATAATAATAATGATAATAATAATGATGATTATAGTTATAATGACAACAACAATGACAAAAATGTGGATAATGATAATGTGAAAAATAAAAATGTGATCACCATTACAGACTATATAAAAATGTATTATTAAGAATTGTGCACTGGAAGGTCTATAATTATGTCGATTTTAACTTGAGTGCAATTATTAATAATTATTCTTTCCCCGTCATTTTGGTGTAGTTTGTAAAAGTTCAGAGCTTGTTGGGACACGAAGACTGGATAAGAGGTGTTGAGTTTACAAAAGAAGGTTAGTGACATGCTGCTCTGATATCAGGCATGGAAACTAATGTTTTGGACCCGCACTCGCCAACCGGGCAAGTGACATTCAAATTGTACTTGCCCAGTCTCCTCTGTAAAAAAACAACAACAACAAAAAGAATAAATAATAATAATAGGCTGTCTCCTCACTGCATGGAAGTTTACTCACCATCGTGCCCTATCAAACCTTGATTCCAAACAACAAGGAAACAGCAACAAACTTACCTCAAGCAAAAGTGTTGAAAATAGAGCTAAACATTGTGTACTTTTACTTTGTTAGATGCACTTTTTCTTGAAAACTCCCAGAAATGTCAAATCCCCAGCCACCCTCCTATCTATCTGCTGCCTTAAAAATTAGTAACAGCCCTGCATCCCAGTGCCTTTATTGGGTTGCATTTTAGTCCTGAGTTATGTACATGTACAGGTGTACTACAGATGGAAAGACTTCTTTTTCTCATTTTTTCAGATCATGGTGACCTTCTTCTTGCAAGCTGTGCTCAGGATACATTCATACGAATCTGGAGAGTTTCTTCCGATAACAAAGTGCAAGAATCTAGACCTGAAATCTTGTGTGATAAGATGCCTGAACTGAAACTGACATCTAATATTTTCTCTGTTGCTGATAAAGGTGTGATAACTAATACTTGTTAATTTAGCACCTACTGCAGTGTACATACACTGTATATTCAACATTTTTGTAATAATTTTTCATTATTGTTAGTTGTCACTCATGATAACTTATATTTTGTAGCAGTTTCCTTAAAATAATGAACTTTTATTTGACAGGATTAGAAAGAGAATTTTCAGTAGTGTTGGAATCAGTATTAACAGGACATGAAGGCTGGATTTATAGTGTTCATTGGCATCCTGTTGTCAGGAAAGGTAACTAAACCCTCTGATTTACTGATTATTAATAAATATTATTAGAAATTGCCACTTAGTCAAAATTTTTTTGACATTGGTTTGCCCCTTTTTTCTTCAAATTGTTTCCGATGGGTATCAGACATAGAACCATTCAAAATCCGAGGTGTTTTGGAATTAAATGGCATCACGCAATTATCACTTAGAGTACATGACACTTTTCAAATTCACTACTCTGCATCAAGACTTTTAAATGTTATTGGTTCAATTCTATGTAAAAGTCCCATCAAAGTTTTCAATGTTTTATTTTTAAAACACATCACATAGTATGCAATTATAATTATAATTATATTAAGTATTGTCAAAAATACTTTATTGATTTACAACAGTAGCAGGATCTAGATGTTTTAAGTTTCCTGACATATTACTACTACTTCTAAGAGTGCCTTTAGCTTTTTTCCTTGGCATTTGGTTTAGTCTGTTTTCTAATCCTTCATGTGGTACATGTACATGTATGTTGAAATTTTTCGTTATTTATTAATAATCATATTTTGATGTCAGATGATGGATCCATCACACAGCCAATGTCACTGCTCACAGCATCAATGGATAAAACATTAATAGTCTGGACTCCAGAAGAGGACTCTGGTGTGTGGTTAGAAAAGGTACAATTTTTGTATAATTCTAGAGCTTGATGAGGGAAACATATTATAACCCACTGAAAGCTGAAAAACACATACATGTACAGTTTTTAAAATAAAACCAAATTTTTGCTTATCAAAATGTGAGCTAGCATTGCCACCACAACTAAGTGCCCCAATGCTTACATGACCATGGCCATGTACATGTGTATGGTGGCTTCCCTGCAATATAAAGGTGTCCATTAGCAAAGTTTCTGCTCTTAAATACTGAATGTACATGTACAGCTGTAGTATGAGTACCGACCAAGATAATTGGTAATAAAGATTGCATATATGGCTGAATCCACAATTGGGCAAGATAAGAAAATCCCATGTTCTGATTGGCTACGTACCCAAGTGTGAAAGATGGACCATCTTGTCAGGATTTCCCGCATTGGTCCCAGAAGAAAAAGTTGTCTTTTTCGCTATGAATTTATGATAAACCCTTTATTTACCAAGCTTTTTTGGCCAAGTTGGCTGCATGACCTTGGCTTCAATCTTTTGGTTCATAAAAATGCAAAAAAATCAATGAATAAATTAATGAATAAATAAATAATTAAAATAATAATACCAAAATGTAACTTGGCTAGCCATCTTGACCAAAAAAAGCTTGCTCAATATGGTAACTCATCACCAGACATAAGAAAGAAAGCAGCTTTATGAATAAAGGGGACAATGTGAAAAACCTTCCCAGCAAGGAATGTCCACTGATTTAATAAATGGATGATGCTAGTAGGCTGTGAAAAAATTAACAAACCCTACAATGTAGTTTCAACAATGTATAACTTTTAATTCCCTGTAGGTTCGTGTTGGTGAGGTTGGTGGTACCACTCTTGGCTTTTATGGTGGTGTGTTTAGTCCTGATGGTCACTCTATCTTGGGTCATGGCTACCAAGGAGCATTTCATTTATGGAACAATGTCACTCATGAGGTACAGTATTAAAAAGTGTACTTGTATGTTGATTTAATCAATAATCGATTAGCATGGTAATTTCAGTGTTAGTGGAGTGAAGAAATATTTATCAGAAGTGACTTTGAATTTTTCAAAGTTTTGTCTTTGTTTGAGTTTGGTTCTAGAATGCATCAGTGTACTTCTATAAAGTGGTGCAAGACTGGTTGTAATTTTTGAACTTGTTACTAATTGTTAGAGTGAGAGCAGATGGGAACCTGGAGTGGCTGTCAGTGGACACTTTGGGCCAGTTCAGGTGTGGTGATGACAAACTTAGTTAAATCATATAATATTTTATTATTTTTAAATTGCGAACAAGTTTAAGCTGAACAAGTTGCTTATATTAACAACAGGGTAAGAGTAAGAGTGCAAAATAATATTGGATTTTCGGTCAACTGTTTGTCCCCAGGACTCCCAATCACACCTGTATTAATTTTTTGGCATGTATAGGTGCTGAAAGTCCAAATTATTTTTTTTGAGAAATCCTTAGAAATATAAAATCATATAAAATGTAGCACCAGGCAAACAATTCTGCCAAAGAAGTTCTATTTGAGTAGTTAAACCAAAGGATTTTTTTTACCAGTTTAGAAGTAAGAGAGTGTGGCATAATTATTATCATCGTGCCATACTTGGTCTGGGCGTAAAAGGGATATTAGTGAGTGCTCAAGTTAGTCTATATTTATTAATTTTATTGTAGGATATTGACTGGGATCCTGTTGATGGACAGTTTCTTGTGAGCGTTAGCAGTGATCAGACTACGCGATTACACGCTGCTTGGAAACAAGATGGATTACAGGTACATGTAACTATAGTGGTACTCTCCAAATGACTACTCTTCCAGTCAAACAAATGTCCCAGATCTTACGTGCCAGTAGCCAGTTGTTTCTTCTATTGGCCAATGTACTCCTAAGAGACCAGACATTGCCCTTGAGAAGTTACAACGAATGATTCACCTCATGCTATCAGTCTTGCGTCAAGCACCCCGGCTGGATTCACAGCCAGGGTATTTAAAAAACTGGTAAGACCTTGCTGGCTGTGATTTAAGATCTTGTCTCAGTTCAGAAGATCGGGTCATTGGGCGGTGACTTTAAGCCATTAGCCTCCTTGTCTCCTTCATCCCTCTTTCATTGGTCAAATCAAAGGGGACGTAAAAGAACATCATCGCTGACTGCTGACCGACGGAACGTTTCCCATTGATGAGGTCCACCTTGCACATGTCATTCATTTTATGAGCTGGGTGGGTTACAGTGAGCTCATAAAGGAACTGATAGCGGCTGTCAGTGGCGCCCTTGTATGCTGACGTCCGAGCTTACTGTTAACAGGTAAACATAATATTGTCAAGAGGACACGCCTGTCGCCTTCTCATTCATGACGTATCATTCATTTAAAATACTGTCTTTCTCACTACTGGGAAGCGATACATCATTAGTCATATGTGCCACTGTTCAACCAAATACAGTACTCGGAGCGTTGATGTGTATATGTCATTTTTAGGATGACGCCATTTTACTACTACGACCAGAATCCTTGAGGGTTTTGCTTTCTTGTGCAAATAAGGGCTTTTGTTATTTAAACCCTGGTGGGATTACCAAATTTGAATATGAAAGGAAAAACGAAAAGGATTCTGGTCGTAGTAGTAAAATGACACCATCGTGCTAATGGCCTATTGGACTTTTTTGTGGTTACAGCGTCTATCAGAGTTTAACCATATACATGTACTGTGAAACAATACTGGGCCACTATTAATGTTGTTGGTTTTTCACGGTATTGTTCTCTGCAGTCCGTGTGGTGTGAAATAGCTCGTCCACAAGTTCATGGTTATGATATGCAATGTTTGAGCATGCTTAGTAGGTACAGACTGGCTTCTGGTGCAGATGAAAAGGTAAGTGTATCTAAAATGGCAGCATTGATTTTGTTCTTTGAGTTGTTGACACTTTCCTTTTGCCATTAGCGAGTCTGATTTTTGTCAAGTTGGAATCAAACTGAAAAACAACCATTCTTAAACTTAAAAACATGTTACATCTGTTTCTTACTTTAACGTTTCATTAAAGCGTGAATGCATTTTGCCAAGTCACTGAATTATACATCTGACTCTTTACCTATAGGCACCTTTATCTCGCCTGACCTTTTTCCCACAGCGCTTTTTTTCTTCTGGATATATTTTTTTAGCCAAAGACCCCTCTCTTCAATCCCCAATCCCCTAAAATTAGGTCAAATATATATGTTAAGGTTCAATTTCATCCTTGGATTAAATTTTATTTTCGCTTGTTACAATCTCATTAGATCACACATTTACATGTAGTCTACTCAAAAGCAGAAAATTTAACCGTGAAAATCAAGTAATTTTTTTTGCAATGGTGTAACTGAATGTGTATGGTTTGGGTTCATTGCAGGTATTAAGAATATTCACCGCTCCTCGCCAGTTTATGGAGACGTTTCAAGGACTTTGTAAAGTTCAAGAAAATAGCAAGGCATGTTCTGGTCCATTGTCGTATCTCCTATATCCCACCGTGCGTGCAGTGAGTTCGAGTGTATAGTGCGCACGTGGGACTTGCAACTTACAATTCTGGCAATCATGATCTGGCGATACCGGGTTCCAGTCCCGTTCTAACCGTTGGCTGGCGTGGTTTCTCGGTATTCCCGAGTTAGTCCCCTCGGTCGTACTTGTAAATAGACACCTGGTTGCCTCTTCCCAGATGGGGTTTTTAAACATTTTGTGTTTTCGTTATATTCATTTTTTAAGGTGCCCAAAAACTTGCTGAAGCAGCTCAGCTGGCAAATTGATGAAATTCGCTTTGCTTTGATAAAAAGAAATCAGTAATTAATTGGATCGCCGTCGCAGATTGTGATAGTATGTTCTTAAAAGTTGTTGAAGTTGGCTAAACAACAGATTAAGATCCAATTTTGCTCAATGCAGATTCAGAACAGTTTACCCATTGGAGCCAGTGTACCTGCTCTTGGACTTTCAAACAAAGCCGTTTTTGACGGTGAGTATTGTTAAGGGTTTCCACCGGCTACTGTGCTTTTTCCTCTTCTTAAAAAGCAATTCTTCCAAGTTACAACTCGATCTTGAATGAGAGTTTTAATAGCTCTTTAATGTTGGTAAACAGATATAATTTACTTTACTTTTTTGCTGTTACAACTATTTTTGTAGGTGACTTGGATAGCTTAAGAAGGGACCTTGAAGATCCAGCCAGACCGATGAAGTCTTCAGCGTTTGCAAGTGAAGAACCTGCCCCATATACACCTGTCTCATTAAAAGGTTTGGCCGGCGTTCCTGTGGCGTGAAGCATGTAGTAGTGGCGATACTCGCCCAGAAGGGATATGAGGCCGTCGAACTTTGGGGGCTCAAGCAACCACGACGACGAATGAACTGAAAACATCACCCCTGACTGAAAACTGAATTTGTGTTCTTTCAAACTCCATTCTGTTTATTTAGGCTACTATATACGGTTCACACGGCACAAACCAAATTTTCAAGCGGCTGAAAAATCAATGACCAGACACTTCGGGCGCTTTCCATTCAATCCAAAATTCCGGTAATTTCGGTTGGTACAGCAAATGGAACGGACCATTTCGGTTTGGTCCGACCTGAATATTCGAGACCAGCTTTGAAGGTGGTCCACTTTGACCGGACTGGTCACTTCGGTCGGTCGGACCGAAATGTCCCTTTCCATTTGACAAAATTGTTGTTCCCAGTAGCGCTCTTTTGTATCCAGATTTCATTACAAGAGCAATAACCAAACGTGCGGTGGTTTGGGTCGGGTCTGTGCAACTGGAATGTACCGTTCCATTTAGACTTGCCTACAAGTCGAGCTCAATTTTTTCATGAGCGCGAAGCGGTAGCGGTAGATTTTTTATGTTTTCTGCCGCAAAAACGAGCGACAGAGCGCTGGCGCCAACTACTGGAACCGGAAATCTCGGAGACGTTCCATTGGGCACGTGAAATTTCCGAAAGTTCAAACCGGAATTTTTGTTAAATGGAAAGCGTCTTGTTCACACGGGACCGTTCAATATGTTCCACGGAACTACATTTATGAGCGGCTAGGCGTCTAAATTTTCGTACGGTTCAGGTGGTTCCGTTGGAAACACCCAAACGCACGAATTTTCAACCGCTAAAAATCCGTTCGGTGTCGTATGAACGTAGCCTCAGCCTCGCTAAATATCTCTAATGTAGGCGATTTTTCGCGGAGTTGAATTTTTTAAGGACTGTGTCCTAGTTCATTAAGGATAAAACGCAACGCTATTAAAACATGACTTTTCGGCGACGACATGTCACCATTATCAAACGAAAGAGACTATGAAACGATATAGAAAACGAAGGTGTGAAACACGACATGAAATTTGAAAACTTTCCTCGGCATTTCTTAAGGATCTTAAAACGTTCTCTGAAGTTAGTTGGCTCTTGTTGGTGTTTTTCTCTGAGGTGTTTGCCAATTACGGTGTCCAAGTTCAAAAGGAGAAAGTTAACAAGTTACAAGCACTTACCTACATTCTCGTTAAAGTTGTTTTAGCAGCCACCGAAATCAGAGGCCTTTTTGAGGCTTCTAAATTTAATACTTTAGAGATAAGGTAATTTTTGCTGATACTTCTTTTCTTGATCGTCAAACAGAACCCCCTACTGAAGACATCTTGCACCAGAACACTCTATGGCCTGAAGTGCAAAAACTGTGAGTTAAAATTCTGTTTTTTGTGCAATAGTCATTAGGATGAGGAATATGCCAAAAAAATCGGTGAACAGCAACATTAGCAACAAAGCTTTATCGCTTGATTATGTAAATTTAACGAGGGAATTTTTGTCCAAGTGTATTGTTCCTTTTTAGCTCCTTAAATAATTAGAATAGCGTTGTTGGCATTAACGGTTCCGATTTCATTTACATTTATTTTAATTATTAATTTTCCCTTTTCGGCTGTACAGATATGGCCACGGGTACGAAATAGTTTGTGTTGCGTCAAGTCCGGATGGCAAACTACTAGCTTCTGCTTGTAAGGTTTGTATTTGCCCTTCTTTTACTCCGCAATTGACATTTTGAACAATGAAAGCAGAATCTTGCTTTAACATATATTAACAGTAAAGTTATTAAGTTATTTCCCGTGCTACGCGTAGGCATCGATTGCTACTATGGCAACGTGCTCGATACCTCTTGTTAGTTTTCACGCGCTTGCTTCTGGTTGCTAGCGGGAATGTCGCCTTTTCTCCCAGAGGAAAAATGGGGGACTATTCGTAGTCTATCTGGTTGCATGCTTTTGTATCATTTTTGCCTCAAATTTCGGATGGTTTTATCTGGAACGGTTGCCTCTGGTATTGTAAACCCTTAATTCTTGACATGACTCAATTAGTTCAGATTGAACAGCACGATATTAAAAACTGTTTCTGTTTTCTATCTGTAGGCATCAAAACCGGAACACGCAGCGTTAATATTATGGGATACAGCAACTTGGAGGCAGCTATGTTCACTTTCCTCTCACACACTCACAGTTACACAAATAGCTTTTGATCACAGCGGTCATAGGCTTCTCTCTGTATCACGTGATCGATGTTGGTCTGTTTTCAAAAGAAAGGATGAATCTGAGGAAGGTCTGTAATCGCTTTAATCACTTTGATACATGTTTAGGGGGAAGTAAGATTTAAATTTCCAGTGAAGAATTTTTGCAAGGACTCAAGTGTATTTGTCTGTTATAGGCAACATGAATATTAGTTAGAAGAATGAAAGAAAGGGCAGACCAAATAACGCTTGCTGTATAGAAAGAACATGGCAACAACATGCTCACCTCTATGTAAAGATCTCGTCTTCAAAACATTTGCCTCTTCCTTGGAAGTTTCAGGATATAATGGGAAGTTTATTATTGCGGACAATTTTCATGTTATAGTTGTCATCTGTTGTTGCTATGGCGGCTTTGAGGCGGTAGTAGGGCTTTTTTATGCATGTTTTGCACCTGGAGATATTTTTTACTGATCAAACAAAAATATGTGGCTAAGGTTTTCGTTTGGTAATGAAGAATCAAGCGAATGGAGGAGGGTCGGCCTTGGCGGATAACACTGTCCTCGATTAGCTTTGGACTAGGCTCCTTGGTTAGGAAAAAGGCGAAAGGAAAAGGGCGTGAAAGAGGTGGCGCGCGAAGCTAGCCGAGCGAAGGATACCGAGCCAAATCCAATAATTGCTAAATATAGGCATAACGATCTATTATTTTCCAGGACCCCTCTTTAGACTAGTGGCGCGGAGTGACAAAAAGAACCAGCATGCGAGAATAATCTGGTCATGTGCCTGGAGTGGAGACGACAAATACTTTGCTACTGCGTCAAGAGACAAAAAGGTAACCGTGAAAATTTCGAGGGAGTCTTTCCATCTAGCATTCTGACAAGTGAGTAGGTTATGACTTCTGCCTTCGCTGTACTGATTTGGTTTTTTGTATTGATTAGGTTATTCTATGGGGCGATGTTAACCTTCCCAAGGACAACTGGCAAGCTGTTTCCAGTTCTTTAGACGTGAGCGAACCGGCCACCGCAGTGGATATTTCGCCTGTAATTACCAGTAACTGTAGGTAAGTCTTAAACACCTATGAGATGAGGAATGGAGAAGAGTTCATAATAATGTTGTTGTTGTTGTCTTATTTTCCTTTTCATCGGTAAACGAAGACACCCGTAGAAAAGCTATGCTTTTATTTTGCTGATTTTTTTGCTAGTTGCCCTAATTAATGTACTAATTGAATGCTAAGCGAGAGGTCAGTCGAACAAAATGGCGTCCCTAATTTTTGTGTGGATTTTAATGACTTGTGTGTCATATTCTTTACGCTAGATATACCGTTGCTGTTGGTACCGAGTCCGGTCGTATCGCTCTGTATTCTTGGTATCTAAATGAAGATGGCAGTCGGTCTGGAGGCTGGAATCTGCTGCATGCTTTCGACCAATCGTATCCTCTATATGTATACATTGTAGAAATTAGCATCAACTTTGCGATTCTATACATCTCGTTTTTGCAGGATTCAATTGATTTTATTACTTAAACAATTAAAGTGAAATTGTGGATTCGGAATTCGGTACTTAAAGCGCGATTAGCTTAGGTTTCTGCTTCCGGTAACTACTATAAGAGCGTCGCATCCCACCTCTCCCCGGTCCATTTCCCGGTCCCCTTTTCTCTCTCCCTCTTCCTCGCCCAGCCCAGAGTTGGATGCAGGTCCATCGCTGTGTCCTCTGAAACTATTTCACCCGCATCAGTTAGCCTACTGTGGATGGATGTTCCTTGTCAGGACAACCCACAAAGACAATAGGCCAGAATCGAAGTTTTAAAATTCATACCTGGCTCCGAAGCTGTGGGGTAAAATACAATTCAAAATCGCATTGAGATTCAGGGTTTAGTAATTCATTTCTGTTGTTTTATTCCCCAGGAGGAAATTTTGATAAATCGATTCTGGCCTAACCCTGAATAACTCGGAAATAGCAACATTATGAAGTAATACGCTGGTACCGCGTTGTCAATCTCGCTCCGCCTGTTGCAGGCCTAGCTTTTATTTTAGTTGTCAACATGATTGTTTTCCTTACATCAAGTGGCTTATAATGTACAGGATTTGTCACGTGCTCACAGTACGTCGGTTGCGATGGAGAAGAACTAGTGAATATGAAGATAACTCTTGTTTACAGTTGGCAAGTTGCAGCTTGGATCACAGCGTTCGAATATACAATATCGACATTACTAGTTGACGAACTGTTGTCATGGAACTGTCTACGTGCAATTCCCCAGTTCAGGCTTGCTCTAGGGAGAATAGGCGCAAGTTTGGGGTTTAGTGATTTCTGGGATCGAATGGGTGAACAAACTTTAGTTATGATTGGCTGATGGATGGTTTTCAAGGCAACCCTTTAACCAATCATAAGTTACCCTTCTCCACCCAAACGATCCCAGAAATCGTTGCGCCGAAAGCTTTAACCCGAATGGGAAATACTAAGAACGTTTGTCTTCCATACACAAACAAGATCTGGGCTCACACCGTTAGAAAACGCTGAAAAATTGTAGGGTCTTTTAACTATACATCAACATCTGATTATCCCCACGGGACATTCATTCATTCGAGCAGCGCTTTTACCCTTGACTTTCTGCTAAAAGCGATCTGAATAACGCTTTCCGTCCGTTCCTAGTAAGTTATCCTGCGGAATTCAGAATACGCCTTTATAGTCTCTGTGTTGATTGGATAGAAGAGCAACAAACTTGAGTCCAGTGAAAAGTACGGTGTCTTCTGGTTCAGTGTCAATTCAGCATTCTAAGGGCAGATGTGGCCTGGAAACGATGTTAATTGAGCGAGGAGGTGTGAGATTGATTTAAGACGTTTATCCTGAATAAAGCAATTCAAAGTCAGTTCAACGCAATTTTTTTTTAAATTAGACCCTGAGGATCTTTTCTCACGTGACGTCTCTACGAGGCCTTTTGAGTAGTGGTCCCAATTAAGGCCCCGTTATAGCAGAAGCTACTGTATTCTTCCGTCAGACTGTTTGGTTATCGCCCACTTATCACTTGTTCACTTGTGGTAGTGTGTTACACCTCATGTTATTGGGAGACCATGATAATAAACAAGGTTAAACATGTAACATGCCAATGCAAAAGCCCCTCAGGCGTCAAAAGATTTTGACATTGCTAAAGAACAGCAAAACGAAGTTATGACCCGTTGACCTGTCCACCAATTAACTCAAGGGAAGTCTTGTGCGCCCCTCACAAAACGCCTGTGGTACGAGCTAACTTTTTCGGTTCTTTAAACACTGTTTGTACAATATTTAGTGCTTGGATTGACTGAAGGAAAATTTTAAACAGAAAAGTCGGCCATAAGTAGCGGGCAGTCCAACATAGGGTAATCATAATCATAAAACAAGGTCACTGGCTGAGGTTCGTGTGGAGACAAAGTCCCAACATATCCAAAATCTCTTAGCTTCATGCTGGCTTCCATTTCTTCCTTGTCGCCTGTCTCTCTTGGCTGGTAAATTCGAATGTTTAAGGTGCATGGTCCTAGCTCCCGTTTTACAATCAGTGATATTCCATATATGGAGATGTTGGAGGGGACTTGGGCGCTAATTTGACCTGGTAACGAGGTAATGTTCTGAAAAGGCAGACCGCGCAAGTCCAGCATAATGTACCTGCGGGAAGGGAAAAAAAGAGAAATACGAGAGATTAGAAAGCACCTGTGTTTTCGGCAAACCCCGGAAAGAAATGAACACGTAATGAAATTTCCGTCATTTTTCACCTTTGCTGTTTTCAATGTGGAGATATTGATTTCAAGGTAGAGTAAAAACGGGTTTTTGGCGTTAGATGCATTAGGGATCGTATGCTTTCAATCTTAATTCTGCATTCAATATTTTATGTTGTATATGGAAAAATTGCTATGTATTTCACAGCTGTATTCACTAGGCCTAAAATTCACCAACACATGCTTTCATAAATTATGAAGAAATTGACGAAATCTGATCGACGAATATAATGATCCATCATTCTCCATGCCGTGAATGTCCACCAGGCTAATAGAAGTGATATGGTAAGACACGAGGACGACTGCGAAGATGAGATCTGACTTAAAGTACCGTTTGCGTATTCTGAAAAAATAGACACTCCAGAAAGCTTTATTTTACCTTTTTTCACTAGAAAAAAAAATATTTCTATTGCTCCGGGAGGTTAAGCCCTCTCCAGCCGATCGAAAATTCTAGCATTTTATAACTTTTTTTCCGCCTGTACGATATTTTCGCTAAAACCCGTGGCAGATTGATGGAATAACGACAATTGTAGCGTTTTCCCGCCAAAATGACACGCTGGTTCAAGCGCGCGCGCAACTTGTTCTCGTAGTAGCCCTCGTCTTAGAATCTAAACGGCTCTCTAATAACAACTTAACATCAGGTCAGCAACAACTAACCCAAGGACGTCTTCAACAATGGGTTCCCATAATCCCACATTGCAGTTCGGGCAGGGTCGTAGCTGTATCTGCTGAGTTGGTGTCTCCTCGTTATCTTCTTTCTCAGCCGTCTTTCTGATACGTTCACTTCCGAGTTTCAGTCGTCTGCTCAGCTTTTTAAATTCGCGGTAATCAAGTTGTTGGTCGCCATCTGAGTCCAGGGCCATGGCAATGATGTAAATTTCCACTTGAGTTGCCGGAGCTCCTGTTATTACAACATTTAACAATGTCAATTAAGCAGCAAGTTATTGGGAGCATATAAGTACTGCTACTGAGGCCGCAGTTGAGTAATTAGCTTGTAGGCTAAAATGACGATTGAAAGGGACGGACGGAACAGCATCAGGGAAAAAAAAAACGAAAAGGCACTGTTCTGAATGATCGGAATTTACAACGGTTCTTTGAGTTGGTGTAAGTTAAGCATTTTTACCAGAGCTTGTGATAGGTGCCACCTACATAGAAACGCTGATGACGCCATTACGAGCCTATAGCAGGGCGGATTTTTTTTCTCTTTTGTCACGGTGACGCGTGACGTGCTGACAGTTGTACGGTTGTTCCAATCCTGAAAATGCGGGTTACAGACTGATCTGTTGCTTCAAGTGAAAAGGGATACATATTATAGTTGTTCGCAACTAAAATACTTTTAAAGTTTTGATAACTTCACCATTCAAGAAGCTCCACCCGCCCAAATTAAATGAGTGGTTTATATACTATTGTTATCTGCTAACAAGTTCATGAATCTAGTGTATGTGATGATAGTAAAATTAGGTTTTTCTTTTATTTTGCTTATTTAGCGAAAGATCACTGACATGTTTATCAGTGTTTCTTACCTAATTCCCTCATGCCATCAGCAAACTCTTCGTACGATAGTTGTCCGCTGTTGTCCGAGTCGAATCGGCGAAAAAGATCAACCATTCGCCCATAATTTTCACTCATCCAGTTAAGCAAACGATGTTGAAAGTCGCGAAAAACCGTTTTGTTGAGCGACTTCGCCTCGTTGTTAACGGAAGGGGAAATACTCTGTTTGAGAAAGACATGAAAGCAAAGTTATAAGAGATGAAGTGTTTATATATAGGACCGATTCCGATCAGATAACGACGGAAACATTGCTGTTCGCTGGACAAGGTGTTGACAGAGCATCAGTCCTAGTTTGATTATGTAACTGACGCTTTTTTTTTTCATGAATTCAAACGCAACTTCATTCAGACTCTTAAATTTAAAACAGTGAAGTAAGTGATGTTTCAAAAATAGCTTATTCGGACCGAAAGTCACTCGAGCACTAGCATATACCTAGAAACGAAACAAAATATGCATAGAAAAACGATGCTAGGTGAAATGAAAAAAACAAGGCAAAAAAATTATGTATATAAACAAAAAAACTGATAAGTTCACCTCTTCCGCCATTGATATCTTCGTCCTTTTAAGCGAAATTTTTTTTGTTCAGTTTTAACAACAAGGTGTTCTAATGATGAAATTGTAATGTGATTCATTGCGCTAAAAGCATTTTTATCCACCACATCCAATAAAAATCAAAGTTTTTACTGCGCGAAAAGGATTTTGATTGTTGCGGTTTTCTTATGTTTGTGTTTTGCTGATCGTAAAGATAATGTTATGAAGCTGATAATGATTCTGCAAGAAAATTACATATAAAACCTACCTCAATTAGGTGAAAAGTGTGAGGTGAACTATAGTTTGAGGTTTTCGTAAATGAGTTTCTTTTTACTGGCATTAACACCTGCGGAAAGGTTTTTGCTGAACTCGGCTTTAAAAACAAAGATGTTTTAATCACTCAGTCTGTTGCATTAGATGTGGTTTGGTTGCTTTGTAATTTTCCTGTAAGAGGTGACGTAAGTCGATGAGGCTTTTGTCTTGTTAATGGCAAAAATATATAGCAAGGTGGAAATAGGAACGAATAGGTTCTGTTAATTTTTAAAATTATTGCTTTTGTTTGTTTGTATGTGTTTTTTGCCTCCCATTTTTCATTCGTTCAACGCAAGCAATACCACACGACTCACTTTTAATTTTCATGAATTTTTGTCTTGTTCCTTATAATAACGAGTTTAAGTAGGCAATTTGATACAAATGCTTCCGCAACCTACAGCGTCACTCCATAACCAGGAGGTCGAGGGTTCTATCCACGGGACGGGACCAATAAGCAGGATCTAACTGGAAAAACGAATAGAACTCCGCGTGTCCCGAATGACCACATGAAATATAGCTAGCGCTGGAGAGTCCAACAGGGATAGAGAAGTTCCATCGCCTCTTTTCTATTGGCAGCCCATGTTACTGAGGCTTCCCAAAAGGAGCTAGTAGCGCGACCATTTAATTTCCCAGCCCCAATTTCCGGTTTCACCTTGTAAATGATAAATCCACCTTGTCTCAAGTAGAAGACGTTTTTTTTTTTGAAACAGTCACCTCATTCAGAAATGTCCCGTTAAAAACTTGGACACTTAAAAAGGGGTTGTTTAAATTTCATAAAGTTTCAGTCATCACTTAACCAGTTTTCTACATTAGAGTTGGAGAGCGTTTTGCATTAACCAAGAACTTTCGGAATCTTCTATGGAAAGGAGAAAAACGGGTTACATTTGACATTTGTTCCCTTCTCTCACCAGATATCACCATGAAAGCCTGGAACTAGTCTGTATCATTGTAAGGAACTCGTAAATGGAACACGCATTTCCCCCGATCAACCGGAATAGATTTCAGCGTAAAAGCATGTACTTTTTCAAAGTTCCACATATTTCTGGGAGTTTTCCAGTAGAACGCACAAACCAAAACAGGTAGCTGAAATACGCAGAGGTTTACATTAGCGAGTTTACGCAACAGGACAGAGGGAGGAAGAGGACGGTAAAACGCTTGTGTGTGACAAACATGACAGGCCTAGTACTTACATGTTTTGTCGTGATCTTCACTTAACGTTCATGTTTTCTGGTCTTTTACAAAAATGAAGTTCTGTGTAAAGAAAGCTGATTAAAAAGATTGAGGGAAATTGTTTTCCAACAAAATTATTGTCACGCTTGTCACACAAGGTTTGCCGTAATTTCACTATTATTACCGCGCGCTGTTTCTCGCAGAATAACGATTTCGCGAAGCAGGTTACTCGTTAAGTGTGTTATTTTCCAATAAACGTAAATCCTTGCGTAATCAATAGACACCAAGCATGTTCCTTATATACGGAAAAATACCGTCATTTTAATAAGTAAATTTAACAAAATACTGAACTTAAATAAATTCTATTATTCAACATCACGTAAACTTTAATAATTGTACCCGGTCCTTTTCGTTGTAATAAATGTTATAACTTTCCCGTCGGTCAAAATATCAAAGCTGGTCGAACCGAAATAATAAATTAAACCAATTTCCCGGCTAGGTTATGACATTCCTCTCACAAATTAACACGTTTTATCATTTATCTAACCGTTGTTTGTTTGTTTGTTTTTTAAAGTTAAAGCTAGTTTTCACCCGCGACCGAGTCGGAGTCGTTATCAGAAACGATCTAGTGAAACTCTTCTGCTTCCGACTTTCACTAGATCGTAAACGACGGAGTAGTATGTGATGGAAACGTTCTGATTCCCCCGACGCGTATTCCGTCGCGCTTATGACTGTGCTTACGCCATTCACAAGGTCACAATCGTTCTTACGGCACCGCTTATCATTCCGACTCTGTCGCTAGTGTTCATTTTTCATTCAAAGCCCCTTGAAATTCTACACCACGTTATACAAATATACCTTTTATGTTATGCCTGTACAGTTCGGGGATCCATATGAGTATAATCGTTCATGTAAACAGGTAAAGCAGCTCTTTGTTTGTTTGTTTGTTTTGTTTGTTTTTTGTTTATCAAGTACACTTCATTAAATAATACGCCAAAATAGTCCAAAATTTAAAACTCTTCAGAGTTCCTTGACGCGCCGCATTCCTGTGTCCACTTTAATATCCAAGCTAAGCATTCTGGGAATGCGCGTTATCAAAAAAAAAAATGTTCTGCATTCTGGGCATGCGCGTAATAAAAAACTCATATGATAAACGCAGAACTGGAAGGTCTGAATTTTCTCGACTTCTTCCGGAAGGACAACCTGCCAGGCCCGAAGCACGAGAATAAGTTTGATTTCTTTTTACTTTCTTTTACTTCCTGCAAATCGATCAGAGTGGATGTAACCACGTGATCCCCATTAGCTTCAGCGAGATTTGCACCATCCGTTAAAACCGCTGGGCATTCCTCACTAATGGAGGCTCCGTCTGGGTCACGTGATAGTAATGGAACACTGTTGGTTTTCACTTCGTCTAGATCATTCTCAGCGTCGCCTAGCCAATCAGATTCACGATATTCTTCATCGATCGTAGGTTCCTCTGATAGCCTATGTAAAGAAAGAGATGAAAAAATGTCACGCAAATTCTACATAGCATTCCACAAGTTCTGCGGCAAATGAATATCCTTGATGTGTTTTGACTACGACCCTACCCAAAAGTATTCGTTTTTTTGAAAACTCATTTTATCCTTCCTTATTTTGATTTTTTTTCCAGTTTTTAATGATACGGGTAAGTGTGGAGGGGACCTGAATTTTCCTCCCACAAGGCTGCTGGCTGGTACATGGGAAAAACTGAACCTCTGGTTTGATAATCTAATGGTTCGCGTCATTCCGTTTGGGGAACTTCAGAAGACGTGGGTTGTCATTTGAGAGGGGTGCAATCTTTTTTAACTCTATTTATTCGGTCCAGCTGCTTTGCAAATATATTGTCGCGGGTCCTTCTCCCGCCAAGTCAAATTTTATAGTTTTATGTTTATTCACAAGATTTATGTCCATCCTGGTGGTTTGTGTAAATGGTAAGCACACCTGGATACTAGGGATTTTCGCGCTCTGTAAAAGGCGACTTCGCCAATGCAAATTCGGAGTAGTAGTTATTTCGTTATATTCCTCCTGGCAATGACATTTTTTTTTCCGAATATTAACTTGATGACTTTCTCACTTGTCAAGAACGGCCCTCCCCTCTTAGTTGGTCTTAGTGAGACATTCTTAAGGCCACAATAAGCTTAGGACGTTAGGAGTGTTTAACTTCGGTCCAGTTCCCACAAATGCGTTTTCAAAAGTATGCGTTTTCGTTGTCATCGAAAACGCATCGATCGACTATCCACACTAAAGCGTTCGAAAATGATAGAATTGCACGTTGTGACGTCATTATAATTCTATGCGCATGCTACAAACACACGCGCCTGCGATACTTTTATCGTTTTCATTTTGATGTGTTTTCGACAGTCAACACTAATACGATACGTATGCATTTTCCTTGATCCACTTTCAAGAGCGATTTCAAATCGATGCGTTTTTGGTGAAAACGCTCAGCGAATTAGTGTAGATTGAAGGCCTAAACTTGTCGAAATGCACACGTTTTTAAACGAAAACGTCCAAGTGTAAACGATCCTTAAACACACGCACTTGTCATTTTTTACAGTAATATTAGCGTGCCAATTCAGTCAAACGGGAAGGGACCTTTTTTAGGTAAAAAAAAAAGAAAGAAAAATGAAAAGAAAAAGAAACAACTACATACATATCGGGCTTTCGGTGCAACAAGAATTGTGAACTGATCATACTCAAGAGAAAACCACAAACGGCAAGAAAACAATGTATGAACCCATGATGGTCTCACCTGGATGTGATTTCATTTCTACTTGTTTGACACTCTTTATTACTCAACTGTATCTTGATCGGAGGATCAGTTATTACTGCAGCTTCTTAATAAATGATACAAAATTATAAATCAGTTATTTAGAAGGCTATTTCACAGGGATTTACTAGCTGTCCCGTACCCAAAGTAAAGGACCAATACGCGGGAAGAGACACTAGGGAAGTGCGGCCACGAGGACTTTAACTGTAAGGGCCCATTCAAACCACCCTCGCTTACTTGAGCACCCCTGACTAAATATTGTTCAAAACAAAATAAATAAATAACTGTACTTGTGCGAGATCTTGCGATATCCTTCGTATTAGGCCTTCGTATTGTTAAAGGCTGATAGAGATTGTGCTTATGGTATAAATTCTTTTGAAAGTTTAACTCATTTGCAGCATAACTATATTTTTTTCATCTGCAAAATGTCAACGGGCAAATGTTTAGGCTTCTTAGTAGGCTATACTCGTACGCTGCAAGCAAATCTACCTATTATTAACTTTTTGCGAGTTTTTATTTCGTGCGTCTGTGCTAAGTTGACGTCACGACTTGGTGCAAGTAAACTGTTGGACAGCGGGCTAAATTGGGAGCGTATTTTGACGAAAAGGGACAAGAACTTGCTACGCGCATGAAAGCAGAGGTCCACCGCTGGAAAGATCAAAACGGGAAGCCCTTTTGAAACTACCCCCGCGCAACGCTTTGTTTTCTCACGCGCCTCAAGTAGGTCAATAATTACATGTCTTTACCTTTTCTTACTCTTCTTTTCAGAGATCGTGGTTGTTCAGCTTCAGTTTGAGTTTCTCGATCAACCTGAAGATATCAGCTAACATGTTAAAGCGGTGTGGTCAAAATTCAAAAGAAAATGGGGAACAATGTTTTTCTTGCAAGTAACGCACCTTTAATGGAGCATGGATAACTGTTGGTAACTCTGTTGTAGTGGTCTCTTTGATCTTTTCCGTGCCCCGCTTGTTTTGTAAAACAAGTATACAGCTCATGACGGTTTTGTTTACCAGTAACAGGTTTACAGCTTCTTCTAGCAGGGGTGGGGTAAGTTCAACATCTTCGTCATGTTCTTCTGCAGGACTGTTCTCGTCTGCAAAGTCAAAAAGAGGGGTAAGCATTTCTTATGTAACACTGAATAACAGGTAAAGTTCACGACTCTCCTGCCCAATGTAGCTCTTAACGTTTTTATTCCAACTCATTATGGGTCAAAGCGTCATGTTTTGTAGTCTGAATTGTTAATGAAGAAAACAAAGAATAAATACAACTCACCCAGGCATATTCTGTACAGAAGTTTTTCTTTGACAACTTCAAACAAATGCCTCATGACATGAGACAACTCTGAAAAAGAAAACAACAATAAAAACCTCAATGGATCCGCGTTGTCTTGGCCGTGTCGCATGTCCACTGAACCATTAGAAAAGGAAAAAGAAAATAGAAATTCCCGGTGCGCTGCAACGCAAGCCAGTAACAACCAAATAAGGAACGAATCACCAGCAAGGACTTGCTGACAAATTTGCTTGGCATAATCTAATCACTTATTACAGTGAATATTATTTAAATTGGTCGAACGGAAGTCTAAACAGCAGTTTTGAGCAGTGCCATGCACATTACAGAAACGTGCCCATTGAAAAACGTCGCCCGTGAAAAGTGGGGTACCCATTAGGCTTTGCGAGCAAAAACGAGGTTTCAAAGACTACCGTCGTTTTCGATCTCTTATGAACTTCATAGCGGTTAACTATTCTCACACTTCCAAGAGACAATGCAGAAACAATAGAAGTAGGTTGCCACTGCTTTAAGTGTTGGAATGTCTTTGTCATTGCTACAAAGAAGAAAATGTTTATGCAGAGAGAAGCATTTTACTTCCTCGTGCACTAACATAAAACCCTCGCGAATTCAGTAGTCTCGTGCGAATCGTTTCGATGGCAAATAGCCCATTCCCGTCCCGAGATTCGTGCGCATTACCAAAAACCAGTGGCAGCCCAATCAGGTTCTACATTGCCACTAAGTTTAGCACCTTTATATGTTACTTAGTCTTTGCCTTGAAGGACACGGGCAAAGAACAAGAGATTTTCTTTAAGGACCTCAGCAGATTGGTTGTTGTTTCGATATAACACGAAATTCATGCGTGATATAATGACATGACGTAGCAATCGTTGATTAGTAAGATCATTACTACTAGTTCCGTAACTTGAGAGACACCAACGGGTACGCGAATATTATTCTTATTTACGGTTTGTTTTAACATTTCTTGACTGATTGTAGTTCCTGTTGATATCTCTACGTAGATTTCAAATTCTTTATATCTTCTGTATTTCTGTACATTTTGGACGAAATAAACCATGTGCAGTATTTGAAACCTTGGCGACTCGCAGGTAGCAGTACAGTTCTGATACAAAATTCGAGGTTGACCTGGACCTGGGACCATAAGATCTGACGCCTGGAGCTAAAATAAACAATTTGACTAGAAGTGGGTCTTTTCTCTTGCCGCCTTATCGGAAAACGAGAAGACCCTGGGAATGAGGTTGCACAGGTTCGTTTAAGTTTGTCAACGCGTAAAAACTGACGCGCGTACAAAATTGGCTTAAACGAAATGGTGTGAACACACAGCCTTACACAAAAAATAGAGAGTTAAACATACCTTTGCCCCCAAGGAAAGGCACCTCGACTCCAAACACTTCAGAGAAGAAATTAATCGTTTCCGAGTCAAGTTCGGTTTTTAGGCGACATAAGTCATTTTCCAGATAGACAACTTTGTTCTTCACCGACTGAATCTCGTCGTCAAAACTCAAGTCTTTATTTTCCCCCTCTGCAAGCGGCGTGCATGCAGAGCTCGAGTTCCACCGCTTGGCAGGGTTACTGTTGGCTCGATTACGAGCTTTGATATCAATTATTGGCTCATTTCGTTTATTAGTTCCTGAGCATTGATCATAGTCGCTGTGCTGACTACTGCAGCCGCTGTCACTGGGTCTATAGTGGCATGGCGGGCTCAGCAGTTCATCTTCTAAGAAAGATTCCACGCTTGAGTTGAGAACTCTGTCCTGTCCTTTGCGTTGCACGGACTCCATCGATGAAAAGCTTTTCTTGGAATCGGAGTGAAGCTCTAAGAACGAGTTTTTCAAAGGAATGATAGGAACTGAACCAGTCTTTTGTGATTGGCTGGAAAGCTTAGGAGATGGCGGAAACTGTAGAAGGTATAATTCACGCAAGGAGCCGGTACTTGTTAAAGAAAACCGGCTATCACCTCTCTGTCTGCATCGTAAATTATTCAAAACCAACCCCCCTTTTTCTAAGACGCTTGAGCTAACTGAACGGATGACTTCTTCTTCGTAATCTGCACAGCCGCTGTCACGTGACTGTGAATTATTGGCGCTACAGGCGTGTGACAAATCCTGCATTTGATACAGCAGTTGCAGCGACATTATCTCAGCTAAAAGAACATTATAGAGCGTCTCCGTTTGATTTGCTCCTGGTGGCATGTGAGGAAACTCTGATTCATCGAACATGTTACTGGTTTGAGTATACCGTTCGTGGCTTGGTGACTTAATTAAACGCTCTTCTAACTCAGCGATTCTCTTTTTCTCCTCCTGGAGCGATTTTTCCAGTTTTTCTTGCTCAGCTTGGTTTAAAATTTGCGACCGTCTCTTCTTGTCCTCGAGCGCTCTCTCGTATTCCTCACTCGTGTTATTTACTCTCGCCAACGAGCGTTGTTTTTCTTCATCAAGAGCATTCTGTAGTCGTTGTTTTTCTCGTTTCTCTTTGCTCTGGATCCGCTGTCGTTCAATGAGTACTGCCGCCTCTAAAGAGGCACTGTGCATTCCTTCCAGAACATGTCTGTGACTTTTCTCGTCGAAGAGCGTCTTTGTTAGATTTTCGTTCTCTCTTTGAAGGATTTGAATCTATAAGAAAACAACACAAAACACAGTTCATGGATCTTTTCAATAAATTCATTTTAAATAACAAGCCACGCAAATCAACAGGCTCTACTTACAATGGTGTCCTTTCTAATTAATGGTTCACCTTTTTTTCTTATGCAAATCGGCCTTTTACTAGAATACATTATTATAATTTGATATCTACTCAGTCCAGAAACATGAAGTGTTCGGGGTACCAAATACTTCGGTCTGTGTAATCAAACTGAAAAGACGCCTTAATTATACGCGTATTGGTTTTATTAGCTAGCTTTGTGTCCTTGGGAACAACATCGTGGCCTTCTCTTAGAAGCGTTCTGGGATTGACGAATACAAAAGAATGCCGCTTAAAATTCAAAAAATGAAAGAAGTTTAAAAAGTTGCAGTCAATCAGCGCTGTATAACAACGTTCAGCTCTACGAAATTCTTACACCCCTGAAACACCAATCAAGTAACAATGTGCTGCACACGGTCGTCCGTGGCTAGAACCCACCGAAAGAGGCAGCAGAAAGGAGAGATAGCGATTTGAAAAGCTGAAGTGTGTTTTTACGTTTAAACCCCTGGATTACTCCAGTATGCACAACATTTTTTAACTCGGATATTGAAGAACAGTTGCATCCGTAAAAATGAAGAGTTTCCTCTAACATCTTCAAACTAACCCTGCAAGTCTGGCCTTTTCTATTCTTTTGGCAGAGAAAGGTTTTATTTTTACAAATCAGCCGCCATATTGCGTACAAACTCAGTTCAAAGTTATGAATATCAATATTGTTGGCTAGCAAAAATATCGCATCGCGGGAGATAAAAGGATCAGACAAAAGAAACAATGGGAGCTCTGAAAACATTTAGCTTTGCTGCGGTAAGCTCTACAAATTCGTAACCACTATTTTTAATGCAAAAATCAATTTTAGAAAGGCTTAACAAGCTTTAGTTGAAAACGAAATGATCGATTAACACTGCTCGAATTTGCTTGAATTGAAAACTGTCATGAAATGGCATGCAAAATGGCTTGATTGTAATTCTTATTTTCAAAATGAACCAGGGTTGTAAGCTGACAGATAAGAATTTTTTTAAATATATTTTCTGGCTGTTAGAAAAAGGTGGCGAGCAAAAGATAAAAATAGAAATAAATCTTCGATTCTGAAACGCAGTAAAAATGAATTCTCTTCGTCATTATTTCCTTATTTTACTCGGTCTCTCTCGCTTATTTTAATCTGCTAAAGTACCTTCTCGGCTTTAAAAAATGTACAATTATCCCTGAATTTCATCAGCCTTATGTTAACGCTTATTTCACTCGTTTCTAGAACAAGTTGTGTTACCTCAATTCTGTGGCGATCTCGCTCGACTTCTAAAAGAGCCTGTAATTCAGCGAGCTTAACGTCTGCATCTGATTTGATTTCGAAGTTCTGCTTTTCGAAATGTTCCTTCTGTGCCTTGATTTCTAACTCTGAAATAAGAATAAATATTAGCAGATTAAGGATATTGTCAAAATATTAACATATGTTGCAAACTTGACTTGAATCACTGGTTAGCTGGTTGAATTAAATATTCAGGGTGAAATTTCCCAAGAGGACTCTCCGTACTTCTATTCCGTGGAGATTTTCTGAGTAATCTTTCGATAAGATTCATTTTCCGGTTAGTAGACTTAGTAGAGGAAGGACGTCCGGGTTTAAAACGTGAGGACTGGAGACCTTCTTCAAGCGATATGTAGTTGGCTCAATATTCTTTCATCACTGACACAGCTATCCGACCGTGAAAAAAACCCAACAACGTCACACGACAGGCCAAATCACCCCGGAATGTACAAAACTTGTGAGTTTTGAGAGCCGCAACTATACGCTTGTAAAAAGTAAGTCACCGTGAACCCTGCTTTAAATATAATATCATTCTCTTTCAGCCTTAGAGCAAAATACCGACATGGAAACCTTTCGAAAAAATGCTGTCAAACAACGACAATTTTTGATGTTTTGTTGACAACTGTCAGAGCCGTGGTCTTCCATTGGCCCTGGTAAAGCATATCAAATTTGCTCGCCTATAACCACGAGACCAATACATCTTGGTAATGACTTCATTGTTTATTCCTAAAGGATCAACTGCTTATCTCGCCACCTGCTTCATCACTTCCAAAACAACACGCCAACCAATCAGATCGAGGCTTATAAAAAGCCAGCCAATCAAAAGCCTTGGTTTACGCCAGCTGTTTTGTATTCAGGACATGAGGAAACAGGGGCAGAATTAATGTAGTTGTAAGCTGCTATACGCACGGTGCCTTATTGTTTTGCGTAGGTGTTCGCAGACGATAATGCTAGTTTCTTGTGGTTCGATTATGAAAAAAAAAAATCTGCTAAATACGTAAGCTACACTATGGCTGAGTTTATAATTGCCCTTAAATATTTAACATTGCAGGTTTAAGGGAACAACATTTAATATACATGAATAGTAATAATGCCCTGCATACAAACACTGCCGATTCGATTCAATATATTCATACCTATTATTTTACTTAGAATTGAACAACAATCTTTGCCGCTTGGAGCTAAGGGTCAACAGCTCACTTGATCCGCATTATTTTGCGAAAAAGAAAGAAAAAAAAAAGGAAGAAAAAGAAAAAAGAAAGAATTTAATTAAACCAACTGCATGCCACTTCCTTTTTCTTGTCCCTGTGGCCATCTTTGTTCACCTTATGCTTTTCCGACAGAACTGAGGGCATCGCTCAGTTCTCCCCCCCCCCCCCCCCCCAAAAAAAATATATAAAATCTACAAAAACAGGATCAGTTCAGAACCATTCAATTTTCAAGGTATAAACAGTGAAGTCAGTACCATAGCTCAGATCTATAATTATGCCATAAAAAAAATGATATGAGAGCACCATGGACTATAATGCTCTATCAAAACACTGAGGACGACGTCAGTCAGTTAATTCAGTGGAAATTTTATTCAATATTTATTTTTTGGATGTAAAACATCATCAGCCTTCTTCTTCCTCCCTCTTGAAACAGAAAATACTGCATGAAAATACATGAACGACACTAAAGAGGTACTAATAACAGGGGAGTTTTACGTTGATCGTGGAAAGCCGGATGCAATGTTGGGGAAGAGTAAGATTAAAAAATGGACTTGAACTGACTGAATCTTCATACCGTTTATTCAGTAGCCCACATATTGCCAAAATAATATATATCTCATGCTGATATACATATTCAAAGAAACAAGGTAGAAAATACCGACAATTTACGTAATACATGATTTAATTTGTTCCCCTCTTTATCAATGTACAAGGCGATGCTACAAATAAAATCATGATAATTTCATGGTTGTGTCCGCTCATTAAAAAAAATAAATAAATAAGTAAATTGTCGCGAAACTAGATTTCGAGTTTTGACGCTTATTTGCACACATCTAATGAAAATGAAAATAAAATAAGTAACAGGAAAGTTGACGGTCATGCAAGGAACATTAACATTTCGCGATGTGCCAATATGCTAATACGATGTTAAAACGTGTGCCATACTCGTTTCTCTGCGGGGCCACGCTTCAGGATTTATATCACTTTTGGTGGCGAATTCACAGGCTATGAATTAGGATAATAAAAAAATGATTGTTTTTTAACTCGGTAAAACTATTAATGAATTGTTCGCTTAAATGTTTCATATAACATATACGTACCAAAAAAATATAATCATTATTATAAGAATAAATATTCTTAAGATGACGTGCAGTGTATTTGGTTTTTATCGTCTCACCGCTGGGATAAGAGACTATTGATTTTGACAACTTCTTCAACACAAAGTAGAACAAGTTGTTAATTTCCCGAAAATGGAACTATCATAGATTTTACGAAAGCACCTTGCTTGTGTTTGGCGCTGTTTAGAGCAATACATTTTTAGTCAGTGGGCTTAAAATGAATGGCCTAATTCCTCACTAAAAGGAGCTTTAGTTCGGATTTATAAATCACCACTGACAGAGTGAAACTAAATGAAAGTTAAACAGAAATTAACAGTTTTGATGAGCTGCATGAAATTCATAAAACTTAGAAGCGTTTTAACTAAGACAACGAAAACACAGAGTTATTTTACCTTGTATTTCAATCTTCTTCCGCAAGTCTTCCGAAAGCCTGACATAGTCAACCTGTCAAAAGAGCGAAATAAAATTTAAGCTAGCGGTTCGTTTCTTTCGTAAATTTTTCAGTCTGAAGTAACAATACCGAGTATAGGTCTAAAAACTTACCAAAAGTCCTTCTTTCTTACAAAGCGATAAATCCAAACAAGAAAGTATAACTTGATACTCGGACGTAAATTTCAAATTAATAAACGAAAGAAAGCGACGTAAATTATACTTGCAAATGAAAAGATTTGATCGAAGTCTCGGTGAATGAATCCTGCTGTTGTTGTGTTGAGAGATTCTGCATAATAACTATAATTAGCTTTATTTTGTGGCGTATGTAGTTTTAACGTGACACCCTTTAATAATTAGTAAAATAGATGTAGTATTCGTAAAAGACTTTAAACAAAATAGCCTAAACGTATTATAACCATTACGTAACCTGAACAATTGAAATATTAATATATTTGTTAAAGATACCTATTAATAAATTTACGAAATACAATGAATTTTTATGATAGAAGATGTTAATACAACAATTTTGCATGACATTTATAACAATGACCGAAAAAAAAGGAAAGAGAAAGAAAAGTTCTGGGAATCCGCCAACAAAAATCCTTGTTATTTTATCGAAGCTGAAGAAGCTTAAACCTTTTACAACAAATAATCAAAACAAAGTATTAAAAGGAATAAACAAATTCGTACAAGAAGTTTGCAATTATGGTAAGCAGCAACTGTAAATGGACAACCTCATGGAGACAGCATGCCGAAGAAATCGACGAAAAAAAAAAACCCGCCTAAGCAAGGTGATCCTTTCCTGAACAACTGAAATATTTATTATCGACGACAATAACTTCATGCTAAGAGAGCAGCCTGCGAGGTCAGCAGGTTGTTTATGCTTGACCACGTGTTCAGTACTGTTAATACGCTTGCTATCGAATTCAGCCATTTGAGATCAAGCAAGGAGAGGAACGTTAACGTTTACAGCTATTTCGAGAAAGGTTGTCGGAAAAAATGTGCTCGTGACAATCCCGAAAGGAAATATCGGATATGATCAATACACTGTTTCTTGACATTGCAGCTGATACTCACAAACAGACATGCATGGCCTCTCGTGCCATTCTTTCAGAGAGAAAAACGAATAATCTTAAAACTTGGACTAGAATGGTTGGGGGGTGCACTTTCAAAATTGTTATTGCTGAAGGGGGGGAGGGAGGGTTCATATGAAATTGTTTTTTTTTTGGAAGGGTAAAGTTTTGATACACCACGCTTTTCTGAAAATCACCGCTCCCAGGTGGGACGCAATAAACAACCGGTCCCTAAATATAATTCATAGCGAAGCAAAGGAAGAAATAAGTCGAGTAAATATTTTAGTGTCGATAAAAAGCTGACTTAGAAGGCTGTAGATTCAAAAGATTTCAGATTCACAATCGCAGACACTGACTAAAACCGTTCTTATGCATACATAAAAATTCAACCCTCCCTCGTCCTACCCCACTATCCCCAAGCCTTACAGTATTTTGAAACAGGTTTATTTAGTTGTCTAAATGGCTCCAGCCACCGGTTTTAACATAAAATACCACTTACTTCCACATTGACGTGCGCTGTAGTGGTGATTTTCAGCGCCCGCTGACCGAATGCCAGCGTGCATCGAGTTTCGGTAACGTCTCGCAGCAAAGGTGATATACACAGCTATAATAGAAGAAAAAGTTGATTTAATTGCTAAGCTGGCACTACGCGGTACGGCTAAATAGAGCTTTTAATCCACCGTGCCAATATCTCCACTGATACTCCCGCCAAGAGCGCCTACCCAACACCTCCACCTGCGCTGCCTTAGAGAGATTTTGGGCATCACCTAGCAACACCGTGTCCCAAACATTAAGGATATCCTTGCACAGGCAGGGGTACCTAGCATGTTCGCCTTGCTCAGTCAGAGACGGCTGGCTGGCTTGGCCATGTCAGCCGCATGGAAGACGGGACAATTCCTAGGGACATACTCTACGGCGAGCTTGCCACTGGAACTAAGCCTATCGGAAGGCCTCCCCTTCGTTTCAAACGAGATGTGAAGGCAGGCAATATCAACCCAGCAGGTTGGGAAGCTGTAGCTGCAGATCGAAGACACTGGAGGCTTGATGACAAGGCAGGCATTCAGGCTGGTGAGGAGAGGAGAGCGGAGCAGCGGGATGAGAGGAGAGGGCGCTGACGGCTGAGGGCAGCATCATATCCGTACCCACCGCGGAGCCAAACACGGAATTCATCTGCAACAACTGCAAGAAGAGCCTGCCGATGCAGAATCGGATTGTACAGCCAAAGAAGGCGCTGCAACTCAATTACCCACTCTCTAAACCTTGGCGCTGATTCCATTGTCTCCAGAGACAGACGGATGCCAACAACATCAACTAATAGTAAAAGACCAGTGCTAATCTGAACGAAACAAAAACGTCTCTAAAATTTCCACACATCCCGACCTCCAAAACATTTAAGGGAGCAATTAAAAAAAATGAGTGAAATATCGGCTAAGAAGGAAGAATTCTTACCACAAAACTTGTTTTACAGTTCCCACCGAGGCTGTCTTGCAACAGTCGAGTGAGGGGAGAGTTTCGGTATGGAATGTGAGTTCTCTTGCCCTCAGACAGCGCTTGTATTGTGTTTCTGCAGGAGTCAATCAATCAGCGAGTCAACCAATTTCATCTCAGTAAATCAACTATCAACCTTACCCCATCATTATAAGGCTGCTAAAGCAGGGTCTGAAAGGGGGGAGGGGTGGGTTTCGTTCATTCCCGCTCCCTTTCCACGAAAATCCCGCGTCCTAAATTTTTTACAAAAGCTAATAAAAGTTAATGTAAGATGTAGATTAGCCGTTTCGATTGTAATTGTGAATTTGCAAGTGTTTTAAGGCCACTGCAAAAACGAAATAGCTTTTCATACCTCAGTCTGATTATGAAGCGAAGAGGGAAAAGCGAAAGAAAGGAAAAGGGAGAGTGGAGGCTTTACTCCCCGCTCGCCGGGTTTTAAAATTCGCATTTGCTGCTAGAACGATTAACTTTCCGAATTTCCGACAGACAAACCCCACATCAAGTACCCGCTATCCGGGTAGCAGTCAAATCCTGTCTCCCGTGAAAAGCGCGTTTTCCCGAATCCCGCACCGTATTTAGTTCAAATCCCGGATCCCAAAAACACCCTTCCAGATACTCTCTTAAAGTAAATCCTTGACTGTACGAAGTTTTTAGGTGAGTATAATATGGTTTCTACGTACCCTAATTCTAGCAGAGAAAGGTTAAGGTGTTGTAGCTCTGACAGTCGCTCTCCTTTGACCCCAGACTTCTTAATTCGCTCGCTTCCAGCAAGATCGCAGCTTTTGAAAAAGAAAAAAATGATGAATGTGAAAACAACAAGAACAACAACAAGCATGAAACGAAACAAAACAAAAATCAACGAAAAATATATCATCAACATCCTCTCTAGTCCAAATATATCCTCAACTTGGAGAACTGAGTGAGTGGTCTTGTCAAGAAATGAGATGTCAGTGGTTTGGGGCGACTGTTAGATTCCTATGCCTGAGTAATGAGGAAGCGGGAAGCGAAACCAGAAAGACCAGAGCTTATTTCGCTTTATGTAGCATGCCACGGCATTTTTAAAGTATTGCTTTCCCTCATCCTTGGATGGCTTGCTAGCGCATCATAGGGTTGCAAATATTTTATACATTTTAATCCAGTAGCAGAAGTCATTATATGGGTCTTATATTTCCAGCTGGAAGCATACGTTGAACAAAAAAAAATTATTAAAAGTTTACGTTTTAGCTGTATAACAAAGTCGAGCTATGACTGTTGCAAAGCACGGCAAAGGTTGCCGTGTTGTACCTGGAGCTCCTATAGTGTTTAAGTGAGATTTAATTCAGCTGTGTTCGGTACGGTAGCGGAACGACAGTTGAAACGAGTCTTACAGTTGGTGCACTGGCCCGTCATGACTGACTGCAACACTACTAACACACATTAGCTAGTTGAAGCTATTAATCTATGACATTTATGAGTTTACGACTTTAAGGATTCTTACAGGTTAATTTTTCCAATGGTCAGGACATCTTCACTCATCTGGACACCTTCCAAGAATGATTCATCGTCATCGTCATCCTAGTAATAAGAATAAGGATTTAACTGACATAACCAGGGTCCGTACAGATTTTCGGAACCAAAATTCAAGACTTTCTCAAAAACAATTAATGATTTATTTTTCCAGACTCAATGTTATCAAATAGGTGATGAACAAAGACCTCACAATACGCATGAACGAAGTTTTTTTCATATAAAATGATGCGTTGCAAACGTACGGGTGAGATTGAATAAGATTTAACCAAAACGAAAAAAAAATAATATCACTTATAAAGCAATTGTAGCTTTGAAAGAAAAAAAAAAACAGAAGACTTTTTACAATTTATTTCCAGACTTTATCTCTATTTTACAGGCCTAAAAAATTGCTGGGCAAATTTCAAGCTTTTCAAGAATTCAGTACTTTGTACGAACCATGCAAGACTAATAACTATATGATGACGGATATTTGGGCATAAGGAGGTTTACACAATAAAGGGCCCTACTTTTTCTAATGTTGCCGACATTTCAACTTTTCTTTCACATAAAAGGTTTAACGTAGGAAAAGATGACAATGGAAGATTCACATCATTCGAACCAATTGCAAATCCTGAACTTGCAGGACTTCTCCGCAAAATCAAAAACAAGCCAAAAAACAACAATAAAAAAAAAACAAAAGGATAACTTAACTTAGCATCAAATCATGTGGAGGGTCATAATTGGTAAAAGTTTGGGGCTTCCACGGGACCCGGACCCATGGCTTTGGCGTTAGCGCTGAAGTGCTATAGCGGCTGAGCTATGAAGACCCATACGTTGAGAGCAGGCCAATTTAATCAGTAAAAGGAATCAGTAAAGAGATTTCAGATCACAACATTTTTCTAGCACGGAGAGTTATTAAAGTAAACCTCGTGTGAATATTGAAGCCTGCGTCGCAGACGTAATTTAACTGCGTTTAGTAAGAAACGGACCATTAGAAAACTCATTGGGTGGGGGACGGGGGCGGGGGGCGGGCGAAGTACAAAAAAAATATTCGCGCAAGGGGAAATGAAATGGAAAAAAATTCATTCACGCCAATTAACCAAAAAAAATATTCATGCTACGGCCTAAAAAAAATTCATACGAGGAATTTAATAACGAAAAAAAATTCCTGCGGCTCAAAAATGCCCCACTCCCCCCATAACTTTTCTAATGGTCCGTCCCTAACGTCTGCAAAGCAGCGAAGATATCCTGTTCTGGACCCCCAACTGACTCAATGAATTAACGGAAGTGTGTTTCAAATTTCTTCTTGACTGGCAAATCGACAATGACTTTTTTAACACACAAATCATGGCACGTACTCTTGTACACACGTAGGGACCCAAAACAAGGATTTCGGCGCTGCTTCGCAGCTAGACGAACTTAACCAGAGTTAAGATTCGTCTGTGACGCAGGCTGGTGAATTGAAGCTTGTGAATCCTCCTCTTACCCATCCTTCGTCCACTGTTGTTCCACCCTCCAGTAGGGATTCCACAGATAACTGCAAATCACTTGCTTCTGAACAGCTGAGTGAGTTCAGTGAGCTGCCTGATGCTGAGAGAAGATGCGCCATATCTCCTACGGACCAGCGGTTTGGCCGCGCTACTGGCGTAACTGAGATTTCTGGTAAGGATGAGAGATGCATGCTGTGTCGATATTCTCCTGGGCGGCCAGGCGTAGAAGTCTTCCTGTGCGGTGTAAAGCTCTGCGATCGTCCTGTGTCGACTTTCAAAGACAAATTCTGCTTCTTAGTTTTACTTTCTTCGCTAAGAAATTCTAAGCTTTTGGCTGATTTTGCCTGCTTCTGTGGAGGTACACTGCGAGCTTCAGAAGGCGTGACTGGCAATGATGATGTCGATAACGAAAGACTGCTTTCGCTGGTAGTAGCAATACCTGTAAAAATAAGCACGTTTTAGTTGTTTTCTACTACCATTTAGAAAATTCCTGACGCCCAAACACTCGCCCCAAAATATGTCTCACTGGCCTATTGAACATTTCGAGGGGAACGCGGCTGAACAAATATTGGTTTTGTAACAAATTAGTGTGATCTAGTAGCCATGTGAGCTGTTTAATATTCAACATTTGTAATCTTCCTTAAAACTGATTGCTATTATAATTTTTTTATCCAATAATATCTTGTATCCGTCGCCGTAATTTTTATGCCGTCTTTGAAAAATTGTAATTTAGGAGGCCTAATTAACATAAGCTTTGTAGTTTCCTTTAGGCCTCCTCGCCATTTCTTCCTACATTTTTTTGCATCTTTTGTAATTATAATCGTATTATGTGCGGCAAATAAGATACAAGTGCAAAATTTGTGATCGCGACGAAATGCGCATATTTTAAGATCAATCCTTTCAGAACAAGAATGGTAGTGAGTAGAATGATTTTGATAACGATGATGATGATGATGATGATGATGATGATGATGATGATGATGATGATGATGACGATGATGATGATGGCAATAATAATGAATACAATGAGAAGTTAACTACACAAGTTAACGCATGTTTTACAAGTACCTTCATCCTTGATGTCATCACCTCTTGCCCGTGTTCGTTCCACTGTTATCTGACACACTGAGTGTGATCTGTTCGAAAACAAAACAAAACATAACGTGAGGGCTGCAACAGCTACTTGCAGAGTTATCTTTCTAGAGAACCAAATGAAGGTCATCTTGACAGGACCGAACGCCACCACTTCACTTTGTAACCCATATTCGGTCCCTTAATCACATTCCCGTCTTTCTGAACTTCCTCGGTACCGTATACATTTTACATAAGGGTAGTATATATGAAATTCGTGTTGTTAAAGTTCATTTAAATATAAAAAGAAAAATTACTCTTCATGGCGTCACATTAGGGAATTCCACGTCGTGATCAGATGCGGAGTTATTGTTTTGATATGTTAAACTCCCTCCTCAAGAATAAGTAAGCGATTCCGTGCAAGTAGGTCGGTCGCAAAGGTACAAGACATGAGACTCTTGTCTCCAGCACTTCTCGAAGAGCCCCTCGACGAAGTGGCAGCCCGTACAGGTACGGGTATCAAAATATTACGTAAATAACCTCATGATAATAATGTTATGGAAACTTAAAAGGCTTTAAAATTATACCTGCTGGAAGCTCGGTTCATCCGAGTTTCGGCGACAATTAGCCGCTTCTTTCCGAGTCTTAGCAAAGAAAGAACTTCAGCAGTATCGCGAACAATGAACGTTGCAAGGTTCTCTACATAAACACCTGTAAAATAAAAATGGGGTGACATCATGACAATGGTAAGGTCATTTGGTGGAAATAAAAAATTCGAAATTTAATGTCTAAGAGCTAGCACAAAAAGGTCATTTGATGGAAAATGAGATTTGAGTCGGGACAAGATAATATATATTTTACGTTTCAATTAGCTGCAAATTCATTTAGCTGGAGAAAACAGTCGACGCTGCCACTGGTTTCCCCGAGAAATGAATTCTGAGGGACGAAGGCAAAAATCTATACTGATGACGGGTCACTAACCAGATCTAGGATAAGCACTTCTGATTGGTTAAAGCAAATTTCCCTCATGGTACGATCAATCAATCAGAAGATTCGCCCCTTTTTTGCCTTTTTTCCCCACTCTCGGCAGTGACATGTCATCAGTATGAAATATCTCGGCTCGTTCCTCTCAGACGTCTTTTCTTGGGAAGCCAGTGGGGGTGTCTCGAAATATTGGCAGTTGAGTGATAAATATCATATTCTACGCTAATCTGGTACATTTTGTTGGTACCTTTCTTGGGATCTTCTCTCAGCACTAAATCGACCTTGGAGTTGGTGTTAAGAAGGTCGTATATCTTTTCTTGGTAGATTTGAAGATAAGACATGTAAACCTGCAGGAGAAAATTGGTCAGACGAAAATAGACTATACAATTCAAATCAATGGAAGCAAGAAATGTCAAGACATTTTGCAATATGAGCCCTTCCAAGTTGGAGGGGTGGGGGTATGCTGTTGCTTTGTCTGTCATTTCTGAGACTGCCCGGAAAGAATTTATCGTTGTTTCCTCCCTTGAGGGACCGATCCTGAACAATATTTATTTCATGAGTATAATCAGAAACCGTCCCAAAGAAAACAACAGAAAATGTTCGGAAATAACGGATTAAGAGAGTTTGCCATTTCGCTGCCGAAACAGCCAAAATGCAAAAGTGAACAGATGTCGCTTTCACTGCTTGAAACATGGTTTGTCGCTATCACAAGTCTTTCCTCGTTTTCTGTCGATTGTCGGCACTTTAATTTCTGAGAGGATTGTTGCCAGTTTTCGGGGCCACGTAGCCTGTCACTTCAACCCCTTGGAAGGCCTCTGATATGTACATGTATCACAATTACCGCATTGTGACGTTTTTTTTTTCAATTTTCATGCTCACGGTTTACTTATTTACCTTGTAGTCGTGATATTTATCCAAATGTATTCTCCTAAAGAGTTTTTCAACAACAAGGACAGAGATTCCATCCCTTGACATGACAGTGTGGGTCTTTCCTACAAGATGTCCAGAAAAGAATCATTTTCTTAGTATAGGATAATCACCCCCCCTTTCAACATCATGGTGTGCCGCTGCAGGCTCAGGGAAATCAATATACTTAGGGCTGGATGAATAATAAGATCTCAAATTCCCTCTCAAATGAAAAAAACAAAAAAAACGCCTTATTGTAAAACTTTTCTTTTGAAATTTTTTCACTAAGGAGTTGCAGCTTCATCTTGATATGCCAACGTCACTGACCTGCTCTTTACAACCACAACTTTTCAGGACCTGTGTAAAGGTCAGGCTTTACCACCAACCGCATTTTCGTTCACTATTTTCGCAAAACATTGTTGCATTGCAAGTTGAAAAGCATTGTTGCCCTGTTACCATCTGCGCGCTCAACTTGCCAAGCAACAAAATTTCAGTGTTGCAAGTTGTGGGTCATCGAGAAAATCCAGCGTTGTGATTGGTAAACAGTGTGTTTTGTGTCAGCCACCAAAATGGTGGGCCGCGCTGGTCTGTCGAAGAAACTGAGCGATAGGCCCCTGTACTGACAAGAGGATGCACAGTAGTGCAGGCACACTTCACTGCTCTCTCGTTACTTCAGGGTCACTATAGACAAGCTGTTCGATCTTCACCTGTTCCTGTCTGTCCATATGCCATGAGGGTTCCATTGAAACCTGAGAATACTCCATCAACTAGTTGCCTTCCGGCTGTGTTGTAGACCTAAGAAAAGATTAAAAAATATGGCCCATTTATTGTGTGCTATTCAATCCCGCATCCTTTAAAGAGTCTTTTAAAAATTGGTCACAAATACAAGTGTATGAAAAAAAGGGCAATAACTGAGGTCTACTCATTACAAAAGACAAAAGAGTGTTAATTTCAGTTAGGACATTGATAAATACTCATAGAGTTGAGACAGGAGGAGTAAAAAAAAAATGTAGAGCCGTTCCAAACCAGCTGAATGTCTCTGAAAGCTAATGAACCTTTAATTACTAAGTAGAAGCAATTTTAAACATTATCTTCCCCTAATACCCAGTCCCATCTCTTTGGAAAATCTTGTTTCGCTCAGCTAAACTGAGCTGTGACCCTCCTCTGGCTCCATGTAAGGCAATCTGGATTCCAGAATACAGGAAATGTAAGTATTCTCACTGTCTTATTTGTTTTCCATTATATTTTTTATCAACAAACCTCTCTATTGCTAGCTTGAGGAGTAAATATCTTGTCAAACTTGTATCTTCTTTCCTTGGCATCATGAAGGGAAACCTGTTTGTATCACATTGCACTAATATTAAGTAAATATCAATTTATTCAAACGTACCCATCAATATATCTTAATTTGTTTCCTCTCAAAAATTTTGCATGAGTATTGCTTTCAGTTTCTCTTGGGACGATTGGTCTTAGGTCTTCGTTTTGGGTCTTCGTTTTAGAAACACCCAAAAACCTAAGGCTACTAAATCATCTGTCGTTTTTAACTTGTTCAACGTTAAGACTTTTTCATATTTTAAGTAATCGTATGAGTCAATTCTTTTTCACATATTACAAGTTTGCCCAACGCATTGATAAATTACGTAGCTATCTGTACCGGACTAACTGTTGGACTGTTTTGAATGCGCTCACGTGTTTCATAGTTCTTTCTAGAAAAGTATAATTGGATTTATAACGTTACTATTCTCCCCAAACGTCTGCAAAAACCTCAAAACAAATGTGACTAAATAAATATTATTGTAGCTTTTTAATGCACAAAAGAATGCTATAAAAAAGAGGTACGGACAAGTGCTGTGTTATAAACAGTTTCTTGCCCTCTCCTTCACCAAAAGCTGATGTGGTGTGAAAACACATATTTGCACATCGTTTACATTTTTGAAGTCCGTTGTACGATATCATTAGCATATTCACTCCCTATGAGTATCTAAGGAAGACGAAAAATCCTGCAAAAAATTTCTTCAACAAAAACAAATATATTTCAGTCCTCAGTGTAACGCGTTTGAACGGGAAATTTTGTTTTTCGTCTCGTAATAATAATAATATATTTCTATTGAAAGGGATTTGTTTGCCAAGTTTATATTTAGTCTGCAGTCTGAGTAGCGGAAGGTCAGGGTCACATTCATAATAAACTCAGTTGAATTATTTTTCTCCTTCATGTCACTTTAAATCAGGAAAACGTATTATTTATGAATAATTTGACAAGCGAGACGACCAAAGACACCATATTCGAACAGGCCCCAGTGGTAAAAAATTGTCAAGTCGAGAAATCTAAGGCGTGGGAATAACACCATTGAAACGCCACTATTATTATTGTATAGTAAGGAAATAAAACAACAATTTCTGATTAAAAGACACTAATCTTTAAGCATTAATTTGGGATTACTAACCTAGCCTATGAAATGCTCATAACTATAATAAGTTTGTTCTTACAAAAAAGGACCCTGTAACGTACAATTAACTCTTTCACTGCCAGACGGCGCGATGGACTTTGTAAGGTGACTTTTAACTTTTGAGTCTGCGGACGAAATCCTATGATGTGACCATTCAAATGAAAGCTCTCTGCCTGTACTTACACATGGTGCTATTTGTTTGTCAATATTTCACAAAATGAAATTTGGAATTTTGGTCGAAATTTGCTTTTGGCTAAATTTGGCAGTGCAAGGGTCAAAGTAAAATACAATGTCTTTTTTTGTCGTTTATAAAAGGCAGAATTTGGGAAGTATGAGAGTGTGTATGTTTTATTTTATTTCCTTTTTTTTATACAATGATAATAATAATGGCGGAATTGTACATTATTACAAATTTTTTATTCAATCATTCTCTTATAAAATTCAAACAGTGAGACAGTGGGTGGCCTGTGGTGGACACTGTTTGACGCATATAGTGAGTGAATTGCTATTGTGATTGAAAACAATATATAAAAACGTAGAACAATAACTCCTGCGCCTGTACCATGCTTCACTAGGCTCTTATATAATATTGACAATAACAAAATTGAAGAGTCGTGACAATATCTTGTGTGGAGCTTTCACTTGAAAATAAAGCCAGTACAAACAAACGAGAGTGATCAAAGATAAACAAGATAAATTCTTCGCGTGACAGAATATCGAAGATCATTAAATCATCCCACATCGTCCTTTAACAGAACGTTTATATATTTCATTTTCTAGTTGGAATGTAAATGAGGCTTACATTATCGTGATTAGTTTTCTATAAGATAACTTTGTTGAAAAAAACAGAAACTTCGAGATCTATTATCAAGAAATTAGCACGTTGACGCGGAAATTAACTCGTGAAATAACGCAAACTTAAAAGGCGCAATATTTATTGCTCGGGAATGAGAAATTTGTTCCTGATAGACGTAAAACAGACTTACCTCGCATCTGTCGGAGTCGATATCAACACCAAGACTTTCCTCCCTTTTCGATTCTTCATGGGTTTTGGGTCGTACACGCACATAAACATGAATTCTACCAGACTCTATATTGGACAGTACATTAACAACAGCGTTAAATTTTCATAGCTACGCGCGTCACGCGTCGGTTTCCGATTTCCTGTTGCATTCTAGACAACTTTAGCCGATTACATTTTCCCTCAACAGGCTATATGAATACTTGCGCTGTCGAGCTGTGGAATTTACTATTTTCAAAGATAAAACACCTGGCTAATACTTTTACAATCCTTAGATGAACGAGATAACATGAAAAACAAATGAACATGCAATAAAGTGAATGATATTATGAAGTATATTTTTTAGACAACTGACTGTTCGTTAACCCACCGCCTTCCTGAGCTTGAGTAGTCTTCTTGTCCCTCATCTGGCCACAGAAATTCACCCAATGCTAAAGAACGCAATAGTTGATTTCGGCATCTATAAATATCGATATTTCCATGCTCTCCGGCTCCAACTACCCTTCCGACAAATTTCAGTCTCTACGTTATATCTACTCGACTTGCAAATTAGCCCTACCCTGACTAATTGAGCTATATTTTGTCACCTATCTCATATTAGCCACACACGTGACAACTTTTCACTTGCATGCATTTGAAATTATTGTAATGTTTCCTGTTTAAACCGGTTTTCCAGCTGTAAACGGGGTATGCAATCATCGGTAGAAATAATAAACGAAAGACATGAATATTGGACTGTCCGGGAGAAGGGTTCAAGTGTCCCTACAACGCATAAATGAAAATCTTAGAAAAGCTAACTGACAACAAAACCACATGTTTTGTACACTTTCCTGAAAAAACAAAATATTGACCTTAAAACGCAGGAGACCGGGGCCATCTTGTAACAGTTCCCCTGTTTGTGGCAATTGATTCCTGATTTTCTGAAAACCGAATTCAGAAATCATCAGATTTTAGTGGAAATAAGAAAATAACACTGTGGTCTTAACAATCATAATACTAAATTCGCATGAGCGTTATACTAAGGAATTAAGACAAGATATAAAACCCGGGGGGGGGGGATACTGCCATACATGGGCTATATAGGTATGTGCCGCTGTGAAGGGTATGGTTTTCAAGCAGTTTACTCTAAAATAGGGTATATAAATCAGAGCGTTTGGGTCTAGAATAGGGTATCATTTTTCAGGAAACTGATCAGTTGGTTGAAGATTTTATGTAGACTAGGGATTGTGGTATAAGGTTCTGTTTTGGCTAGACTGTGCTAGTGACGTCTGTAGTTTCTGGAAAACAGCTACTCTAGGATAGAGGGGATTTGGGGAGTTTACTCTAGTACAGGGTAGCAAAATTCAGCTGAACTAGCTCTGGTATAGGTGAAGGGTTCCAGGATCCCAGCGGCACATCCTCACCAAGAAATTATGTTATGAAAAAAAGAAGACTAAACATGTGCAAAACCTACAATTACAGTAAAATAGATAAATGAATGAATGAATAAGTCAATAAATAATTTTTTACCAGTTGATACTTATGCACGCCTATTTTTTTTTAATTTTTTATCCCTTCAGAAATCAGAAAACTGAAATCAGAAACCAAAACTCAAAAAGTTCTGAGAAACTTTTTAATCGGTCTAGTTTTCTACCTAAGTTAAGTTGCTATGGCCTCTGTCCATATTTAACAGTCAAATATCTCCGTAAATTTATATAGAAAATCAAGAAGACAGAAAAAAATCCTTTTAAAAACTTTCGTGATTTTAATGTCTTTTGAAAGTAAATAAACAAATCATAAATCAACAAATCAGTAAAAATATTCGCCCTCTCTTAATGGTCTCACGTTTCTTGTATTACTTTAGCTTTGGCGTTAAATGAATTGGCTGGCTGGGCAAGTCGCAGTTTGAAATAAACATGTGCGCGCGCATTGAATGATGTCTTCTTTATGAACTCCTGCGCGCGCTAAGCATTCGTTGCACGAGTGCGTAATCGTTTCACCGCGTTGTCATGGATATGACCAACGGTTTTTGACAAAGACAACGTGAATCGCTTCATTGTTCTTTGTTGCGAAACAAACGCTGTTGATTGTTTAAAACATCTTGGACAATGCCTAACTTGACGACATCAAAGAACGATCACAATGGTTCAATTACTGACAAATCTTCATCGTGTGTTAATGAATTAGCCTCGCAGCCGAGAGATGAAGAGAAACGACCAACGCTTGAAAAAACTCCGAAGAAGAATTCAACAGTGCAAAATGTATCGCCCAAGTTCTCTACTCCAGAAAACAAAAGTAAAGGCCTGGAATTTGCTCCTCCTGTATCACCGATCCAAAGGACTGCGAACTGCTCTACGCCACCATCTGGGAATTCACCCTCTTCTGGCGGGTTTAAAGGCTTTGCGATCGATCCTATGAGTCAAACTTTTCTCCGTATGCCTCATATGTATCACAGTCTCCAAGCGCAGCTTCAACAAAGCAGCTCACCTAAAGTCAAACGACCAATGAATGCATTTATGATCTGGGCGCGGCTATGCCGCTCAACAATCGCCAAACGTTATCCGAACGCGAACAACGCAGAGATCAGCGTTAAGCTCGGCGAGATTTGGAACGAGTTATCCACGGAACAACAGCGGCCTTACTTTGATGAAGCTACCCGTTTGAAAGAAAAGCACAGAACAGAACATCCAAACTGGGTCTATCAACCAAGGCCATCAAAACGACGGCTAACGTTCATGACGGCGAATGATCCAAACGGGATGCAATACAACAAGTCTTCTTACAATTATCACCCAGTTCACGGTCCTCAATCGGAAAGTGGAACTCTTTCGTTGCCTTCTCAGACAGTGCGCGAAAGAGCAAACCCTTCTTTTTGCTATTCTCCACGGAGTGTCAAAGAAGTACTGCACCTGCCGCATTCGCATCGAGTGTCTTCTGACATTAACAGATTTATGGAGAATTCAAGAGGTAGTGGACTCTCCTCTGCCATTGAACACAGCCTCTTCCCAGGAGAAGAAAGAAATGTCGCGCGAGGTAAAGAAAATACCCTTAATGCCGCGAGAGAGCAGCAACAGGCCGTGGATTGGCTGAAGGTGGACGCGGCAAAATTCGAGGAAGAGCACCTAGCTGCGCGACGCGCGCGGGAGAACTGCATCGTTAACGACGCCATGCTACCTACTGTCAATCAAGTCAACGACGAACAGGAACAAGTGGCCAAGATTAAACAAGAAATGGATAGTGATGGTAATGACTTGGATAGGTACCTTGCAGGTTTGGATGAAACGATAAAAGAAAGTCTGGAAAAACTGAACGATGTACCTGATGAGCTCGATCTACTGGATGACGAAAGTATTGACATGTTGAGTGATATAGAGGATGACGATTAAGTAATTAGAATGATTTCCAATGACAGCAGCAAATGGTGCTTGATTATTTAAATTCGAAAATAAAAAGCAATATATTTGTTATAAATATTTTGCATATTTGTCCAGCAGGATTATCATCGGCGTTATTACTGACCAATACCCTGGGTGCCAGAGATTTTTAATTTCATGCGCGGTTTCTGGATTCCGCAGAACCAGGAGAAAAGAAACCTCTCCGTCACCTTCTCAGAGTACCTGAAAAACACTGAAAAATTAAAAGACATTTCCTTGCTATGCAGTAACGAAAAAAACTCATGCTAATATGAATCTGCAAGTTTTTAAAATAATATGCACTAAGTGAAGGAAAAAATTGGCCGTTGGACTGTACTGAAAATTAAATTTGGCCCGGGGCCGGGGGAACTTTCGGGCAAACCAGGGGTACTAACCCATTTACACAAAACACCCGCGGAAATCTTGTTCATAAACATAAAACTATAAAATTTTACCTGATGGTAGAACAGCCCATTTCAAAGTATATCCAAATCAGCCGAACAGACTGAAAAGAGTAGAAAAATTCCATCGAATCAAATTACTACAGTCCATCTTTTACGAAGCTTCCCAAACGGAATAGCGCTAACCATTTGATTTTCTAACCGGAATTTACGGTTTTCCCATGTGAATTGTAAGTACCCCAGGTATCAATTTATACATGAGTATCTTACGGCAGTATTTTCTTTTTCAAAGTTTTGAGGAACGAAATAATATGATGGGCTGATTATAATTTCCGGTTGGCAGTTTAACTAATTTGAACAAGATATTTTTTAATTAGGGTAACTCCCCTTTCCCCAGCATTTCCTTTTCTTAGCTGAAACTAATTCGTCCCCAGACTCCTCTCCTTCTGTACTTTTCTCCCCTCAATTCCTCTGCTTTGAAAATCAAAGATGGCGGCTGCTAATAAGCTGCCTTCAGTTCTAAGATTAGTGGAGATTTACGGTGTACGGGTTCCGACTGCCTGTTATTCCGGATATACGGCTAGGCTATCGAATGGAGTGATTATTCCAATTTGGAAAGCATGGTCAGTTAAAACGCGTGGCATACTTGTTGCCCTAATTCAGGTAGCCTGCGTAGCAGTCACTTAAAAATTACGAGCGTAGGAAAGAACGGAGCGAGTAAGGGGGCCACCATAGCTTTTTAATTAAAAAAAGAGGTTTTCTTGGGTTTTGGCCATCTCAGTTTTAAAAGGAATAAAACACAAACTGCGCTTACAAACATCAGAAATAACAAACGCATTGTGAACTGTTTTCAACAACAACAACAAACTTCGTAGTGAAGTGAGTTGAAAAGCTACGATCATCGTGTTTGATGATCATGTGATAGTTCAGACATGTTTAACTTTGGTGGAGCCTTAGGCAATATGTACTTTTTCGAACAGCCATGTTACGGAAAAATGTCGTTGGCGGCCCTCTCGAGAATAATTTAAAAATTCCAGCAAATACTAACTAAATAAACGAAAAATTTCAATTTCAAAGCGTTTTAGACGTTCCCTAAAATTTGGTGAACTTTGTATCTACGTTATTCTCAGTTTTATTAGTTTTATTATTGTCATTATTATTTTACATCTTTTGATTCGCGACACTGAATTGTGTCCTTTTCAATTAGAGTAGTAAGAGTGAATAACAAAATAACATAGGTAAAACTCATTATTTTTACTGTCTAAAACACTGTGTCATCGCGCACACTGCATTAATTTCTAACGGACAACTCGGTATGGCGTTAATAATTAAGTAGTTGTGGGCCATGGCAAAGTAATTTTAAAGCACCTGTCGTTAACTAGTAGCGACATTCTTGAGCTAAAGCGAATGGCGCAAACGTTTGGCCACCACCTTAACAAGTAGAAAGATGCTCTCTTTGTTCTTTACTCTCTTTTCGGTTATTTCTTTTTGCAAGGTAACGCCTTTTATTACTTTTGTTGTGTGCTGCATGTACAAGTTTCAAACACTCAAATTGGCGATCTTAAGTGACAGAAATGGGTATCCAGCAAACTCGTTTAAACTGGCATGGCAAAACGGACCCAAGTTCTTCATGAGTCAACTCGTAAATTAGTTGAACGTTTTTTGCGACCTGCTCGAAAAGTGGTAGTTTAGAAGATATTTGTGTTGGGGGCCCCGGTCTCGAGTCAATTTAGGGTAGCTTTGTCTGGCATAGGTAATTCGAAAAAAATTATGCTAGTAGAACTTTAAGGTGTGGGGCATGTTTCTCTCGGATAAGCGTAGCATAGGATAAGCCTCTCATTAATTAAGTTTTGACTTAGCTACAAAATTAAAAATAGTCAGAGAGTTTTACACACTTTTATGTGACTGTGCCAAATATATACCATGATGTCTAAGATTTAATTAAGGTTCAATGAAAGGCGAATTTTTACTTTTTCATGAATATTTTATGGTTTTAGATCTAGATATTAACGATAAATATACAGACCTCTCCTTTTCCTCCTCCCCTTAGCTTGTGTTGGATAGTAGAATCAAAATACTCCCGGCATATGTAGATGAAGTAGTTGGTTAGTTCCGATATCTTGAACCCTCCAAAATTTGCGAGCGATTTAATATTAAAGTAGATGCTTAAGAAAGTTCTCCTCCATCTGCCTTTGGAGAGACAATCAAATAACGACAGGATATTAACAAGTGCAGACTTCACGATACAGTCGAAGCTGGGTTCATGTTCGGCCCAACAACGATTTCGCATTATTTTTTTCAAATTGTTGGAGTGAAGGTGAGGAAAACCGTAAAACCCGGCGAAGCCCAATATGCAGCGGAAATATATTTTTTAAGACCTTCTTTTTGGATGCTTCAATGTTTTCATTAAAAATTCATGAAAAGTTAAGCAACTGACAGTTGTATAATTCAGATTTATTTTAGGTTTTCCCTCATAATAGTAGTTGGAAAACGGGCGGAATTTCAGGTATACTCAACACCAAGTTAAACGTTATAATCTTAAAAGCCTATGGTTAACTCAGACGAGAGACTTTTGCTCTTCGACTCCCTAAGTTCACGGGGGGTATATAAAGTTCAGCTGGCTGGAAAAAGAGTGCTGAAAGTGAGAAGAAAATGCCTTGCTATCATGGTAGCCTTTGATGAAAACTCATAAATGAGCGAAATAAGCGCTTTGTTGGGCATTGATTTATATGAGTGAAACAAGCACGAAATGACTACGGAAAATACGATAAACATTGACATAATGCACGAGTTTGTGCTGCGAAACCGAAGAACTTTTTGCCATCCACTAGGACAAAGATTTACAACGCTTTGAAGAGTAATGTACTAATTTAAGCGTCAATAGCAGCAAAAAAAAATCTGGAGAATGTGGAGTCGCCGACTCTGACAGAGAACCATCGTGATTACAACCTAAAAAAAATTATTAATTAATGTTCACAAAGAGTAAGTCAAGTAAAAGATGTATGAGGCGTCGAACGCAACCTAAACCATGTCACTTCTCTGCGAAAAGCCTGGGTACGAAAATCAGACGAGAACAAAACCTTAGGTATTGTGTCACCACAGACGTCCCAAGCTCATGTTACGAGTGTGTTACGTAAATTTACTTTCTCACAAGAGAGTCGGTGTCGCGTTACAAGCAACCGTTAAGACTTCGTATGAGAAATAAAATACTGAGGTCTGCGAACGCTAAATATCATTATTCTTATCTATTTTTCTATACAATAAATAAAGGAGACTTCCCTTTGATGTATTCCTGAGTTTTTGGTATGAATTCATCGATTTAGTCGAGAGTGACAGGAGTCAGCCAAAAAAAACCGACTAAATCGATGAATTCACACCAAAAAAACTCAGGAATACATCAAAGGTAAGTCTCCTTTATTCATTTTAAAGAAAAATAAGTAAGAATAATGATATTTAGCGTTCGCAGACCTCAGTATTTTATTTCTCATACAAAGTCTCAACGCTTAATTGTAACGCGACAACGACTCTCTTGTGAGAAAGTTAATTTACATAACACACTCGTAACATGAGCTTGGGATGCCTGTGTTGCAAAACATAGACTTAAAAATTCTCGTTCCCAGAGCCCGTAGTTTCTTTGGATAACGAGTGCTTCAGAAAAAAAAAAACTTATTGAAACCACAACACAGCTGACAACAAAAATCAGCTGGAGACCATCGCTGTTAATTTGCAGAAGAAGTAAGGCAAGTAATCGGCCGGCAATCAAACACTGCGGATAGGCCATTTCCGAGTTAGCTTAATTAAGCCTCTGTTTCAAAAGGACGCTAAGTGCAAAGTCATTAACATGAAAATGATTTTTATTGTCATGTCAATAAAACTCATTTTCACAGCGTCAAGAAAGGTTTTGCGCTTAGCCTAGTTTTGAAAGTGAGAGTGACAGTTTCAAGTTTCAAGTTTCAACTTCAAGTTATTAAAAACACTTTGGATACATGCCATAATTGATCCTTGCCCGCAAAGTAACCCTGCTCCCCCCCCCCCCCCCAAAAAAAAGAGTCAATAATAGGGTTGAAACAGAACAATAAAGTTAAACAGGTACACGAACTCAACATATTAAATTAACACGACAGAGAATACATATATTTTTTGGCAAATTAAACTTCTACTGCACGTAATTAGCTCATTAACTTTCAAGAAGTTCTAGAAACCTTCAGTTCCTCAAGCCCATCGTCTCTCAAAATATAGGTTGGTCTGGAAAGCATTCTTTAACATGCCAAAGTTAGCTCAAAAGGGACGGTCGTAAAGTTCAGGTAGTGAAGTCAGTACATAATTGAACAAGCCTCAATGAGCAAGCGCTTCCAATCAGTTTGCATTTTGGTTCATTTTATGCAGTTATGTGTCAACGAACATTTCTGTTCTTTCTCCAGGCCTCAGATTTCAGGTTTGCCCTTGAAAGATCTACAAATTGGCAGTTTCCTGGGCGCAAAGTTCAGTTCAGTCTCACAATAGACATCCCTGTGTCCACACCCCTAAGAGTCAAAATTGAACTTCCGTTCTTTGGCAGCCCAATAATGCGACTCACAGAGGCTAAGTACTCTTCAGTCAACAAGCACCTCACCTCTAGCGTCAACACAACCACAATGACGTCCTCAGCAAAAGACGGCCTGAACGACATAGCGTTCTTTGAACTCGGGAACATAACGCGGAGCCCATCTGTGAACAATACTGAAATCAAGATCGATTTTGAGGTGCAGCTATTGAATCATGCCAATATTACTAATGGCGGTGCGCAGTGGGTGCGCGTCGGTGCAGAGTACATCAATCAATCCGTGTGGGCAGCACAGATGGCGATCAAGACCATCAACACAGCAGTCAGCAGACCAGATTTGAAGGTTTCACTCTCGCCTGACAATGACGGTTATCACATACTTTTGGGGTATGATACACCACCAGGCTTATTGTATAGTAAATCTATTTCCAAGGAATTTTGAAAATCCTGGAAACAAACGAGCTGTGAGATCTGTATTTTTGAGTGACGATTACTGACCAGACTGACGTATACTCTTTAATTGCTAAGAAGTCATCTAAGCTAATAGTCGATGATCGTTTCATACTATGGTTTCTCATGTTCAGTCATAATGCACCCCTGAAAAGGGTACATCTATTGCCATGGCAATAACTGCATTCCAGATTTCAACAACGTACCTAGAAGTAACGATTATTTTATATGTCAATTTAATCTTCAGTATTCAAGCATTTCTTGCCACCGACTACTCGATATGTGTCATTATTTTCTTTTTCTTCATTGGTCAGATATTCATGGGTTGTGTGGATAGTATAAATCATAAATGGCGCTTGATCTTACGTAGTACTAATGGCTGTTGCCTAAAGTGGAGGGCCAAAAATCCTTGGCACGATTATTGAAAATCACCGACCTTCATCAGCGCTATAATACCAAATATGCAAGTAGAGCATACTATCCACTTTTGAAATAGTTTGGATGACTCGAATGGCCCTCCCTTCCCCTCTCCCCTTCAAACAATTTTGGGATAAACAAAACACTTTTCAGGACTGGTTAAAGTGGACAGAGTGCACAAAAAAACAAACAATTTAATTTGCTAGAGGGCGAGGGAAGAAGGGATTCAGTTTAAGACGAATCTTGTTAAGTGTCCCAAGACTTCTGTTGTAGGGCACGGCCTTAGCAGAAAAGTAAAAGAAGACTGATCATATTTGATTTAGGAATAACAACTTTCGTTTCTACATTTAAAAAAAGGGACCAGACCAAATTCCGCCTGACACTGACTCATTCGTGTATGACAACTGAGGAGGTGGGAAGTGGAATCATTGAATGGCCTCTACCGCCGGTCCTGAGACTAAATAGTTGGAAAACAGTGGGACAATCCATTAACATCATTGATGTGTTCAACAGTACTACCATGGTGATTTTCAAGGTAATAGAGAGATAAACATTTGACTAACACAAGTTAATTAATGATTCCAGGGTTTCACTTATTTCAATATATACCAGGATATATACTGTCATTCCCAGCCATTTAAGCGCTCAAAGAAAAATCTGTGTGTCCTTGGTCAGCGCTATTATTTTTTCTTTTTTTTTACCATTCTACAGGTTTTTATATAATTGTTGATGAGATACTTTTCTTTCAGTAGAATTTTTATTTTTCTAATCAGTCAATATACAGCTGGAAAATCATCGTGCTTTTCTTTTTCCTCAAAATAAACTTTCTTGGCCTAGTTTTCACGGCTTTAGGCGAAAAAATTGATGATGAGATCCAACACTTATGACGCACATGCACTATCATAGTGTTTTTCTTGCTATGTGGTTTTCAGTTTGGACCTATGAAGTTTTGGCAGACGATCGACCTGGAGGTAACCTTTGATATTGATTTGCATAAGACAAGAGCCGATGGCAAAGTACATGATTTAACCACTCATGTTAACGTCAAGTACAATGGATCAGGAGGAGCATGCAGCTCGTTCTCAGGTTTTCGCGAGTTTACCATTGAGGGGCCAGCCACAGTTTCTGTCAAGTATTATGTCCCACGTAAGTTTGAACCGAGCTAATTCGTCGGGTATTTAATTTTATGGGGTATTTGGCCTATAAGCTACTTTAAAAAAAGCGCTTGTATCAAAGAAATTACTAAAAAAAATTACAGACTCGAATGTATTTAAGTGAAGGACTACACTAAAGCTAATTTCTCCAGAAGAAGAAGATTAACAATTAATTCGGCAATTCCAAGAAGTTAATTTTATTATTTGCAGAATAATGGCTTAAAATATTTTGGCAGAATTTCTTTAATGTAAACAAATAATTAAAGTGCTTGGCAATTTCTCTCAGTCCATAGCAATGCCATTGTTTTTTTCTTTTTTTTTTGTAGTAGGGTCGTGTGATCAGGCCCTCGGTATGACGGATGGGAGCATAGCTGATTCCAAGATCACTGCTTCCTCATATGCTATGGGCGGGGAACCACATGAGGGAAGGCTGAATGGCAACAAAGCTTGGATACCTTATGGTCAGCTTGCGTAAGTCACGTGTTGACCCCGAAGTGCGTCTTTTGATCATTGCGGAAGTAAAGTTTAGCAGTGAGACTTCATTCATTGGGCAAACGATGGGAAGCTATAGCGCAGTTTGAAAACGTAGCTGAGAGGATAGGGAATGTCAGGAGCCTTATTTTCACTTTGCTTGGTTTCCTTTGTTCTTTTTGGGGGAATATATTACATAACCCCTCATTATAATTCACAGTCTGAAAATTTGGCGACGGCTTTGATTGGAACAGAGGAGTGTGGGGCTGAAACAAATTATAGCTGTTAACAATATTCAAACAATGGAATATATATTCGTGTCCCCTGCTCATATTCCCCTCAACATGTTTAACAATCCCAGTAAAACAGCATTCAGAATTTTGAATTTCGACTTAATGAAGTTATCACATTTTCCTGGCTTCATTTTCTTCGTCGGCAGTTGTCGTAGCACGATTGCTTCAAACTAGAAATTCGCATCACCGGCACGTCACTTTGATTTTAAACAAATTTGACATTACATCTCCAACGCCTACCCGCGAACATCGTGGTTTGCAATGTGACTTTTCGGACGACTGACACAAAAATCAGCAAGATTTCCATATAACCCCGGCCCATACATTAATTATGCCTACACCTATTCTACAAAGAAAACAAAAGTCAGAACAATGGGGGCGGGGGGGGGGGGATTTTGTGAAATAGACCAATCATAGTAAGTTCAAATAATTTAATACTGCGCTTTTCACAGATCTTCACAAACATGCGAATTCTGAAGTTTAAAAGGCAACTAACGATTGCGGTTTTCGCTGCCGTCAATCATCTTAACGGACCTCTTAGGAAGCAAAACTTTACTTTAACGGGTTCAAAAGGTCAAGGTTTGTTGTGATTTGTGATTGGTGGATTTCGATCCGTTTTGTGTGTTTCTGTGTTTCAAGGTTCGTTGCTTGTGATCGTAATTATGATTGACGGTAGCGAAAAACGCAATTGTGAAGGCGGCTTTTGAACTTTAGAGTTCGCATGTTTGTGAAAAGCGCAGTAACAGAATTCAAAGTCGTATAAAAAAAAATTGATTACTTACCAGTGATTCTCACGATTACGTTGTGACTCATGCAGGCAGATGAAAAACCAGCACCTCGAGGTAAACTTCACTTGCGAAGTAAAGATTAACAGACTTGTCACCAAGGGTTTTGGTAAAAACTACGTCAAGAGTTTTTTCCTGTTTTACAGTAAAGATGGACATATTTTTAAATCCTACGAGATGGGCAGCAAAAACATGGTAAGCGGACGTCCCTTGATGATCTTTTGAGTAATACGTTCGGATGACCATCCGTTTTAAAATCTTTGTTCCGCTGGTATATACTGATGTTGCACTGATACCATGTTTACGCCCTTAGTATCGGCAATCTACACATCGCCTGTATAGAATTAACATTGTTAATGATTGAACACCCACAGGTTTCATTTTTGTTATGATTATTTCTGCTGCTTGTTTACTTTAGGTTTTTCCCGCCAACACCAATGGTAACAATCCAGCGGTCATTATCCTACCGGTGCCTATAGAAGCAGTGTCAGTCCGCGTTAGCCCTAATGACTGGGAAAACAGCATTGCCCTTAAACTGGAGTTTTACGGGTGCGTACTGGATTGCTCTTTTACTCCAGGTAACGGGAATTAGTTGGTTTGTCGATGAAGATTCATATAAAATGATGTTTGAAATAATCCGGAGTATATAGGCGAATCTTTGTTTACATTTTAAGCCTCATATTATATGCTCATCACTATCTGATGAAGCTAGTAAAATAAAACCTCTGAATAGTAATCAGTTATCTATGAAAATTTGAGTCCGATATTCCGTATGTTTTTGGAGAAATTTTATTCAAAAACTCCAAATTTATTCAGAATGTGTGCTTTGGCTCATTAACTTTTTCGCCACCCAGCAATTTCGCTGTTTTCGATGATTGGTAATTCCTTCAATCTTGCTCGCAAAGAGCTGAAAATTGCACAAATTGCTCAAGTTAACCAGCTTTTTCAACTTTTGAATTTAGTTCATATATACGGCCACGGCTTCTATGGGTTAAGTCGTTGAAGATGCGGAAAAATGTAAACAATGACGTCAGCAAAAATTCGCCTATTAACTCGCGCGTATGCTATATGTTGCCTTTTCGTTTTACTTCCTGCAGTAATTGTTTATCATTATGATTATAACCGTTATTATCATTATTACCATGATTTTTTACAACTATTATGAAAAAATTGTTAAAGATTTGTAAAATGCATCCGAACACTTTGGAAGGACTCCGAAATGCATGCCTGGGCACTCATGTCCTTCTCCTCAAAAAAATCTTTGGAAGGAAGGCTCAATTAGTGTGTTTAGCTATACAGACAATTTTTTTTTTTCAAATAGTTTCTGCATCAATATGTTCTCTCCCATAAAAAAACATCGTTAAATTAAAATGCCCTTGCAAAAACAAATAATATAAAAAATTCGTCATCGTCACTTTCGTAATACCAGCTTTTTTAACACTTTAATATACCGCGCTTACAATAAAAGGTGAAAAACAAATCAATAGTTTTACAAATCGAACCTTCCAAACACAAAATGCCAAGGTTTTGCAGTCTACTTATGGAAGTGTTCGATTAGGAAAGATGCCAACTTTTCTGCTTTGACTGCTGAAAGTCTTGAAAATAGTTTACAATTGTAGATTGCCTGGTCTCACAGGGAAATTTGACTGTAGTTAATTTAGTTCAAAAATATAATTCAGCTACAGAAGTGGCGATTTTATTCATGCAGGACCGTTGACGTTTACCAGTCCTGGATATCTTTTGGACAAAATAAACGACATCATGTGCGTTTGTAGTCTTCCTTTGGCAAGGTAAGTTTATTCTTCCGATCAAACAGGACGAATGCATAAGATAACAACGAAACAATGCACAGAACTTGACTGTGCGATTTATATTCTAAAGTCTTCTGAGGGCAAGTCAAAAGATTACAAAGAATAAATTTTCAAATGAAGATAAGAGCCTGGACTACGGTGGAAATCCGCAGGCCAATAACACTACAGTAAGGAAACAAATCGAAAAAAAGCAACGTGTCCTTGTTATTATACTATGCTAATTTGTTTGTTGTTTATTTTTTTAAAGCCGTGCAGGAAACGTTATTTTCCTTTGTTTTTTTCGCATGGCAATGTTTGTTCATAGGTTGAAAGATAAAGGATAAAATCAACCCCTAAGATAAAAGATTAAATTCCACCAGCGCTACAAGAAGAGTCAGGCTAAGAAAGAAAGGCATGCAGAGAATGGTTCGCTTTGAGTTTTGTGTTTCAGTGTGGTGAATTGCCTGAATATAGAAAAGTAACATCTTGTTTTTACAGCTTCAAAAGGGGATCTTCCACTTGTTTCTTCAGCAGGGACAGGGGTGCCTCATGGACAGGTAGGAGTTTTAACCCTATTCAGTCGGGGGGTTTGGAGCACCTTCCCCACTTGCTAAAGCGGTTTTCAAGTTATGGAGGTGGGGGAAGGGGTTTTGGGCTCCAGATGGGACTCAATGGGGTTTACTGTCAGCCGTCAAACGGCCTAAAATTTAACCGTCAAATTTACATACGTCAAAAAAGGTCATTTTTACCGTCAACCGTAAAAAAGGCAAATTAATATTAACCGTCAAAAAGTTTCTAGGTACTTCAAATCTCTCAATTTCAGCTAATCTTTACGGACTTCACGCTCCTGAAGAATCTCCAAACTGGAAAAACTATTTCTGGACTTACAAGACCTGGCTAAGAATTTTGCCTTTATCTAAAAATATTTCAAAAGGCTAGAAAAACCTCCGAAACACAACAGCTAATATTAATTTATGCAGAACTTATTATTAAATGTAACTCTTGTACTAAATGTCCGCTTAATAACCGTCAACCGTACGCGTTAAAAGCTGTAAAATTTAGCCTAAATTTGAGCCTTCGAAATTGGAAAAAAATGTAACCGTCGACCGTCAAAACTACCGCCCGATTGAGACCCTCCTCCAGGGCCAAGGGCCGTTCACAAATAGAAAATTGCAAGAGAATAACAAAGTTAGCCTCGTCACCCAATATTTTGACCGGTCAAAAACGAATCTTGACAGAGCGAAAATTTCTTCAGTGGCCGGCCATCGTACCCGATCACCGTCCGAAAATAACTTTGAGCCCTGGTGTTACTTAGATAATGAAGTGTGGCTAATGAAGGAAATTTACAAACGAAAATTTTCTGTGCAAAGGTTTTATCAAAGAACTGAGTCAGCTGAGTTTCATTTGAATGGAACAGTATGGGATTTCGTCCATAGATGCAGAGGTTAGAATGGAAATCTGCTCATCATGCAGAACTAAGTCTAGGGGTAACATGGTTAACTGCAAAAAAAAAATATATATATATATACACCCGTTTTCAAAAAGGTTTTCATATAGAGAGATATATAGATAGATATATACTTTTGTTTTCTTGCACGTGCACACGTTCCCGTGTGCATTTACACTTGTTATTGTCTAACTTGTGAAAAAATTTGGTTCAACAATAATTTTTCTTTTCGTCAGGTTCTTTGTTGCAATTTGTCAATTTAAAAAAATAATGCACGAATATTGTCTGCAATTCTCCTGATTTGCATTGTCTTGAAAATTAAAGAATGAGGAATTAGGTCACTTGTAGGTCATATCATTGTTGTCGTTACAGGATAAGGGGAAAAACGCAGATGAAATGAAAAAAAAACAGTGTTTTCGAAACCGCTGAGAAGGAAGATGTGACGGGGAATATCCATACTGGATATGTGGGAAGGAGCAACAATATTATAGCAGTTGATTAAAACGGACCAAGACGTTGCCTAGGTTCATAGAAGTAGATTTTATCATAACCATGATGAGCGGGTCATATATATTAATGTCTCACCTTTTTTCGTGTAAAATCGCGGCCTGTAAGGCAACGTCTCATTGAAGACAGAATAAACTCTCGGCCACAAATGCTTTCAAGTTAGTTTACAGTTTCTCTTAAGCACGCCCATGGACAGCGCATTTTTTAATATACTCCATCAATAAAAATGCTTCGTCACTTGCTACAGATGACATGGCATTTGGCCTACCAATTTGGTGAGGCCGTATAACTCGCGGATCGTCAAACCGAGTTTTTCACAAGTTGGACAATAACAAGTGAAAAATACACACGGGCGCACGTGCAAGAGAACAAAAGTATATATCTATCTATATATCTCTCTGTATGAAAACCTTTTTGAAAACGGGTGTATATATATATATATATATATATATATACACCCGTTTTCAAAAAGGTTTTCATATAGAGAGATATATAGATAGATATATACTTTTGTTTTCTTGCACGTGCGCCCGTGTGCATTTACACTTGTTATTGTCCAACTTCTGAAAAAACTTGGTTAAACGATAAATTTTCTTTTCTTCAGGTTCTTTGTTCCAATTTGTCAGTTAAAAAAAAAAAAATGCACGAGCACTGTCTGCAATTCTCTTGATTTGCATTCTCTTGAAAATTAAAGAATGAGGAATTCGGTCACTTGTAGATCATATAATTGTTGTCGTTACAGGATAAGGGGAAAAACATCAAAGATTTTCATTTTTAAAACAACGCAGATGAAATGAAAAAAAATGTGTTTTCGAAACCGCTGAGAAGGAATATGTGACGGTGGATGTCCATATTTGATCAGTGTGGGAAGGAGCAACAATATTATAGCAGTTGATTAAAACGGACTAAGACGATGGCGAGGTTCGTAGAAGCAGACTTTATCATAACCATGATAAAGTCATGTATCTTAATGTCTCACCTTTTTTCGTGTAAAATTACAACGTGTCATTGAAGACAGAATAAACTCTCGGCCACAAATGCTTTCAAGTTAGTCTACAGTTTCTCTTAAGCACGCCCCTGGACAGCGCATTTTTTAATACACTCCATCAATAAAAATGTTTCGTCACTTGCTACAGATGCCATGGCATTTGGGCTACCAATTCGGTGACGCCGTATAACTCGCGGATCGGCTGCTTCGCGGGATGTTTTCCTCATTCCCAAAATCAACCATATAATTCGCCATTGCAAATTTGTATCGCAGGGCGCATGTATTTTTCTAAAAAAAAAACTCAAAACGACATGTCAAATTGGATTAAAAAACCCGACGACGAAAAAATTTATCGTTGAACCGAGTTTTTCACAAGTTGGACAATAACAAGTGAAAAATACACACGGGCGCACGTGCAAGAGAACAAAAGTATATATCTATCTATATATCTCTCTGTATGAAAACCTTTTTGAAAACGGGTGTATATATATATATATATATATATATATAGATATATTTGTAAAACCCTGGAACAATTAGTTGAGTCCCAATTACCTCCTTTTTTGACAGCAATGCATCATAATGTGATTGCTCTCCTCGGATATGACGTTGCGGACAGCATCTGGTACGGCGTGAGCAAAGATGGGAGAGTGGTCGTGAAAAGTTCTTCACATTCTTCCAAGTTCATTGGTGCCGCATTGAGCGATTGGGATGCGGCAAAAGTAAAACCGACCACAATTCTTGCTGACATGATTGAAAATGGCTTGGCTATCACCAGTGCCACCCTGACTCCACGAGCTGAGCATGTTCAAACTTCTAATATCGGCACCAAGTGGGGAGGTCAGTCTGCCTTGTTCTACTCTATTATAGAGAATCATTTTCCTGTTATTACGAAGTCTCTGACAACAGAAATCTAGTCAACAGAAGCTGTCAACATTGAGCCCGCTTTTTTTTATTTGGTTGGTTTGTATTTGGTTATTTAAAGTAATAACTCCTCTTTCTTATTTTATTTTCAGTGTCTGCTAAGGGCATTCACGTGGAAGAGTCACTAAACTGGAAGCTGAAGGCCGTCTGGATGTGTTATGGTCCGTAAACGTTCATGTTTTATCTCACTTAATCATAGCGTTCAGCTGCCCCCTCCCCTCCAAAAAAAAGTACACTGTCCATTTTAGGGTGCTTTCGACTGATTGACCTTTAGTCTGAAATAGGAATAAAACGTCAGACTAATTAACAATTATTCCTCGAACCCGAATGCGGCTCTGAGTCAATAGCTATTGACTTAAATGCCATGAGGGCGAGAGGAATAATTGTTTTTAGTAAAATCCAACTAGTTGGTCAAAAGTATCGAGGCAAAACAACTTAAGCTAGCAAAACTAGCGATTCAGCCGCCATTGTTTTGGTTTTCAAAGCCGGCGCTTTTCGCTACTTGTGGGCCATAACATATAGCCTAGTAGTAGTTCAACCAATCAGAACGCAGCATTGATAATAGACCACTAGTTGGATTTTACTGATCCGGAATATCCGTTCGATTGCTTACTTGCTATTCCAAATCCGAATATGTGGAATATACTCTAAAGATTCTGCTGCGCAAGCAGAATGACGTCGTTTTCCAGTTAGCTGCGTCGCAGTGAGTTAATTCACCAATAGCAACAAAGAAAATGGCGGACTTCGTCGGTGAAAATGAACGATATCTAAACGAGGAAGACATTCAGCAGAAGAGGGTAACTACTGAAGCAGAAAAGAAACTCTTTGGCATATTTTGAGTATGCGCACTGTAAAACGGACATCTATAATTGACCCCTGAGTTTTCTTAGTCTTTTTGTTTGACCTTCTATAAAAAGGTCTCCCTAAGAACGGACACTAAGGTCGTTCCCAACGTTGTTCTTCTAAGAGACTTTACCACCATGATGATGTATTAATGCAACTTGATCTCCGAATAGGAGGTATCGACATTCACATCTGTTCCGCTGGTGCACTTGATGATACAAGTGAAGGGTGTCCTCTAAAGACAAAGGCCTCGATCTTGGTGGATGGAGTTGAGAGGTCGCCAAAAGTGAGTAGTTAAAAAAGATACTAGTAATAAACTGTGAGAAAGATGAAGAAGGCAGTTGCCATATCTGTATAGAAAAATGCCCTCTAGGATGCATTGATGAAGTCACGTTTTATCTTTTCGTAGACTGTACGTCTTCCTTCAATTACCAGGGAGAGGCTTGCAAAAATAGAATGTTAGTAAGTAGAGTGTCGCCAAAAGAAATGATTTTGTCGTCAAGTCAATAGCTTCGCTTACCTCAGCCAAAATGCGCAAATAGCAAGGCCCCCCTCCCCTAAAAAAAGGCACCTAAATGGCAGGGAAAAATAGCTACATCCTAATTGCTACAAGTCTATTCCCTCTAGATCTGAAACTGATGGGTATCAGAGTGGCCAGTGCTCTAGCAATAAATCCAAACAAAATATTTTCTCGCAATATATTCAGGGAACTAAAAACTTCACCTTGTCCTTTCAGCAAAGAGGATATAACGTAGTGGTGTTAAGCAGAGATGGACATTTTATAAATTCCCAGGCATTTGACTCCCATGCTTCCAGCACAGCAGATGATCAACTAGCAGCATTTCTTACCGGCCTGCCCAATAACGTGATCGTGTTAGCAGCGACGCAGGATGACGCTTCGTGGGCCGGAGGCGCATTGGAGTCCAACAAACAGGCAGCTGACGCCCAGCTGACAAGACTCGGAGCAACAAATCCTCGACCTTTGGGATATCGCGCCTCGTGGGCTTTAGTTGGTTATAAGGGTTCAAATGATCCAGCGGATTGGAAAAAATTTGCAGAGGCACGAAGTGGCCAAGGACCAACAGAGATCTTAGTGACGATCCCCATGGCCAATGGCTGCACATAAATTTCGCTTTGGTTGTATAATCACAGACATGTCTGAAAGCGTTTGAACCCCATTTCAGTACGAGTTCAAAAACCTCGGAAACTAGACTAATTCCAATCCCTTGTAAATCCTGTTTAGGCTCAACCATATACTATCAGTGTGTTTCTGAGTTTTTGTGAGTGTGTACCCTATTCGTCCTTTCTTTAAAATTTAATAATTGTAAATTCATTAATTACTATACATAAGTGGCATCGCATCAAAGTTAAGACCAATCAATAGCTGCACGTAGTACACTCTCACTGCCGGTTTTATTACTACTACGATAAAAGTTAAATGTTCAGCTTTAAAAAAAAATGTATTAAAAATAATTTCTCTTCAGATCATGGTAAGAGAGAAAGAAAATGATTTTTTTAAAAGACCGCAAAGCATGGCTATCAATATTGGCAGCATGTGAAGGTGTGAGTGAGCCAATTTAGATCAAAGGTGGCAAATACGACACTAACCCCCCTGAAAAGGAAATATGCCCAAATTATTGTCTACCCTGTGCCAAGTTATTTTAGAACATGGAACATTTGAGATTTCCCCTTCCTGAGAACTCTGTGTTGACAATAGTAAAGGGGAATAACGTGGAATCCGGTTAATACGGACACCAAGGGGACATGCCATAGTGTCCGTATTATCCGGAAGTCCGTATTTAGCGGGCTCTCGGACAAAAACTTCAAGGACCGGTGTTTTATTGATATTAAGACTAAATCAGACAAAGAAGAATTGAGTTGAATAATAATCTTTTATTATGAAGCTTTCCGACATCGCATCAGTGGTTTACAGAAAAGTCCTAGCTAAGATCAAAAATACTAGCTGAAAAATTAGATTTTATACTTTAAAATAAAAGATACCTGGAACTAAAACTAAAATACATATCCACGAGTTATGAAAACCGGTTTAGCAATTATTTCGTAATTTTGCTCAACTTCCCCTGTCTTATAGCTTATTTACTGTGTTGTTTGCTTATGTGTTTTTTTTTGGCTGGTCTTGTGGTTAGGGATTTGTGTAGAAGTGGATGTAGACAGAATTACTATCTTACCCCCCCCCCCCTCCCTATTTTTTCTCTACCCACAATTCTTTCTTTAACACAAGTGACGGTTATCAGTTAAACGTAATCAGCAGGCGCCTAAAGCTGGTTTCGGTGCCGTTTAGCAGTTTGGTCATCTTGAGAAAAGTCTCCCGGAGAGCATCACGTAAAGCTCTGAGATGTGACAAAGTTATTACGATTCGCAGAGTCTGCATCGTCCAATATCGTTTTATATTCTCGTTTCATTTGGCTAAACGGATCAATCACCCTGATCCGGGCTGAGACAGGAAGGTACGATATCTGCGATATTGTTCACTTTTCTAAAGGTGACCACTTAGTCTTTGACCTCGGGAACAGGCTCTTTAGGAGTCAAATGAATGAGGTGAGAGCAAAATTGCCGGTGAACTCTGACCTGGGCCAAGACAGAATTACTATCTTACTATCCCACCCCCCCCCCCCCTCCCCCAAACTCCCTCCCTATTTTTCCCCTACCCACAATTCTTTCTTTAACACAAGTGACAGTTATCAGTTTGAAATCAGCGGTCGCCTAAAGCTGGTTTCGGTGCCGTTTAGCAGTTTAGTTTTATATATTGGTCACCTTGAGAAACGTTTCCCGGAGAGCATCATGCAAAGCTCTGAGATGGGACAAAGTTATTACGATTCGCAGAGTCTGCATCGTCCAATATCGTATTATTTTCTCGTTTCATTTGGCTAAACGGATCAATCACCCTGATGCGGGCTGAGACAGAAAGGTACGATATTGTTCGCTTTTCTTAGATGACCACTAAGTCTTTGGCCTCGGGAACAGGCTCTTTGGAGCCAAATGAATTAGGTGAGAGCAAAATTGCAGGTGAACTTAACCTGGCTAAAGTGATCGGCCGACCGTGTGACTCTACATCCGGGAACTTGAATAAGACGAGTGTAAGAGAAAAGTCCAGACGTGTTTATCTGGCAATATTCGATGATATTTCGCTTATGTTAAACGTGAGAAGATTATGCGTGGTTGTGGATAGTCTTATCAGTGCCGCGAAAGTGTGTGATTGTGTAATCGCGTGGTTGAACTGCGGTTTGGCCAAAATACTCTGTGCCAGCCATTAATATTGTTTCGTCGGTGTTTGAAGTTGTTTTGTAAACCTTAACCAAAATAACTTGCGAAAAACTCATTATAATTTTAACTGCTAAAACACTATGTCACCGCAATGCATTACCTCCTAACGGACAACTCGATAAATTCATTAATAATTTACATTATGTGCCTTAATTTCGCATCAAAAATATAGAAATTAGTTTCATAGTTTATTATTAAAAATCATTTAACTGACAACTGACAAATAGCCTAAAATTTTTAACTACCAACTGACAAATGGCCAAAATTTTAGCTGTCAACTGACATTTTTACTCCCCCAGCCAGACACTCTTTAGAGTGGTGAGAGTGAACAACAAAATAACTTGCGAAAAAGTCATTATTTTGACTGAAATTAAGGCACATATATAATGTGTCTGACTGCGCTGCATTAACTTCTAACGGACAACTCGATAAATGCGTTAATAATTAAGTAGTTGTGGGCCTTGGCAAGGTCAGTTTAAGGCACCTGTCGTTAGCAACAAAATCAGTCTTGAGCTAAAGCGGCTGGTGCAAGCGTTTCGCCACCTCCTTGAGCAGAAAGATGCACTCTTTTATCCTTACTCTCTTTTCGGTTATTTCTTTTTGCCAGGTAACGCCTTTTATTACTTTTGTTGTGTGGTGCATGTACAAGTTTCAAACACTCAAATTGGAAATCTTGTGTGATCGAAATTGGTATTTAGCAAACTCGTTTAAGCTGACAAAACGGATCCAAGGGCTTCATGAGTCAACTCGTAAATTAGAGGGTCTGGATGGGTGACTTCAAATGTCAGTTTTCAGTTAAAAGTTTGGCCATTTGTCAGTTGTTAGTTAAATTTTAGGGTACTTGTAAGTTGTCAGTTAAATGATTATTAACGATTAACTATGAAACTTATTTGTATATTTTTGATGTGAAATTAAGGTACATATAATGTAAATTAAACTTTAAATTCGAAAACTGATGCAATAGTATCTTACTCTTTATCAGGTTTGCTATTGTAAGCATTTCAAGTGGCCCTCCGTTTCTCAAGTCATGTGTTACTCTCCTCCACTCGAACGTTTTTGCTGGCCAGAGTCAAGCATTTCCAACCATTAAGCCAATCAAAATTTATACCTTCAGAATACTGTATACCTAGCATCCAACTCGAACGAATTATGCTTGAGTCCTATGCCTGTGGACTGTATCAATCTCACGCATCAAGGACAATTTCTCACGCTCGACTCACAAATCCGGACAAATTGTTCTTTAACACATGACAGAAGTATATAAACCCGAATCGGGTTTATATGCTTCTGCACATGATTAATAACGAAAATTCAATCCAGAAAGGCGTAAAATGATGGCATTCTGTCCTTTTTTGTGTTCTAAGCAAATCAAGGCGCGCTAAAATTGCCGTCTTTTAGGGTGGCCCGGACCTATTTATATGCGCCTTGGTTATGTTTTTGAATCGCGTTTTTCGACGGGAATGATATGACCGATTTCCATGATTTTAGGCATCCTTAATAAAGAATAGTCGAAATTTAAGAAAATGTTTTTTGTTTTCTTGTAGGGTATAAAAACGTTTGAGAGATCGACATATGTTTAAAACCGCGTTTTTACAAAAAATGTCAACAATTTCGAAACCCTAAGACAGATTTTTCTCTAACTTCGGCAAATAAGCCTCAGAGCTCTCTAATTTTATATATGCAGGTTTGAAGTCAATCGTGACCGTAGAACTCGCTGCACAAATAGCTGGTCAAATTTAACCTTAAAATGCAACTTTTACACATTTTTGAAAGTTTACGCACGAGTAGAGGAAAGCTGCCGGCGGACTATTTCGTATCAGCATGGGTATTCTTGCCCAAAGCTTCAGTTGCAAGAAACTGAGTAATCAGAAACATACGGCGAATACAATTCGCTTGAAGAATAACTTTATGCTGAATGCAGGGCAAGATCAAAGATTAATTTCTATTTATCAAACTTACTTTGTATTTGTCCCTCTCTTTTCGAAATCTATCTTTAATTAACAAGGCAAATTATATAAGGTAGAGTTTTTAGCGTTGCAGGTTTCCGTTTTAAGGAGAAATAAAGCCACCAACTCCAGTACTTCTAACCGTCCATTTTTCAGCTGCACTGAAAGCCCTTGTACTTGGTAATTTATTCAAGGTTTTTAGACTTGACAGCACATTCGCACGGAAAGTTTGCCACCTGGGGATAAACTGAGATCAAGAAATATGACAATCGTCTTAGGCCCCGTTCACACGAAGACGATTGTAAACGCAAAAGCTAGTAAACGCAAACTTTTTTATGCGTTTAGGCCTTCCGTCCACACGAAGACGATGAAAACGCTCACCGTAAACGCATAAATTCGAAAACGCTTTCCAAAGTGGATAAATTTGAAAACGCCGTTTATGCGACTTCGTGTGGACGGCCGTAAACGTATATTTTCGTAAACGATGTGAAAACGCTGACGTCAGATGTCAGCGCCAGTCTCTTTTATCGAGTGCGTTTCCAAGATGGCGTACACAAGAGTGTTGAGCTGTGTCATGCTTGCGCTTATTTCAAGCATAATTGCGAGCATTCAATTGAATCATGCAATAATCGATATACAGGAAAACTACAAAAGAAGAAGACTAAACCTCTCAAGATTGTTATCCACATCTACAAGCACTTTTACTCGAGTAAAACGACTTAGATGCAGACGTGAGAGCCAAGAGAGAAGATTCTGGACCAGACCAGGTCGTACAAGCGCCTGGTAGAACAACTTTGCCGATCAAGTGGTGATACCAGAAGAGTGGAAAGAGAACTTTCGGTGTATGACATCGTTTTATGCGTTTACGAGCGTTTTCGTGTGGACGGGTTAAAACGCTACTTAAACGATGATCGTTTTCGTGTGGACGGAGATAAAATATGCGTTTACTAGCGTTTGCGTTTACAATCGTCTTCGTGTGGACGGGGTCTTATTCTTTTCATTATCCCTAATGGCAAAAGGCCCGTGCGAATGTGATGGCAAATCTTTCAAACTTGAATAAATTATACCTAATACAAGGGTTTTGGTTGCTACTGATCGGTTAAATTACTGAAGTTGGTGGCTTTATTTCTCCTCAAGACGGGAACCCTCAGTGCTAAAAACTGGTAGGAGATTTCCGTAGATGTCATATCTTGCTTTGTTGAGTTTTTTTTGCGAAAGAGAAGGGAAAATACACAGTAACTTTGATAAATAGGAGTTATTTAATCTTGCCCCGCATTCAGCATAAAGTTGTTCCTCTTGCATTGCGAACTGTATTCGCCGTAGGTTTCTGATTACTCAGTTTCTTGCAACTGAAGCTTTCAGGGCAAGACTGATACCGTTAACTTAAATAAGGCGTCAGTATCCACTTTCTTTTAAAGAATTCTTTGTTGCTGATTTTTCCTTCTGTTTCATATTTAGCGATTAATCTTGCTTTACTCTGTTAATGTCTTTTGTTAAAGTGTTTTTTTTTCTGTTGTATTGTAAATGTAATTATTTAATATGATTATCAATAAATATATTGAAAAAAAAAGAAAAAAAAAAAGACTGATACCGTGCCCTTGCAGATAGGAGATAGTCCGTCGGCATTTGTCCTCTGTTGGTGTGTCAATTTTCACAAATGTGTTAGCGCTGCATTTTAAGGTCAAATTTGACCAGCTATTTGTGCAGCGAGATCTTAGGTCACGATTGGCTTCAAACGTGCAGAAGAAAGCTCTGAGGCTTAATTGTGCCGAAGTCAGAGAAAAGTCTGTCTTAGGGTTTTGAAATTATTGACATTTTGTAAAAATGCGGTTTTAAGCATATACCGATATCTCAAACGTTCTTATACCTATAAGAAAATAAAAAGCATTTTCTTAAAGTTCGACCATTCTTCATTATGGATGCCAAAAATCATAGAAATCTGTTAAATCATTCCTACCGAAAAACCCGATTCAAAAACATAACCAACGCACAAATAAATCGGTTCGGGCCACCTTAAGTAGCTTCAAATGTGCTCAAACGTCTTCGGAACATCTGTGGGCATTTTCGGCAACGTTCGAAAGTCTTCGGAAAGTCATTGGAAATCTTCGAAAGTCGCCTCTCAACGGGACGTTTTCGAAAATCCCGGTCATGATAAGGTGAAAATCTCACCCATTTGACTCAGAAAAAGTTGGCAGACTGGTATAATATTGGGACGTAGATGGTAAGAAAGATAAGAAAGACCGTATCGTAATCATGTTGGGAAAAAACTTTCAATTGCTTTTGTAACGCCCTCATTAGCAGCCATCGTATGCTGGAGCGTTCTCAGAGGAGCGTAAATTTGAGATCATAGTTCATTAACGAAATGACACTTAAGCATCTTGCTGCTAATATTACCCATAAAAACGCACATTAATTTGATACCATTGTCTGACGAAAAGAGTGGAACAATGCTATTTAAGGCCATAAAAACGGGTTTTGTCAGTTGTCAGTAAAACTTAAGGCAAATGTCAGTTGTCAGTTAAATTTTAGGCTATTTGTCAGTTATCAGTTAATTAACCCCATTTAGCCCTCAATATTATCCCTGCCAAATTTTTCTGTGTCAACTGCGTGAGATTTTCAGTTTGTCATGACCGAGATTTCCGAAAACGTCTTGGCGGTCGGCGACTCCCGAAGATGTCCGATGGCTTTCTGAATACTTCCGAACGTTGCCAAAAATCCCCACAGATGTTCCGAAGACGTTTGAGCACTTTGAAGCTACTTAAAATGACAACAATTTTAGCGTGATTTGGCTAGAAAACAAAAAAAGGACACAATGTTCTCATTTAACGCCTATCTGGATTGAATTTTCGTTATTAATTAATCATGTGTTAAAGAACAATTTGTCCGGATTTGTGCGTCTGGCGTGAGAAATTGTCCTTTAAACGTGAGATCGATATCTTTCGTCCACAGGCGTGAGACTCATGCATAATACGTGAGAATTGGCATGCAGGTATGCAATATTCTGAAGGTATAAATTTTGATTTGCTTAACTTGGGTTGAAAATGTTGGACTCTGGCCAGCAAAAACGTTAGAGTGGAGGAGAGTAACACAAGACTTGACAAATGGAGATCCACTTGAAATGGTTACAATGGCAAACCTGATAAAAATAAAGATACTATTGCATCAATTTTCGAATTTAACGTTTAATTTAGTACATTATATGTGCCTTAATTTTCATAGTTAATCATTAATAATCATTTAACTGACAACTGACAAATAGCCTAAATTTTAACAAACAACTGACAAATTTCCAAAATTTTAGCTGTCAACTGACATTTGTAGTCCCCCATCCAGACCCTCTTAGAGTGTTGAGAGTGATCAACAAAATAATATGCAAAAAACGTTTTATTTTAACTCTCTAAAACGCTGTGCCAACGCAGTGCATTAACCTCTAACGGACAACTCGATAAATGCGTTAATAATTAGGTAGTTGTGGGCCATTGCAAAGTCAGTTTTAAGCACCTGTTGTTAGCAACGAAATTCTTGAGCTAAAGCGGATGGCGCAAATGTTTGGCCACCTCATTGAGCAAAAAGATGCACTCTTTTATACTTACTCTTTTTTCGGTTATTTCTTTTTGCGTAATGTAACGCCTTTTTTACTTTTGTTGTGTGCTGTTGTTTGTTGGGTGACCAAATGGGTATTTAGCAAACTCGTTTAAACTGACAAAACGGATCCAAGGGCTTCATGAGTCAACTCAGTCGTAGATTATCACATGTGGGAGCTGTTGGCTGGGAACCGCTCGGCAGGTCTCTCAGAACATGCGCGGGGATCGAAGGTGGATCATGGGTTGGTGTATGTGTGCCCCTCGCTTTAAGTTTGTCTTTTGAAAATAGGGAATTAAATTTTTCTACTGCATATAGAATTTGAACAGAAATGCATAAAGAAATTTATTAATTAATGTTGGGAAAGAGTAAGTCAAGTAGAAGATGTATTAGGTTTTCCTGACGTCGAACACAACCTAAACTCAAACTGCGAAAAGCCTGAGTCTTATAGTACGAACAACAACGGAACAGACCTTAAGTCAAATGCCAGGAACGGAAATGCGTCATAGACTTAAAAATTCCCGTTCCCAAAGCCCGTAGTTTCTTTGGAGAACGAGTGCTTCAGAAAAAAAGAACATTTATTGAAACCACAACAAAAGTTAGCTGGACACAATCACTTTTAATTTGCGGAAATAAGGCAAGTAATCGGTCGGCAATCAAACACTGAGAATACGTCATTTCAAAGTTACCCCAAGTCTGCGTTTCAAAGGGACGCTAAGTGCAACTGCTCATTGATATGAAAATAATTTTTATTGTCATGCTAATAAAACTCATTTTCACAGCTTAGCCTCGTTTTGAATGTGAGAGAAATGGCCCACTCACTTTCTTGGCAAATTAGGGAAAATCTCATTATCGTCATTAAAAACATGTGTTAGTCTGATAAAAGAACAATTTCACTACAAAGAAATACATAGAAGTGGCATCCGATTTGCATGCAATTTGCTCGTTATTTTTCAAGAAGTTCTAAAAACCTTTTTTCTCAAGCCCATCGTCTCTCAAAATATGGAATGGTCTGGAAAGCATTCTCTAACTTGCTAAAGTTGGTTCAAAAGAGGGTGGTAAAGGGGTGGGGGGTATTGGTATTGATCACGTTCCTTGGAAAATAAACTGGCCGTTTCACATTTCACGTTTCACGAGAAAAAAAAAACGTTTTTATACGATCAGTTTTTCTTACTTTGGTTAAGAAGGTAAAAAGGAAACCGACTTCTTTGTTTAGAAGTTGAGGCTCGGCACTTTCTTGTTCTAACACAGAATCATTGTCACCAGAGGAGTCGTCATCGTATTCAAAGGTGATTTCACAATTCACGGGGAATAAAACAAGCAATTCACGGTTTACGAAAATACCCTTTACCACCCTCTCAAAAGGAACGGTCGTAAAGTTACAGTAAAGTCAGTACAGAATTGAACAAGCTTTGAGCAAGCGCTTCCAATGTTTGCATTTCGGTTCAGTTTCTGCAGTTTTGAGTCAACAAACAAATTTGTTCTTTCTCCAGGCCTCCGATTTCAGGTTTGCTCTTGAAAGATCTACAAATTGGCAGTTTCCTGGGCGCAAAGTGCAGTTCAGTCTCACAATAAGCATCCCTGAGTCCACCCCCCTTAGAGTCAAAATTAAAATTCCGTTCATTGGCGGTCCTATAATGCGACTCACAGAGGCTAAGTACTCTTCAGTCAGCGAACACCTCACTTCTAGCGACAACACAACCACAATGAAGTCTTCAGCAAACGACGGTCTGAACGACATAGCGTTCTTCGAACTCGGGAACATAACGCGGGGCCCATCTGTGAACAATACTGGAATTAAGATCGATTTTGAGGTGCAGCTATTGAATCATGCCAATATTACTAATGGAGGTGCGCAGTGGGTGAGCGTGGGTGCAGAGTACATTAATCAATCCGTATGGGCAGCACAGATGGCGATCAAGACCATCAGCGCAACAGTCAGCAGACCAGATTTGAAGGTTTCACTCTCGCCTGACAATGACGGTTATAGCAGACTTTTGGGGTATGGTATTCTCATTCAGATTGTTAATTGCCACCAGGCTTACTGTCTGGAAAATTTTCTTCCAAGGAATTTTGAAAATCCTGGAAACAAACCAGCCGTGAGATTTGTATTTTTGAGTGACAATTACTGACCAGATGTAAACCATTCAATTTTTAAGACGTCTTCTTGGCTAAAGACGATGATCGTTTCATGCTATGGTTTTTCTTGTTCAGTCAATGCATCTGTGAAAAGGGTACATCTCTTTGCCATGGCAATAACTGCATTTTTGATTTCAACAACATACCCAGAAGTAACGATTATTTTATATGTCAATTTAATCTTCAGTATTCAAGCATTTGTTGCCATTACTTGATATCCCCGCCTGTAAAACATTCAGGCCCCTAGTTTCAAGAATAAAATTCATGCAGATGTGTCATTATATATTCATTTTTTTGGGCGGATAGTATAAATCATAAATGGCGAATTACTTAATTAGTACTGGTGGGTGTTGCCTACGATGGAGGGCCAAAAATCCTTGGCACGATTATTGAAAACCTTCCTTCAACAGCGCTGAAATATCAAATATGCAATTGTAGCATAGTATCTACTACTGAAATACTTTGGAAGCCTCAAATGGCCCTCCCCTTCCCTTCCCCCTCAAAAACAATGTTGGGATAAACAAACACTTTTCAGGACGGGGTGCAGAAAATTCAACAAAATTTGCTTGGGGGCGAGGGGAGAAGGGATCCAGTTTAAGTCGAATCTTGATAACTGTCCCAAGACTTTTGAACTCTGTTGTAGGGCCCGGCCCGTTGAAAAGTAAATAAAGGAATAAAGGATATTTGATTTAGGATGAGTGAACTTTCTTTTCTACATTTACTTATCATTTTTGTTTTTCCGAAAAAAAAGGGGGCAAAGCAAATTCCGCCTGTCACTTACTCATTCGTGCGTGACAACTGAGGAGGTAGGAAGTGGGATTATTGAATGGCCTCTGCCGCCTGTCCTGACACTGAACAGTTGGAAAACAGCGGTGCAATCCATGAACATCAGTGATGTGTTCAACAGTACTACCATGGTGATTTTCAAGGTCATAGAGAGATAAAGATGTTGACTATAGCACCAGTTAATGATTCCAGGTTTACTCTCTGTTCAATACTGCTATTCTGAGCCATTTACGCACTGAGGCAGAGAAAAATCTGTGCGTTCCTGGTCAGAGCTATTATTTTTTCGTTTTTTTTTTTTCTCATCCTATAGGTATTTTTTTATAATTGTTGATGAGATACTTTTCTTTCAGTAGAATTTTTATTTTTCTTAATCAGTCAATACAGCTGGAAAATCATCGTGATTTTTTTTCGTCACAAGAACCTTTCTTGGCCAAGTTTTCAAGGCTTTAGACTTAAACTCTACAGTCATATTGGTTCCTGGGGGGCGAAAAAATTGCTGATGAGATCCAACACTCTTGACGTACATGTACTATGTTTTTCTTGTTACGTGGTTTAATTTTCAGTTTGGACCTATGAAGTTTTGGGAGACGATCGACCTGGAAGTAACGTTTGATATTGATTTGCACAAGACAAGAGCCGATGGCAAAGTACATGACTTAACCACTCATGTAAACGTCAAGTACAATGGGTCAGGGGGAACACGCAGATCGTTCTCGGGCTTTCGCGAGTTTACCACTGAAGGGCCAGCCACAGTGTCTATCAAGTATTATGTCCCACGTAAGTTTGAACCGAGCCAATACGTCGGGTATTTTATGGGGTATTTCCTATAAGTTTCTTTAAAAAAAGCGCTTGTATCAAATAAAGTACTTAAAAAATACTCGTATGAAGGGATAAAAAATACCGGTCCCAAAAAAGATAATTAAAGTGAAGGACTCTGACTGAAGCTAATTCCTCCAGAAGAAGAAGATTAACAATTAATTCTGCAATTCCAGTTAAATTTTACAGCCTCCAGAATAGAGACTGTAAATATTTTGGCATAGCCTCCCCAATGTGAAAAAATAAGTGCTTGGCAATTTCTTTCAGTCATCAGCAATGCCATTTTTTTTTTTCTTTTTCTCTTTTTTGTAGTAGGGTCATGTGATCACGCCCTTGGTCTGACGGATGGGAGTATTGCTGATTCCCAGATCACTGCCTCCTCATATGCTGTGGGCGGGGAACCACATGAGGGAAGACTGAATGGCAACAAAACTTGGATACCTCATGGCCAGCTTGCGTAAGTCATATGTTGATTTGTAGACCCTGAAGTGCGTCTCTTGATTATTCGAAGTAAAGTTTAGCAGTAAGACTTCATTGATTGGACAAACGATTGGAAGCTAGGGCAGACTGAAAATGGAGCTGAGAGGATAGGG